>JARLTB010000141.1:7075000-7543018 GCA_030141615.1 Unio pictorum | reverse complement strand
CAAGAATTAACCAAATCCAAGCGGGGTAAAGGGTTTCAACAGCTTTTATCTAAGCCCAACTGATCCATAACATGAAAAACAAAAAAGTCCGTTTTTCATCAAAAGTCATGCTGAAAAAAATGGTGGGAACCGGTTTTAAAGTATGGTGACGTACTATCCAATGGTGCGCAGCCAATAAACCAAGTATTAACCAAATCCAAGCGGGGTAAAGGGTTTCAACAGCTTTTATCTAAGCCCAACTGATCCATAACATGAAAAACAAAAAAGTCCGTTTTTCATCAAAAGTCATGCTGAAAAAAATGGTGGGAACCGGTTTTAAAGTATGGTGACGTACTATCCAATGGTGCGCAGCCAATAAACCAAGTATTAACCAAATCCAAGCGGGGTAAAGGGTTTCAACAGCTTTTATCTAAGCCCAACTGATCCATAACATGAAAAACAAAAAAGTCCGTTTTTCATCAAAAGTCATGCTGAAAAAAATGGTGGGAACCGGTTTTAAAGTATGGTGACGTACTATCCAATGGTGCGCAGCCAATAAACCAAGTATTAACCAAATCCAAGCGGGGTAAAGGGTTTCAACAGCTTTTATCTAAGCCCAACTGATCCATAACATGAAAAACAAAAAAGTCCGTTTTTCATCAAAAGTCATGCTGAAAAAAATGGTGGGAACCGGTTTTAAAGTATGGTGACGTACTATCCAATGGTGCGCAGCCAATAAACCATGTATTAACCAAATCCAAGCGGGGTAAAGGGTTTCAACAGCTTTTATCTAAGCCCAACTGATCCATAACATGAAAAACAAAAAAGTCCGTTTTTCATCAAAAGTCATGCTGAAAAAAATGGTGGGAACCGGTTTTAAAGTATGGTGACGTACTATCCAATGGTGCGCAGCCAATAAACCAAGTATTAACCAAATCCAAGCGGGGTAAAGGGTTTCAACAGCTTTTATCTAAGCCCAACTGATCCATAACATGAAAAACAAAAAAGTCCGTTTTTCATCAAAAGTCATGCTGAAAAAAATGGTGGGAACCGGTTTTAAAGTATGGTGACGTACTATCCAATGGTGCGCAGCCAATAAAGCAAGTATTAACCAAATCCAAGCGGGGTAAAGGGTTTCAACAGCTTTTATCTAAGCCCAACTGATCCATAACATGAAAAACAAAAAAGTCCGTTTTTCATCAAAAGTCATGCTGAAAAAAATGGTGGGAACCGGTTTTAAAGTATGGTGACGTACTATCCAATGGTGCGCAGCCAATGAACCAAGTATTAACCAAATCCAAGCGGGGTAAAGGGTTTCAACAGCTTTTATCTAAGCCCAACTGATCCATAACATGAAAAACAAAAAAGTCCGTTTTTCATCAAAAGTCATGCTGAAAAAAATGGTGGGAACCGGTTTTAAAGTATGGTGACGTACTATCCAATGGTGCGCAGCCAATAAACCAAGTATTAACCAAATCCAAGCGGGGTAAAGGGTTTCAACAGCTTTTATCTAAGCCCAACTGATCCATAACATGAAAAACAAAAAAGTCCGTTTTTCATCAAAAGTCATGCTGAAAAAAATGGTGGGAACCGGTTTTAAAGTATGGTGACGTACTATCCAATGGTGCGCAGCCAATAAACCAAGTATTAACCAAATCCAAGCGGGGTAAAGGGTTTCAACAGCTTTTATCTAAGCCCAACTGATCCATAACATGAAAAACAAAAAAGTCCGTTTTTCATCAAAAGTCATGCTGAAAAAAATGGTGGGAACCGTTTTTAAAGTATGGTGACGTACTATCCAATGGTGCGCAGCCAATAAACCAAGTATTAACCAAATCCAAGCGGGGTAAAGGGTTTCAACAGCTTTTATCTAAGCCCAACTGATCCATAACATGAAAAACAAAAAAGTCCGTTTTTCATCAAAAGTCATGCTGAAAAAAATGGTGGGAACCGGTTTTAAAGTATGGTGACGTACTATCCAATGGTGCGCAGCCAATAAACCAAGTATTAACCAAATCCAAGCGGGGTAAAGGGTTTCAACAGCTTTTATCTAAGCCCAACTGATCCATAACATGAAAAACAAAAAAGTCCGTTTTTCATCAAAAGTCATGCTGAAAAAAATGGTGGGAACCGGTTTTAAAGTATGGTGACGTACTATCCAATGGTGCGCAGCCAATAAACCAAGTATTAACCAAATCCAAGCGGGGTAAAGGGTTTCAACAGCTTTTATCTAAGCCCAACTGATCCATAACATGAAAAACAAAAAAGTCCGTTTTTCATCAAAAGTCATGCTGAAAAAAATGGTGGGAACCGGTTTTAAAGTATGGTGACGTACTATCCAATGGTGCGCAGCCAATAAACCAAGTATTAACCAAATCCAAGCGGGGTAAAGGGTTTCAACAGCTTTTATCTAAGCCCAACTGATCCATAACATGAAAAACAAAAAAGTCCGTTTTTCATCAAAAGTCATGCTGAAAAAAATGGTGGGAACCGGTTTTAAAGTATGGTGACGTACTATCCAATGGTGCGCAGCCAATAAACCAAGTATTAACCAAATCCAAGCGGGGTAAAGGGTTTCAACAGCTTTTATCTAAGCCCAACTGATCCATAACATGAAAAACAAAAAAGTCCGTTTTTCATCAAAAGTCATGCTGAAAAAAATGGTGGGAACCGGTTTTAAAGTATGGTGACGTACTATCCAATGGTGCGCAGCCAATAAACCAAGTATTAACCAAATCCAAGCGGGGTAAAGGGTTTCAACAGCTTTTATCTAAGCCCAACTGATCCATAACATGAAAAACAAAAAAGTCCGTTTTTCATCAAAAGTCATGCTGAAAAAAATGGTGGGAACCGGTTTTAAAGTATGGTGACGTACTATCCAATAGTGCGCAGCCAATAAACCAAGTATTAACCAAATCCAAGCGGGGTAAAGGGTTTCAACAGCTTTTATCTAAGCCCAACTGATCCATAACATGAAAAACAAAAAAGTCCGTTTTTCATCAAAAGTAATGCTGAAAAAAATGGTGGGAACCGGTTTTAAAGTATGGTGACGTACTATCCAATGGTGCGCAGCCAATAAACCAAGTATTAACCAAATCCAAGCGGGGTAAAGGGTTTCAACAGCTTTTATCTAAGCCCAACTGATCCATAACATGAAAAACAAAAAAGTCCGTTTTTCATCAAAAGTCATGCTGAAAAAAATGGTGGGAACCGGTTTTAAAGTATGGTGACGTACTATCCAATGGTGCGCAGCCAATAAACCAAGTATTAACCAAATCCAAGCGGGGTAAAGGGTTTCAACAGCTTTTATCTAAGCCCAACTGATCCATAACATGAAAAACAAAAAAGTCCGTTTTTCATCAAAAGTCATGCTGAAAAAAATGGTGGGAACCGGTTTTAAAGTATGGTGACGTACTATCCAATGGTGCGCAGCCAATAAACCAAGTATTAACCAAATCCAAGCGGGGTAAAGGGTTTCAACAGCTTTTATCTAAGCCCAACTGATCCATAACATGAAAAACAAAAAAGTCCGTTTTTCATCAAAAGTCATGCTGAAAAAAATGGCGGGAACCGGTTTTAAAGTATGGTGACGTACTATCCAATGGTGCGCAGCCAATAAACCAAGTATTAACCAAATCCAAGCGGGGTAAAGGGTTTCAACAGCTTTTATCTAAGCCCAACTGATCCATAACATGAAAAACAAAAAAGTCCGTTTTTCATCAAAAGTCATGCTGAAAAAAATGGTGGGAACCGGTTTTAAAGTATGGTGACGTACTATCCAATGGTGCGCAGCCAATAAACCAAGTATTAACCAAATCCAAGCGGGGTAAAGGGTTTCAACAGCTTTTATCTAAGCCCAACTGATCCATAACATGAAAAACAAAAAAGTCCGTTTTTCATCAAAAGTCATGCTGAAAAAAATGGTGGGAACCGGTTTTAAAGTATGGTGACGTACTATCCAATGGTGCGCAGCCAATAAACCAAGTATTAACCAAATCCAAGCGGGGTAAAGGGTTTCAACAGCTTTTATCTAAGCCCAACTGATCCATAACATGAAAAACAAAAAAGTCCGTTTTTCATCAAAAGTAGCAGCAGAGAGGGTGAACCCTACAACGTTTTTAGACAAAATTTGATTGAAATCCTAAAACGAGCCATCCTATAATCTCATTTTAACCAAAAAAAGGACGAACCCTACAACGTTTTCAGACAAAAAATTGATTGAATCCTTCCTACGATCTCATTTTAACAAAAAAAAGGATGAACCCTACAACGTTTTCAAACAAAAAATTGATTGAAATCTTAATGAAATCTCATTTTAACTAAAAAAATGAAAACGGAGACTTTTACGATTTTTTAATCAATTTTGGTCGCAACTTGTTGTCATCCACCCTCTCTGCTGCTAAGGGAGATAAATTCTTTATAGATTAATCTGCCACAACTTATAACATTTACCTACTAAGTTCCCTTGTATTATGACGTCAAAGGAATTTGTCGCCTGCTATATTACCTGTAACTAGGCGCGCCCACGTGACTGTAATGGAGAACATGAGTTTCGAGAATAAAACTTTTTATTGTCGCTTGTGGGCTAAAACTGAATTATTTAAATAGCTGTATTTTTATTTATCTACATATCTCATGTGTGGGGGTGGGTGGACTAGCAGTAAAGCAGACAGCTAACTCGTTCTTTTCAGTACAGACATTTCTTTATAATCTACGCATTACCTATGTTCGCTCAGCCGGAACGCGAGTGTTTTCCTATTCATTGAAGTAGGTGGGCGTGGTTAAAATTCCTTGTATACAGCTCTTTATGAATGTATTTTATCTAGAGAATTATAACAGAGTATATAAAACGCTGTTTTATTTAACAACTAAAATGTTGCAGCATAAAATTGTCTATTTTAAAAATCTCTTATTGTTAAGTATATCAGAAGATATATATATATTAAAAAATCTCTATTCTGTATGACAGCTCCGTGGTGTAATGGTATATCGTGTTTGTCTTGTAAACATAGATCTATCAACTACGTGTGTTCGGTCCCCATAGCAGATACATTATTTGATGGCGAAACGGAAGATGTTTTTTTCTATTAATTGGGGGGGAGGGGCGATCCCCCTCAGCCAAACCAACATTGTAACTCATGCTATCGCATTCTCGGTAGCGTGGGTTGGTGTTTTTTCCAACTCATGCAACCATGAATTAGATTTCATGGGTTGCCATGTTGGTTTGGTTTACCACGCCCACATCATTACCATCATCGTTCCATTGAATTATAATCCATCCTTAATTAAGTTAATTAAGTACATGTTATGCCTAAAATTTGCCGCAACACTCGAGCGGAGATATATATGGCATTGTGCCGTCCATGTTGTGACGTCCCCCCCAAGCATATCTTCTGGGCGGTCTAAGATGGCGTTTGCCACCTTAGGCCTCCCGCCGGAGATGTATGTTTCGGGTCCCCTTGGGCTTACTTGGATGCGAAGGCACCCAAGGAGTTCCAAAGATGTGTTGTCATATATGTTTTGTTTTTTTTAATAATTAGAGATACAGTATACTATATTTATAATAAATATAAATAATGGATATCAATGATGTAAATGCTATAATTGCTGAAATCTCAAATTTAAATAATAAAGGGGTATTATTATCTGAAAGTCTCGACTGTGACAGGATTACCTCGGAATATGAAGATATTGAGTATCAGTCTAGTAAGGGTCGTTATGTTTTACCTAGGATGTACAGGCTCGTGAAAGGAATTCAAAAATCCATCAATGCTTGTTTGTACGGTAACGACATTAATGTATTCATAACGCTATTTAGCACCGTTGAAGCAATACGTCAAAAGCTCGGCCAAGAGTATCAAAAACGAGCTGAAATTAGTTCTAAGGTTCGTGATCTTAGAAAAATGTTAAACGAGGAAAAACCCGTATCTTAACCACGTGGGTGTTACTAAAAAAAAAAAAATAGGCTTTCGTAAATAATGTAAATAATTTATTTATTTTTTTTTTAGCGTTTTTTGTAACACTTACATAGGATTTTCTCCTGAAAGGATACTCAGCAGTTTGGACCTGCCCATGCAGTTACGTGCATAATGGATGATCTGGTCGTAGTAGCAAGTAATCACCGCGACGCCTCCATTTTTACGTAGTTGTTCTTGTTGCCGCGTCGTTAACACAAATCGTTCATCACCGTTCTCAGATATTACAATTCTGAAACCCCCAGCGATGTTATTTCTGAAACATTCACGGATAGCGTCGTACAGTTTAACCCTGTTGAAGATGGATACGTTAGCTTGATGGTACATTATTTAATAACTAAGTTATTTAATAACTAAGCTTTTAATTGTGATAGTTTTACATTTGAAAATTCAGTTCATAAACAATATATGGTAGGTGAATCGCTTACAACTAGATTAGCCCGAGAGCGGCTAGCAGCAATTAAAAAGTTTATACCGGTTCGAGACAGACTTCGCGAGAAACTTCAACAACGACAACAAGCGCAGACTGACTTTTCTGTGTCAAGTGAACAACTGTTTACTCCGATAACAAGTGCGACCAAAGATGTGAAAACAGCAACTGAACGAGCAATATACGGAGATATTCCTAAGGAAGGCAAGCGACGAGAAGTGCCTGTTCTTGGTGTGCTTGAAAAGATAGCAGCAGAGACCGGACAAACACGCGCACGCAAAGTGATTATTAATTCAGCATCAATATCAAATTCTCGTTGTTTTTTTTTGTCCTGTTGTTTGTAACCGGAGAGTTTTTTATTAATGATGCTAACATCAATATCATTTATTGTGGTGTCATTATCATCGAGGACAATTCTTCGAAGTTGATTTATGTTTCGTACTCTGGATACTGCGAGATAGACTAAATTCGACCATTCGATGTGATTATCCACCATCCAAACAATTGTATCCGATATAGTCAATCCCTGTGAAGAGTGTATTGTTGCTGCGTATCCTAGAGTCCACGGGGATTTATTAGCACGCAATGCATCTTCAACGACATTGATATCAACCAGCACAATATCATTTAATACGAGAATTTGTTTTTCACTCTGTCCTGGAATATCAACTTCAGTGTTCTGTTTTCGTGTATCCGATGGCCTATAACAAAGGGGTACTGGAAGCGTTGCAAATTTTTCTTTATGTAATTCAAATAACTTCATCTGAAGTGTATCCCTGACTATTTTTCTACTTGCAATTATCAAATCATTTGGTCTCCATGTTTCCCAGAAATCGTTTATTTGAGTTTCTGAAATCACTTCACGCGCTATTTCGCACTGGATTCTATCCGGTTGTAATCTAATTAGTTTCTTAAATTCTCGTAATCGTTCATCAAGTGATCTATAATCAGTGGTGATTTCTTCATAGTAGTCTACAAAACCCCTTAGCCATTCATGTGGAGATGCACCGACAAATGGTGGTGGTTGGCCGTGATCACCGCACATGACGACTTTTGTGTTTTTGTTTAACAACCACTCGAGAAATATTTGTAATACATCTAATGACACTGTGCATATTTCATCCCAAATTATGATTTCAGGAATGAATTTATCACCCATACGCTCAGGAGTCCATTTGTCACCCTTCCATCGAAAGAAACTATGGTAAGTACAAGCATTTACCCCTCGCTGTATCATCTCTCTGGCGAGTCTGTGAGTCGGTGTTAGCACAATCATGGTTGACCGACGAAATAATTCAATTGCACGAGTTGTCTTTCCTGACCCACCACAACCGTTTAAATAAACTGTTTTATATCTACAGATTGGATCAGATACCGGTGGTGCATTAGAAAATTCTGATTGAATTTCAATACGGTTACAACAAAGATATTTATCATCCATGGCAACGTCTGCGGATTCACAATACTCATGTAGCATCTCCTTTTTAAATCGCCAACGCCCCCAATTTTCTTCGGGATCTGTGAATTTAGCTACAGCTGATTTGTACTTATTGTGTATATACATCGAATCAGTGGCCACTCTAACCGCGGTATTAGGAAATCTATTTATCATCGAAAATAGATTAATAGAAGCATAGGCTAGCATTGAACTTCTCAAATGTGTGTACTGGGAATTATATCCATCACAGTAGGTAACAACCGTACCCATTTTCTCACCATTGGATAGAAAAGCATCCTTACGGGATACAAGTTTTCCCTGCTTCATTAAATCCGCTACAATAAAATCGTATTCAGCGACATCTGTGATCAACCGCGAAGAGTATTTTGCGTTGTCGTATCGTCCACCCTGGGTAAATTTACCGATTATTCTTCGTCCGAGATCCTTTGCTTGTTCTTTTTTAATTTCAAATAACTTCTTAGACCAATTCATGATTTGTTCTTCATTGAAATCAGGGAATTGTTTTCGCAATTCGCTAATTATACGATCTAGATCGGGTTGTGGTAGCCAAACTTCTTTCTGAGCTCGATAGCATATAATAGCCTCGGAAACAATCAACGATATTAGCATACCACAATCAATCATATATCTCAATAGCACTATTGGCATCCAGGCCTTTTCAGATAGGTGTTTACCGAGCCAAACATAACTACACGGATGTAACCCTGTAGCTAATTCGAATGATATCACACGAGCGAATCCGGTTAAATCAAAATCAGGCAATGGTCCATTAATCGCAACACGAGTCATTTCATGCGTGGGATGTCCAAATCGTTTGAAGTACTCAGCGCATTCCCCATATCCGAGAAAACTTCCGGGATAACACGCGGCTATATCAATTGAAATCATACCATCACGTGAGTATTTCGTATTCCACAGTCCTCCATGGGAATATTCGACGCAACTCAATTTAACATCCTCGAGAAAATCACTTCGTGTTGGACGCCATGAGTTTTTTTCTCTTGCGAAGTGAGCTACCACTGATGGAATAGTAAAACTATCCGTGAGTAGTTTTTCATGGAAACTCTCCGGTGAAAAATCACTAGCGATTTTTCTCATTCTGTTATCTAATTCTTCAACGCGATATAATTCACCATTTGGTTTTACAAATTGATCGAATCCTATTTCGGGATCTTCATCACTTCTAAGTAACCACACTGACACAGGATCATCCTTACACAACGCATTAATAGCATCAAATAATCTCTCTTCATAGAAAACATCCCGGACGAACTCCTTAGGGATATATTTCACGGTTCGTTCTCGTGGAAATACTGTTACCGCAGGTGTCCACGCGTGTTTGTTATGATCAATAATTTGTATTGGTGCTCCATTTTTGTTATATTTCGGTTCGTATAAAACCTCTCCGGTTATCGTCATAACTGTTATTGGAAATCTTAATGATGTTTCTAACTTAGCTATATCAGAAATCTTTGCACCGTTCTGTTTCACTGTCAGTTCCCACTCGGTTATTTTCCTACGTCGCAGATCAGTTAGTTTATTTCCTCGGGATGCATTTGTGAAGTGCTCCATTACCCGTGTTGCTACACAATTAAGCCCTGACGAATATTTCATAGGAGCTAGTTTTGCGATATCGGGTTTATCATTTAACGGATATATCCCATAAACCATTGCTGTTACGGGATAAGATCTTTCGTAGTATGGTTTGTCAATGCCGGTTAGAATCCCTGGTTTGGAATCTCTACTCACAATGACAGCTTTTTTATTCTTGAGGATTGGTTCAAATTTATCCCTAATAATCCATTTGCCATCGACTTCAATAATGAATTTGATTCGGAAAAAATACCGTTTTTCCCCAACACGTGAAATTATCACTGCTGCTTTTTCATCATTCATGGTAGCATCAACAACACCATCAATTCGAAATGTTGACCAACAATAAGATGCTCCATCACTTTTGAATTCAGTAAAACAATCTCTGATTTTACTAATCATGACTTTATCAAGAATTGTATTCTTTGGTGTATTAGAAACTATATCGAGATTGAATTGAGCATCTTTCCAGGGTAATTTCTTGTTACGTTTTTTTGGTTTATCGAGATTAAATTTAGGACTAATTTTTAATAATCTCTTAAACTCTTTCATGTTTCCGTCTGTTGGACGTTTTTTTGGTTTATCGAGATTAAATTTAGGATTAATTTTGTTACGTTTTTTGGGTTTATCGAGATTAAATCTAGGATTGATTTTCAATAATCTCTTAAACTCTTTCATGTTTCCGTCTGTTGGACGTTTGAGATTAATTTTGTTACGTTTTTTGGGTTTATCGAGATTAAATCTAGGATTGATTTTCAATAATCTCTTAAACTCTTTCATGTTTCCGTCTATTGGACGTTTTTTGGGTCTATCGAGATTAAATCTAGGATTGATTTTCAATAATCTCTTAAACTCCTTATCAGCATTGAATTCAGCATTTTTCGAAGGCGTTTTCCTTAATTCCTTCATGTTATAATTAAAACAAGTATTTAAATAGAAAAATATAGTATAATGAATCACTGCAAGTGGCTAATGATTGGATCAACAACCCCGTGTAACAAATCATGCAGAAGCGAATTCTGTGGGTATCATTTACAAAGCGTTAGGCGAGGAAGTTTTGGCCCTCTCCCATGCCTCCAATGTGGGGTGGGCGTTAGAGGAAAATCGCAGTTGTGTCTTGCTTGTGGGGGTAAACGATACAGGGAACTAAAACGCTACTATGACAAACGAATCATTGACCCTAACGTCCTTGATAAAATCAAGGACAAAATCATCAAAACCCCTCAAGACTACATTGATAGACTTATAATTAAAGCAAATAATAAATTAGACAAGTAATATTATTATATAAATGAGCCAAGATTTCAGACCTCATCCAGTGCTCGTTAATTACGAAGCCTCCAGTGATGGTGTTGTCAGGCACCGCAGACTAAAAAACCCGGTTGGATATCTAAATAATATGGGGTATTTGTTGTTTAGTGCTAGAAATAAAACATATCTCTGTCACAGAATTATTTTTGAATGTCATAATGGATTAATCGAAGACGGATTTGTGATTGATCACATAAATGGCGTGAAGACTGATAATTGTCTTGTGAATCTTCAAGCCGTCTCACAAAGTCGGAATGCAAAATTAGGTGGAACTGGCAAACATGCAAAAACCCCTAGGGGGATCAAATCGTTTGATTTAGAAAATAATGAAGAGAGAAGCTTTCAATCGATAAATGAAGCCAGTAGATACTTTGACATTTGTAGGGCTTCAATACGATTTGTTTCAGAAAATATAATTAAAACTGCTCTGTCTAAAAAAAATGGTCATAAAATAAAATTCGTATACACCTAAACGATTCAAGGTTGCACGATGTGGTCATCACCCTCTCTGCTGCTGCTGCAAATGTTTCATTTGTGGGTTAATAATTCTTTTACGAGTTCAACCGAAAATTTGATCGAGTCCGATACGATATCGTGTCCCAGACCTTGTCCCAGACCTTGTCCCAGACCTTGTCTGGGGGGGATGAAAATCCTTTGTTGAAAATCGAAGATTTTTAGGATTGAAAGTCTTTACGACGAAAATCATTTATGATTTCACAAACAGACTAATCGCTAACACCTCTTCTTGTAAATCGATCAGATTATTTGACTGGTCGGTGAGTTTGAAATTAATTCTCGTTAACGAATTATTATGGCATCGCATGTAGACAGGATTAATTGGGTTCTCAATAATTAGGAATCCTGGAGGAGCTGTTGGTGCAAACGAATAAAGAATATATCCTTGCTGAGCTTGATTTGATTGCTCTAGATTAATTTGATAGCTTCCTTCAATTGCATCACATACTAAATTGAGCGCAATCACTGAGGATATATTCACGTTGAACGGAGCGATATGCCTACCACCGCCATCTGGGTCATTATTATATTTGAGGAGGACAGATGGATCTTGTTTTTGTAGCGCCTTGATATCGGTTTTAACAATTCTTGCTAGTTCATCAGCTTTGTACCCGGGAAACTTGAAATTACGTAGATTGTCCTCTGTGATATTGTAATCGGTTAGGAATCGTTGTTTATTGTCGCTGTTGTCATTAATTATTGTTTGAATAATTAGTTCATAGATATATTCCATGTCCGATATAAGTTGATTTATTATTTCAACATGTTTTTGCGATTTTGTTTTCCGTAGTTGTTCTAGTTGTGTGTCATATAATTGTTTAATTTCATTAAAATAACCACGGACGTCAGTTAGCGTAAATGAAATAGTAACAGATGAGTCGGTTGTTCTTTTAATGATAAAATCCCATTGCAATGTGTCTTTGTTGGTAAATATAAATCTATCGCCGATTCTTCCTTTTCTTATATCAGATAAATTATCTCGATAACTGGGATTGATTTCATGATATGATTTTACGTCCGTGGTTAAGTCGGTGGCGGATTTTTCCGGTGGTTTTTCAGGCCATCCTAACACTGTTCTTAACGAGCTGTTATATATATCTACAATGTATCCCTCTGTGCTTATTTCGATCGACGACGAGAGCGTCGGTTGATGAAGATTAATAGCTATTTTTGATTCTTTTCCAGTGATTGATTTTATTCTACGCTGAATTTCAGCATCGATTTGCTTAATTTGGTACGACCCAGTTGGTAACGAAACAGTTTCCCACTCTGGAGTACCATCGGGTTTATTCTTATACGAGAACACCAGTGCGTTATTGGGTTGCTGACCGCCAAATGCAACCGATCTGATATTAGGCCAGCTATGATATACAACAGTTATCCAGTGATATAAAAACTCAACGCGAAATTGAAGAACGCGAAGAAGCAGCTGCAGGAAGAGACTATTCACCTGAAAGTATATTTACAATCGCAGCATTAAATAGAATTGAAAAACTCGGTACGGATTACGAATTAGCTGATTTTGCTAGAGAAAATTTTCCAAAGGGTATAAGAGAGAATTTATTAAAAGACGAGTTTAAAAGTTTTATAAAAAGCAAAGACACTTGGGCATCAAAAATATATTTAGCGAAACATGGCGGGAATAAAATCACAGCGTTGCAGCACCCTGGTTATAATAACTTTCTAGCTGTGGTTAAAGGCGGTCTACAACCACCACCTTATATGGAGGATCCAATCCCGGAACAAATAGACATAAAAGCAGAAGCCGGTTCTAAGAAAACAAGCGGAAAAGGATATTCGATTAAAAATCCAAAGGATGTCTTTCACTCTACAGTGACATGCCCTGGTAACATTCTAAGTGATATATCAAGGTTAGAGGTTCTCATCGGAGGGAAACGAGCCGGAAATAATTCACCGGAAGTAATTAATGAAGCAGCTGATATCTGTAGACGATTATTTGCCGGCGGTATCATGGACATTGATGTATATCGAGAACTTATTGCTGAATTAGTTGAAAATCACAACGATGACAACGTCATTGATGATGAAAATCCAATGGATGTAAGCGATTAATCACTAATTGAAAAACTACTAGTTTTATAACAAGATGATTATACACTACAATCATGATAAACCAGTAAGCGTCTACGTGGTGAACTCACGATTGCCTGTTTATAGAGCATATTACGGAGATGGTTTCGGCAATACCATTGCGGGGTTATTTACAAGAATGGCTCCCAAGGTGGCGCCGTTAGCTAAACAATTATCAATGAAAGCCATTGATGCTATTCGTGATAAGGGAATCAATTTCGTTGGAAATCTTGCAGGAAAGGCATTTTCTGCCGCGAAAGATAAAATAGCATCATTGGTACGAAAGAAACCAGGAATGACTTCGTCGGTGGTGAAACCACTAGTGCTGCCATCAACTACAGTGATGCCTGCAAAAATCAGCAAAGCAATAAATAGTGCAGTGGAAGAAAAACTAGCGCAATTGACTTCGTCACCACCGGTAACAGATAGCGCTATCATGAACGCGATAGCAGGAAGTGGTTTGAAACAAAAAAGAAATTCGAAAAATTTTCAACGACGATAATTATTGCTTTGCAATTCACCAATTGAAAACGCTAGTAATGTTATAATGTTTAAACGAACAGCTGATCCCGCGTTAGATATGGAAGCCCCAGTGCGCAAAGATGATTCCGTCCGCGATTATCAATACTATTCCTATCATGCAATACAACCCGACCTACGATCGCGAATTGAACTTCAAGTTCAAGATACCAGTAAATACTTTTTGCCATGTGAAGCATTTATTGAAGTAGAAGGAAAACTTGTAACAAATGTTGCAGCTGATACCCCATATGCAAATGATCCAAATATCCGAGTTGGTTTCGTCAACAATGGCATAATGGCGTTATTTGAAAGTGCAAGATATCTCATTGATGGAAAAGAAATTGAATCAATAGACCGCGAGGTTGATGTTGCAACAACAATAATCGGGCTAGCAAGATACTCCGATGATTATACAAGATCGGCTGGTCCATCTATGATGTTTGCAAAGGATACCTCTGATAACGCTGACCACATTCAATACATTAAAGTGTTAACACCGCAAGACACTTCAGTTGATAATCAACGAGAAGCAGCTAATCCAGAACGTCGAGCTAGACCAGGAGCTGCGTTTGATATTCTTGGAGGCGTTAATGGTAATTTCAATTTAGGATTTGCAACACGAAAATTAGCATTGCAAGAACAGCAGCGATATTTTTCATGTGCGATTCCACTCCATCATATATTTGGATTCTGCAGAAATGTAAGAAAAGTCATCTATGGAGCCAAACACACAATCGCATTAGTACGAAAAGGCAATGACAATGATGCAATTTGGCGTACTGGTGCCGATGAAGGTAAAGTTATTTTGAGTAAAATAGTATTATGGATGCCAGTAATGACTCCATCAATTACCACAGAAGAGCGGCTGCTCTCATTTATGGAAACAGGTGGTAAATCATTGCTAAGTTGGCTAACAACAACGACTGATGCTAAAGAGGATAATGTTAATGGTACATTTACATGGCACCTGGCATCAAAACAAGGCGTTTCAGCTCCACGTCATATATTTATAGCGCTGCAGAATCGGAATCGATTAGGTTCCCAAGAACGCAGTCATATGATATTTGATCGATTAGGGGTAAGTGAGGTTTCACTGAGAATAAACGGACAACAAGAACCATCTGAGGATATACAGCTTAATTACGGAAACAACCAAATAGCACGTGTGTATCATCGGATGCTGTCATATATGGGTCGTGATCAAAATGTTGATACCGGTTTGCAAATATCGCAACTCGATTTTAAGAACTTGTATCCAATTTATTACTTTTCACTGGAACATCTTGATTTAACAAGACAATCCGTTGTTGACATACATTTTAGGGCTCGTATAGATCCTGGCGGTGTTGATTATAGAGCGGTTGCTGTTATTCTCAGCGACAAATCAATGTTGTTAGAAGGGGCTGGCGGACGAATGAGACTCGTTGATGCACCAGTAGAAAATCTATGATTGAAATCGTAAACGATTTTCACAATTAGATCAATTGAAAGCATAAATGTGTTTTACAATAAAATGCCATATAGTATTGTTAGTGTCAAGCTGACTGATGGTCAGGTCAAGAAATTGCGATCAAAATCCGCTAAAGAATGTGGAACCACAATAACGTTAAAACCAGCGCAGATGTCTGGCGGTACACATAAAATATCATTAACGGATCGTCAAATAAAACATTTCAATGATGCAATGAAAAAACGGCGAGGAGTTCAAATAGAATTTTCGAAAGCTGCAGTCGCGAACATGATAAAATCAGGTGGTATATTTCCATTGTTAGCCGCAATACCAGCATTGATTGCAGCGGCTGCCCCAGCGGTGGCAAAAGCGGCAGCGTTGGGAGCCGTTGGGACCGCGGCAGGGATGGCGTTGAAAAAGGCAACTGGGAAAGGATATAAAAAAAAGGGAAAGGGGTTGTACCTACCAGGAACCCCGTATTCATGGTACAGCGGGAAATCCGTGAACGGATCGGGTCTAAGAAGAATACCAGGAACGGTTTATTAATTCAGAAATCTTCGATTTCCGAATCTTCGATTTCCGAACCTATGGTTCCCATGTCCAATTTTGATTTAATTGATGCTGCTAAAAAACTAGCGATAAAAAACTTCAGAGGGGTTTTTATGAGAGATCAATTACCGAGAAAACCAAATAACGTTGAAACCGGTATTATCAATCTTGATAACAGCAGCGGATCGGGAACTCACTGGGTTGCATACGCGATTGATCCACGTGGGATTGTCTATTTCGATTCATATGGGTTAGCTCCACCAAGCGAGTTTATGCGGTATATAAATTCTTCGATGAAACTCAAAAAGTTTCCGATTTTTTATTCCACGCTGCCAACACAACAATTAAATGATCCACCGATATGCGGCCGTGAAGTATTAAATGTCCTCGCGGAGATTTCATTAAAATCCTTTGGATCTCCGTGGAAACCACCTCATCTGGTTGTAAACGAATACACGAGTGGGAAATTACAAGGATCAATAAATTGAAAACACAAGTTACGATAACAATAATGATTGATATTTGGGGACAATCTCTGTCAATGTCGGAACCCACCGCGGAAACATCTGCGGGTTCTATCGAGGATGTAAAAAAAATAATTGAAGATGAAATCGCTGAGATGTTAAATTTAGTAAATGTTGACCCGAACGAATTAGTTGTATTTCAAGACAAACAGGGTAAATTGAAAAGCAGTAATATATCCGTGAATGACATTTTGATACGGCAGAGTGATGCCGCTGAAAACTCTATTGCGCTTTATTCCAGCGGTGGACAACTTAAACCTGGTAATCTTATTTCTACGATCACCGACGCGATTGCTACCAACGAACGTGAGCTGAATGATCTTATACGAGGTTATAATAATTTTCGCAAAAATGTCGTACATAAATTCTTTGGAACCCCGCTTGTTGTTGGCATGACTCTAGCTGAAATTAAAGACTTGTTGAATTCATTCTTCGCTAACAAGGAAGCTGGAAGGATGATGACTGCTTCAGAAATCAAGGCAAATTATCTCGAGATTTTTAAAGTAAGCGAAGATTTTGAGAAGGTACAAAAACCCATTAACGACGTCATTGTTAGGTTTTTTGGATCCCCACCTGTGGCAGACTCGACTCTCGCTGAAATCAGCGAGTTTATTATCAGGCATACTCACAATGCCTACGTCGCTAATAATTTCTTTGGTGTCCCGGCTACATCTACGATGACTCTCAACGATATTATTAGGTTTATGGTGAGACAAACAACACTTAATACCATCGTGGATAAATTCTTGGGGAGAACACGTGAATCTGAAACAACATCGTTGACAGGCCCGACCCTCGCTGAAGTTAAAAAAGCTATTGACGAACAAAAGCTCACCAGCGACGTCGTCGAAAGGTTTTTTGGAATCTCACTTATAGTTGACACGACTCTCGCTGAAATTAAAAAAGCTATTGACGAACAAAAGCTCACCAACGAGTTTGTTAATAAGTTCTTTGAGGGTAGTAAACCCCAAAATATCACGACAACATTTTCTTACATCGACCAGCATATTAAAGAACAAGCACGGCTTGGAATCGAAAACCTTCTGTTTTCATTCTTTTTTAGCAAGAGAGATAGGAGGATAATGTTTTTTACCGAAATAAATGCAAATTATCTCGAAATGTATAATGATATTCTTAAACTAAAAGAAACCTTTGAAAAGGTAAAGATTCCGCATCCACACGAAAGCATTAAAAATATCGTGTATACGGTCGATTATGGGACCTTTGATTGGGTAAAAGAATCTAATGTTAGATTGCCAATCGATATCGGGGGAGGGTCCAGTGGTATCTACAGGATGACGTTAGTCTCTACTAATCAATTTGATATCATCGTGAAAGGTAAAACCTACTTTGGTGGCACCGCGACAGTAATTATCAATGGTAAAGAAGAATTTGAGATTGTCGCGGTTGATAATACAATTAGATTACCAATACACTGGTGTTTAGAACTCGTATATCATTTTCCGGCTGAAGTACTAGCAATTCCCGCTAACGATGACAAATAATTGAAAACACTAGTGTTTTTAAAATAATGATGACTTCGTCATTACCAATGACTTTGTCATCGACGCAATGTCGCTATGATCAAGTCAGAGAATTTCAGACTAGACTCAAAACCCTCACTGAGGAGTATCAAATAAAAATAAAAAAATACCGACGAAGAATCACCGCAATTGATATTACTATGTACTCGGTGTCAAGCGTTCTCGCTGGCGCCGGAATAATACTTGCATCGGTTATAATGATTGCCCCGGTCGTAGTTCCAATTTGCATTTCTGCGGTGGCTACAATCGGGGGTATATCAACCGGGATAGCAAAAAAGATATCATCATGCAGCCAGAGTAAACTGCAGAATTACTTACTTCAATTTCATATTGCATCAACCGCATATTCGCAATTATCATTGATGATATCATCGTCACTCGATAATACAATTATATCAGATAGTGAATTCTCAGCGATGGTCAGTATTTTTGATTCAGCGATATCAAAATTAGAGCAACAACATGAATATAATAACAATGACAACACCGATGGAATTGGAAAACACAAACCCAAAAAAAACCAGAATGATCTCAATAATCTCAACCATACCAGATTGTGAGTTCTCAGTGATGGTCAGTATTTATGATTCCTCGATACCAAAATTAGAAATAAATCATGAATATAATAACAATGACAACACCGATGGAATTACTTCAACGAGTAGTGGAGAACACGAACCCAGTACAAACAAGCATGATATCAATAACATCAACGAGTCCTGAATTTAGTGTGAACTTCCCTTCTCCGATTCCAGTGCGTGAGATCGCGCTGGCAAAATTACGATCACTGCGCGAGTTGCAATTGTATAATGCGTTGGCAGTATTCGGATAAGGATCCTCGCCAATTCACCGTAGACAGAAAAAATAACAGTCTCGGTCATGTCAGAAATAATGTGATGTTGACTTGTCTTGAGTGCAATAGACGCAACGGTGCTAGTTAAGACCATGCGGTGGTAATTGAGTATCCTCGGGAATTACCTGTAGTTGTTGTCGAGTAAAACCCCGCTGAGGGGCAGTTGAATCCAGTTTATAGATTGCTGGTCTACCCGTAGATCGTGTTATACTAGATATCTTATGCGTAGTGACGCTCCAAATAGGATCAGTAGCCCTTTTTCTGCCACCTTCAAGCTCTCCTGGTTCGTATAAGTACCTCACAATGACATTACTACCAAGAATTGGTTCTTTGAAATCTTTTTGTGGTTTTTCAGGTATTGACTTCTTTTTAATCGCGTTGATAGGTTTCATGTTGATTGTTCTAGTAATCTCGTTATTCAGTGCAGTAATCACAGATGGTAATCTTTTAACCCATTCACGGGATCGCTTTTCTTGAATGAATTCTTTTGCGTATTGATATCCAAATAACCGCTCAGCAATCGTCCGATTAAATCGTTCTACAATGGCCTGATCGCGATGTAGCGCAGTATGCCCTCGTCGTATGGTGACATTATGATGTTTCATTGTAGATAACACTGCACCCTGAAATTCCTTGCCAGGATCAACCTGCAATAGATTTGGCCAGTGCAGAGGACCTCGTCGATAAATCCTCTCAAATGCAGAAGCGACTTCAGTGGCTGATTTTGTTTTTAACGGTTCTGCTTCTTTGTATCGACTTGCAATATCAACTACGGTTAAAGCGTATTTGTAACCACGATCATGAGGCAGAAATAATATATCAGCCTGATGAACTTCATTAGGAGCGGTCACATCAAAATGCGAGAATTGAATTTGTTTAGGCGGTGGTAGATAAATTTGCCATAGTGCCTGTTTGGATAACCAATTAGCCGCAGTGGTTTTTTTCACTTTTGCAGCACTAGCGAGTTTATGGACTGCTGATTTACCCCTCCAGTATCCTCTTGGGGAATAATAAATTGATTCCATATTAAAATGCTAGCATTTTCAATTACCAGCACCCATCATCAATTTGCCTTTCATAGCTGATTTTATCAAAAAGGAAGCCAATTTTTCTTTGAAGGATTTATCAGGAATAGCATTTAACGCATGAATTAATTTCACATCTGCTAGATGTCTGTGTTGCAGATTGCTGCTTTTATAAGCAACATCATGAAGGTGACAGGCCTTATCAATGGCGTTTATTGGTTCTTCACCGGGGTTGGGTTGATTTTGATTATTGAGTCTGATATCAAGTCTGGTTCCCGGTCCACAGTAGCTATATCCTGGGAGGTGCTTTTCTCCGGGGTACTTTGCCCATGGGGTTCCAGGGAGCTTTGCCAATTTGGCTGCGATATCACCTCCTCGTTTTTTTTTAAATCAGATTTCATAGACACAAATCTAAATTTCTTTGTACCACATTGCACGCATTTACCAGAAAGCGCTGATCGGTTATTTTTAGTTGTAACCGTCGTCACATCATCTGTGCCAGTACGCGTTTTACACTTCACACAATATAGATCCATAATTTATGTATATAAATATGGATATAATTGATTTTTCGGCGACTAAAACAAGAGAACCAATTAAGCATCATGCAGCGCTACCAAACTCTATCCGGATGATTATAATCGGGCCATCTGGATCCGGTAAAACGCAATTGTTGCTCAATTTAATAATGAGATGGATGAAGTGGGATAAGTTGTATTTAATTGCCCCTAGCGTAGACGACCAACGATGTTATGAAGTGCTAAAAGATTTTAACGACAGCGCGGTCATGCTGAAAAAAATGGTGGGAACCGGTTTTAAAGTATGGTGACGTACTATCCAATGGTGCGCAGCCAATAAACCAAGTATTAACCAAATCCAAGCGGGGTAAAGGGTTTCAACAGCTTTTATCTAAGCCCAACTGATCCATAACATGAAAAACAAAAAAGTCCGTTTTTCATCAAAAGTCATGCTGAAAAAAATGGTGGGAACCGGTTTTAAAGTATGGTGACGTACTATCGAATGGTGCGCAGCCAATAAACCAAGTATTAACCAAATCCAAGCGGGGTAAAGGGTTTCAACAGCTTTTATCTAAGCCCAACTGATCCATAACATGAAAAACAAAAAAGTCCGTTTTTCATCAAAAGTCATGCTGAAAAAAATGGTGGGAACCGGTTTTAAAGTATGGTGACGTACTATCCAATGGTGCGCAGCCAATAAACCATGTATTAACCAAATCCAAGCGGGGTAAAGGGTTTCAACAGCTTTTATCTAAGCCCAACTGATCCATAACATGAAAAACAAAAAAGTCCGTTTTTCATCAAAAGTCATGCTGAAAAAAATGGTGGGAACCGGTTTTAAAGTATGGTGACGTACTATCCAATGGTGCGCAGCCAATAAACCAAGTTTTAACCAAATCCAAGCGGGGTAAAGGGTTTCAACAGCTTTTATCTAAGCCCAACTGATCCATAACATGAAAAACAAAAAAGTCCGTTTTTCATCAAAAGTCATGCTGAAAAAAATGGTGGGAACCGGTTTTAAAGTATGGTGACGTACTATCCAATGGTGCGCAGCCAATAAAGCAAGTATTAACCAAATCCAAGCGGGGTAAAGGGTTTCAACAGCTTTTATCTAAGCCCAACTGATCCATAACATGAAAAACAAAAAAGTCCGTTTTTCATCAAAAGTCATGCTGAAAAAAATGGTGGGAACCGGTTTTAAAGTATGGTGACGTACTATCCAATGGTGCGCAGCCAATGAACCAAGTATTAACCAAATCCAAGCGGGGTAAAGGGTTTCAACAGCTTTTATCTAAGCCCAACTGATCCATAACATGAAAAACAAAAAAGTCCGTTTTTCATCAAAAGTCATGCTGAAAAAAATGGTGGGAACCGGTTTTAAAGTATGGTGACGTACTATCCAATGGTGCGCAGCCAATAAACCAAGTATTAACCAAATCCAAGCGGGGTAAAGGGTTTCAACAGCTTTTATCTAAGCCCAACTGATCCATAACATGAAAAACAAAAAAGTCCGTTTTTCATTAAAAGTCATGCTGAAAAAAATGGTGGGAACCGGTTTTAAAGTATGGTGACGTACTATCCAATGGTGCGCAGCCAATAAACCAAGTATTAACCAAATCCAAGCGGGGTAAAGGGTTTCAACAGCTTTTATCTAAGCCCAACTGATCCATAACATGAAAAACAAAAAAGTCCGTTTTTCATCAAAAGTCATGCTGAAAAAAATGGTGGGAACCGGTTTTAAAGTATGGTGACGTACTATCCAATGGTGCGCAGCCAATAAACCAAGTATTAACCAAATCCAAGCGGGGTAAAGGGTTTCAACAGCTTTTATCTAAGCCCAACTGATCCATAACATGAAAAACAAAAAAGTCCGTTTTTCATCAAAAGTCATGCTGAAAAAAATGGTGGGAACCGGTTTTAAAGTATGGTGACGTACTATCCAATGGTGCGCAGCCAATAAACCAAGTATTAACCAAATCCAAGCGGGGTAAAGGGTTTCAACAGCTTTTATCTAAGCCCAACTGATCCATAACATGAAAAACAAAAAAGTCCGTTTTTCATCAAAAGTCATGCTGAAAAAAATGGTGGGAACCGGTTTTAAAGTATGGTGACGTACTATCCAATGGTGCGCAGCCAATAAACCAAGTATTAACCAAATCCAAGCGGGGTAAAGGGTTTCAACAGCTTT
Source organism: Unio pictorum (assembly GCA_030141615.1). Classification (NCBI taxonomy): domain Eukaryota; kingdom Metazoa; phylum Mollusca; class Bivalvia; order Unionida; family Unionidae; genus Unio; species Unio pictorum. Next base: position 7,520,491 of record JARLTB010000141.1, on the reverse strand, counting down.
TATCTAAGCCCAACTGATCCATAACATGAAAAACAAAAAAGTCCGTTTTTCATCAAAAGTCATGCTGAAAAAAATGGTGGGAACCGGTTTTAAAGTATGGTGACGTACTATCCAATGGTGCGCAGCCAATAAACCAAGTATTAACCAAATCCAAGCGGGGTAAAGGGTTTCAACAGCTTTTATCTAAGCCCAACTGATCCATAACATGAAAAACAAAAAAGTCCGTTTTTCATCAAAAGTCATGCTGAAAAAAATGGTGGGAACCGGTTTTAAAGTATGGTGACGTACTATCCAATGGTGCGCAGCCAATAAACCAAGTATTAACCAAATCCAAGCGGGGTAAAGGGTTTCAACAGCTTTTATCTAAGCCCAACTGATCCATAACATGAAAAACAAAAAAGTCCGTTTTTCATCAAAAGTCATGCTGAAAAAAATGGTGGGAACCGGTTTTAAAGTATGGTGACGTACTATCCAATGGTGCGCAGCCAATAAACCAAGTATTAACCAAATCCAAGCGGGGTAAAGGGTTTCAACAGCTTTTATCTAAGCCCAACTGATCCATAACATGAAAAACAAAAAAGTCCGTTTTTCATCAAAAGTCATGCTGAAAAAAATGGTGGGAACCGGTTTTAAAGTATGGTGACGTACTATCCAATGGTGCGCAGCCAATAAACCAAGTATTAACCAAATCCAAGCGGGGTAAAGGGTTTCAACAGCTTTTATCTAAGCCCAACTGATCCATAACATGAAAAACAAAAAAGTCCGTTTTTCATCAAAAGTCATGCTGAAAAAAATGGTGGGAACCGGTTTTAAAGTATGGTGACGTACTATCCAATGGTGCGCAGCCAATAAACCAGGTATTAACCAAATCCAAGCGGGGTAAAGGGTTTCAACAGCTTTTATCTAAGCCCAACTGATCCATAACATGAAAAACAAAAAAGTCCGTTTTTCATCAAAAGTCATGCTGAAAAAAATGGTGGGAACCGGTTTTAAAGTATGGTGACGTACTATCCAATGGTGCGCAGCCAATAAACCAAGTATTAACCAAATCCAAGCGGGGTAAAGGGTTTCAACAGCTTTTATCTAAGCCCAACTGATCCATAACATGAAAAACAAAAAAGTCCGTTTTTCATCAAAAGTCATGCTGAAAAAAATGGTGGGAACCGGTTTTAAAGTATGGTGACGTACTATCCAATGGTGCGCAGCCAATAAACCAAGTATTAACCAAATCCAAGCGGGGTAAAGGGTTTCAACAGCTTTTATCTAAGCCCAACTGATCCATAACATGAAAAACAAAAAAGTCCGTTTTTCATCAAAAGTCATGCTGAAAAAAATGGTGGGAACCGGTTTTAAAGTATGGTGACGTACTATCCAATGGTGCGCAGCCAATAAACCAAGTATTAACCAAATCCAAGCGGGGTAAAGGGTTTCAACAGCTTTTATCTAAGCCCAACTGATCCATAACATGAAAAACAAAAAAGTCCGTTTTTCATCAAAAGTCATGCTGAAAAAAATGGTGGGAACCGGTTTTAAAGTATGGTGACGTACTATCCAATGGTGCGCAGCCAATAAACCAAGTATTAACCAAATCCAAGCGGGGTAAAGGGTTTCAACAGCTTTTATCTAAGCCCAACTGATCCATAACATGAAAAACAAAAAAGTCCGTTTTTCATCAAAAGTCATGCTGAAAAAAATGGTGGGAACCGGTTTTAAAGTATGGTGACGTACTATCCAATGGTGCGCAGCCAATAAACCAAGTATTAACCAAATCCAAGCGGGGTAAAGGGTTTCAACAGCTTTTATCTAAGCCCAACTGATCCATAACATGAAAAACAAAAAAGTCCGTTTTTCATCAAAAGTCATGCTGAAAAAAATGGTGGGAACCGGTTTTAAAGTATGGTGACGTACTATCCAATGGTGCGCAGCCAATAAACCAAGTATTAACCAAATCCAAGCGGGGTAAAGGGTTTCAACAGCTTTTATCTAAGCCCAACTGATCCATAACATGAAAAACAAAAAAGTCCGTTTTTCATCAAAAGTCATGCTGAAAAAAATGGTGGGAACCGGTTTTAAAGTATGGTGACGTACTATCCAATGGTGCGCAGCCAGTAAAGCAAGTATTAACCAAATCCAAGCGGGGTAAAGGGTTTCAACAGCTTTTATCTAAGCCCAACTGATCCATAACATGAAAAACAAAAAAGTCCGTTTTTCATCAAAAGTCATGCTGAAAAAAATGGTGGGAACCGGTTTTAAAGTATGGTGACGTACTATCCAATGGTGCGCAGCCAATAAACCAAGTATTAACCAAATCCAAGCGGGGTAAAGGGTTTCAACAGCTTTTATCTAAGCCCAACTGATCCATAACATGAAAAACAAAAAAGTCCGTTTTTCATCAAAAGTCATGCTGAAAAAAATGGTGGGAACCGGTTTTAAAGTATGGTGACGCTATCCAATGGTGCGCAGCCAATGAACCAAGTATTAACCAAATCCAAGCGGGGTAAAGGGTTTCAACAGCTTTTATCTAAGCCCAACTGATCCATAACATGAAAAACAAAAAAGTCCGTTTTTCATCAAAAGTCATGCTGAAAAAAATGGTGGGAACCGGTTTTAAAGTATGGTGACGTACTATCCAATGGTGCGCAGCCAATGAACCAAGTATTAACCAAATCCAAGCGGGGTAAAGGGTTTCAACAGCTTTTATCTAAGCCCAACTGATCCATAACATGAAAAACAAAAAAGTCCGTTTTTCATCAAAAGTCATGCTGAAAAAAATGGTGGGAACCGGTTTTAAAGTATGGTGACGTACTATCCAATGGTGCGCAGCCAATAAACCAAGTATTAACCAAATCCAAGCGGGGTAAAGGGTTTCAACAGCTTTTATCTAAGCCCAACTGATCCATAACATGAAAAACAAAAAAGTCCGTTTTTCATTAAAAGTCATGCTGAAAAAAATGGTGGGAACCGGTTTTAAAGTATGGTGACGTACTATCCAATGGTGCGCAGCCAATAAACCAAGTATTAACCAAATCCAAGCGGGGTAAAGGGTTTCAACAGCTTTTATCTAAGCCCAACTGATCCATAACATGAAAAACAAAAAAGTCCGTTTTTCATCAAAAGTCATGCTGAAAAAAATGGTGGGAACCGGTTTTAAAGTATGGTGACGTACTATCCAATGGTGCGCAGCCAATAAACCAAGTATTAACCAAATCCAAGCGGGGTAAAGGGTTTCAACAGCTTTTATCTAAGCCCAACTGATCCATAACATGAAAAACAAAAAAGTCCGTTTTTCATCAAAAGTCATGCTGAAAAAAATGGTGGGAACCGGTTTTAAAGTATGGTGACGTACTATCCAATGGTGCGCAGCCAATAAACCAAGTATTAACCAAATCCAAGCGGGGTAAAGGGTTTCAACAGCTTTTATCTAAGCCCAACTGATCCATAACATGAAAAACAAAAAAGTCCGTTTTTCATCAAAAGTCATGCTGAAAAAAATGGTGGGAACCGGTTTTAAAGTATGGTGACGTACTATCCAATGGTGCGCAGCCAATAAACCAAGTATTAACCAAATCCAAGCGGGGTAAAGGGTTTCAACAGCTTTTATCTAAGCCCAACTGATCCATAACATGAAAAACAAAAAAGTCCGTTTTTCATCAAAAGTCATGCTGAAAAAAATGGTGGGAACCGGTTTTAAAGTATGGTGACGTACTATCCAATGGTGCGCAGCCAATAAACCAAGTATTAACCAAATCCAAGCGGGGTAAAGGGTTTCAACAGCTTTTATCTAAGCCCAACTGATCCATAACATGAAAAACAAAAAAGTCCGTTTTTCATCAAAAGTCATGCTGAAAAAAATGGTGGGAACCGGTTTTAAAGTATGGTGACGTACTATCCAATGGTGCGCAGCCAATAAACCAAGTATTAACCAAATCCAAGCGGGGTAAAGGGTTTCAACAGCTTTTATCTAAGCCCAACTGATCCATAACATGAAAAACAAAAAAGTCCGTTTTTCATCAAAAGTCATGCTGAAAAAAATGGTGGGAACCGGTTTTAAAGTATGGTGACGTACTATCCAATGGTGCGCAGCCAATGAAGCAAGTATTAACCAAATCCAAGCGGGGTAAAGGGTTTCAACAGCTTTTATCTAAGCCCAACTGATCCATAACATGAAAAACAAAAAAGTCCGTTTTTCATCAAAAGTCATGCTGAAAAAAATGGTGGGAACCGGTTTTAAAGTATGGTGACGTACTATCCAATGGTGCGCAGCAATGAACCAAGTATTAACCAAATCCAAGCGGGGTAAAGGGTTTCAACAGCTTTTATCTAAGCCCAACTGATCCATAACATGAAAAACAAAAAAGTCCGTTTTTCATCAAAAGTCATGCTGAAAAAAATGGTGGGAACCGGTTTTAAAGTATGGTGACGTACTATCCAATGGTGCGCAGCCAATGAACAACCAAGTATTAACCAAATCCAAGCGGGGTAAAGGGTTTCAACAGCTTTTATCTAAGCCCAACTGATCCATAACATGAAAAACAAAAAAGTCCGTTTTTCATCAAAAGTCATGCTGAAAAAAATGGTGGGAACCGGTTTTAAAGTATGGTGACGTACTATCCAATGGTGCGCAGCCAATAAACCAAGTATTAACCAAATCCAAGCGGGGTAAAGGGTTTCAACAGCTTTTATCTAAGCCCAACTGATCCATAACATGAAAAACAAAAAAGTCCGTTTTTCATCAAAAGTCATGCTGAAAAAAATGGTGGGAACCGGTTTTAAAGTATGGTGACGTACTATCCAATGGTGCGCAGCCAATAAACCAAGTATTAACCAAATCCAAGCGGGGTAAAGGGTTTCAACAGCTTTTATCTAAGCCCAACTGATCCATAACATGAAAAACAAAAAAGTCCGTTTTTCATCAAAAGTCATGCTGAAAAAAATGGTGGGAACCGGTTTTAAAGTATGGTGACGTACTATCCAATGGTGCGCAGCCAATAAACCAAGTATTAACCAAATCCAAGCGGGGTAAAGGGTTTCAACAGCTTTTATCTAAGCCCAACTGATCCATAACATGAAAAACAAAAAAGTCCGTTTTTCATCAAAAGTCATGCTGAAAAAAATGGTGGGAACCGGTTTTAAAGTATGGTGACGTACTATCCAATGGTGCGCAGCCAATAAACCAAGTATTAACCAAATCCAAGCGGGGTAAAGGGTTTCAACAGCTTTTATCTAAGCCCAACTGATCCATAACATGAAAAACAAAAAAGTCCGTTTTTCATCAAAAGTCATGCTGAAAAAAATGGTGGGAACCGGTTTTAAAGTATGGTGACGTACTATCCAATGGTGCGCAGCCAATAAACCAAGTATTAACCAAATCCAAGCGGGGTAAAGGGTTTCAACAGCTTTTATCTAAGCCCAACTGATCCATAACATGAAAAACAAAAAAGTCCGTTTTTCATCAAAAGTCATGCTGAAAAAAATGGTGGGAACCGGTTTTAAAGTATGGTGACGTACTATCCAATGGTGCGCAGCCAATAAACCAAGTATTAACCAAATCCAAGCGGGGTAAAGGGTTTCAACAGCTTTTATCTAAGCCCAACTGATCCATAACATGAAAAACAAAAAAGTCCGTTTTTCATCAAAAGTCATGCTGAAAAAAATGGTGGGAACCGGTTTTAAAGTATGGTGACGTACTATCCAATGGTGCGCAGCCAATAAACCAAGTATTAACCAAATCCAAGCGGGGTAAAGGGTTTCAACAGCTTTTATCTAAGCCCAACTGATCCATAACATGAAAAACAAAAAAGTCCGTTTTTCATCAAAAGTCATGCTGAAAAAAATGGTGGGAACCGGTTTTAAAGTATGGTGACGTACTATCCAATGGTGCGCAGCCAATAAACCAAGTATTAACCAAATCCAAGCGGGGTAAAGGGTTTCAACAGCTTTTATCTAAGCCCAACTGATCCATAACATGAAAAACAAAAAAGTCCGTTTTTCATCAAAAGTCATGCTGAAAAAAATGGTGGGAACCGGTTTTAAAGTATGGTGACGTACTATCCAATGGTGCGCAGCCAATAAACCAAGTATTAACCAAATCCAAGCGGGGTAAAGGGTTTCAACAGCTTTTATCTAAGCCCAACTGATCCATAACATGAAAAACAAAAAAGTCCGTTTTTCATCAAAAGTCATGCTGAAAAAAATGGTGGGAACCGGTTTTAAAGTATGGTGACGTACTATCCAATGGTGCGCAGCCAATAAACCAAGTATTAACCAAATCCAAGCGGGGTAAAGGGTTTCAACAGCTTTTATCTAAGCCCAACTGATCCATAACATGAAAAACAAAAAAGTCCGTTTTTCATCAAAAGTCATGCTGAAAAAAATGGTGGGAACCGGTTTTAAAGTATGGTGACGTACTATCCAATGGTGCGCAGCCAATAAACCAAGTATTAACCAAATCCAAGCGGGGTAAAGGGTTTCAACAGCTTTTATCTAAGCCCAACTGATCCATAACATGAAAAACAAAAAAGTCCGTTTTTCATCAAAAGTCATGCTGAAAAAAATGGTGGGAACCGGTTTTAAAGTATGGTGACGTACTATCCAATGGTGCGCAGCCAATAAACCAAGTATTAACCAAATCCAAGCGGGGTAAAGGGTTTCAACAGCTTTTATCTAAGCCCAACTGATCCATAACATGAAAAACAAAAAAGTCCGTTTTTCATCAAAAGTCATGCTGAAAAAAATGGTGGGAACCGGTTTTAAAGTATGGTGACGTACTATCCAATGGTGCGCAGCCAATAAACCAAGTATTAACCAAATCCAAGCGGGGTAAAGGGTTTCAACAGCTTTTATCTAAGCCCAACTGATCCATAACATGAAAAACAAAAAAGTCCGTTTTTCATCAAAAGTCATGCTGAAAAAAATGGTGGGAACCGGTTTTAAAGTATGGTGACGTACTATCCAATGGTGCGCAGCCAATAAACCAAGTATTAACCAAATCCAAGCGGGGTAAAGGGTTTCAACAGCTTTTATCTAAGCCCAACTGATCCATAACATGAAAAACAAAAAAGTCCGTTTTTCATCAAAAGTCATGCTGAAAAAAATGGTGGGAACCGGTTTTAAAGTATGGTGACGTACTATCCAATGGTGCGCAGCCAATAAACCAAGTATTAACCAAATCCAAGCGGGGTAAAGGGTTTCAACAGCTTTTATCTAAGCCCAACTGATCCATAACATGAAAAACAAAAAAGTCCGTTTTTCATCAAAAGTCATGCTGAAAAAAATGGTGGGAACCGGTTTTAAAGTATGGTGACGTACTATCCAATGGTGCGCAGCCAATAAACCAAGTATTAACCAAATCCAAGCGGGGTAAAGGGTTTCAACAGCTTTTATCTAAGCCCAACTGATCCATAACATGAAAAACAAAAAAGTCCGTTTTTCATCAAAAGTCATGCTGAAAAAAATGGTGGGAACCGGTTTTAAAGTATGGTGACGTACTATCCAATGGTGCGCAGCCAATAAACCAAGTATTAACCAAATCCAAGCGGGGTAAAGGGTTTCAACAGCTTTTATCTAAGCCCAACTGATCCATAACATGAAAAACAAAAAAGTCCGTTTTTCATCAAAAGTCATGCTGAAAAAAATGGTGGGAACCGGTTTTAAAGTATGGTGACGTACTATCCAATGGTGCGCAGCCAATAAACCAAGTATTAACCAAATCCAAGCGGGGTAAAGGGTTTCAACAGCTTTTATCTAAGCCCAACTGATCCATAACATGAAAAACAAAAAAGTCCGTTTTTCATCAAAAGTCATGCTGAAAAAAATGGTGGGAACCGGTTTTAAAGTATGGTGACGTACTATCCAATGGTGCGCAGCCAATAAACCAAGTATTAACCAAATCCAAGCGGGGTAAAGGGTTTCAACAGCTTTTATCTAAGCCCAACTGATCCATAACATGAAAAACAAAAAAGTCCGTTTTTCATCAAAAGTCATGCTGAAAAAAATGGTGGGAACCGGTTTTAAAGTATGGTGACGTACTATCCAATGGTGCGCAGCCAATAAACCAAGTATTAACCAAATCCAAGCGGGGTAAAGGGTTTCAACAGCTTTTATCTAAGCCCAACTGATCCATAACATGAAAAACAAAAAAGTCCGTTTTTCATCAAAAGTCATGCTGAAAAAAATGGTGGGAACCGGTTTTAAAGTATGGTGACGTACTATCCAATGGTGCGCAGCCAATAAACCAAGTATTAACCAAATCCAAGCGGGGTAAAGGGTTTCAACAGCTTTTATCTAAGCCCAACTGATCCATAACATGAAAAACAAAAAAGTCCGTTTTTCATCAAAAGTCATGCTGAAAAAAATGGTGGGAACCGGTTTTAAAGTATGGTGACGTACTATCCAATGGTGCGCAGCCAATAAACCAAGTATTAACCAAATCCAAGCGGGGTAAAGGGTTTCAACAGCTTTTATCTAAGCCCAACTGATCCATAACATGAAAAACAAAAAAGTCCGTTTTTCATCAAAAGTCATGCTGAAAAAAATGGTGGGAACCGGTTTTAAAGTATGGTGACGTACTATCCAATGGTGCGCAGCCAATAAACCAAGTATTAACCAAATCCAAGCGGGGTAAAGGGTTTCAACAGCTTTTATCTAAGCCCAACTGATCCATAACATGAAAAACAAAAAAGTCCGTTTTTCATCAAAAGTCATGCTGAAAAAAATGGTGGGAACCGGTTTTAAAGTATGGTGACGTACTATCCAATGGTGCGCAGCCAATAAACCAAGTATTAACCAAATCCAAGCGGGGTAAAGGGTTTCAACAGCTTTTATCTAAGCCCAACTGATCCATAACATGAAAAACAAAAAAGTCCGTTTTTCATCAAAAGTCATGCTGAAAAAAATGGTGGGAACCGGTTTTAAAGTATGGTGACGTACTATCCAATGGTGCGCAGCCAATAAACCAAGTATTAACCAAATCCAAGCGGGGTAAAGGGTTTCAACAGCTTTTATCTAAGCCCAACTGATCCATAACATGAAAAACAAAAAAGTCCGTTTTTCATCAAAAGTCATGCTGAAAAAAATGGTGGGAACCGGTTTTAAAGTATGGTGACGTACTATCCAATGGTGCGCAGCCAATAAACCAAGTATTAACCAAATCCAAGCGGGGTAAAGGGTTTCAACAGCTTTTATCTAAGCCCAACTGATCCATAACATGAAAAACAAAAAAGTCCGTTTTTCATCAAAAGTCATGCTGAAAAAAATGGTGGGAACCGGTTTTAAAGTATGGTGACGTACTATCCAATGGTGCGCAGCCAATAAACCAAGTATTAACCAAATCCAAGCGGGGTAAAGGGTTTCAACAGCTTTTATCTAAGCCCAACTGATCCATAACATGAAAAACAAAAAAGTCCGTTTTTCATCAAAAGTCATGCTGAAAAAAATGGTGGGAACCGGTTTTAAAGTATGGTGACGTACTATCCAATGGTGCGCAGCCAATAAACCAAGTATTAACCAAATCCAAGCGGGGTAAAGGGTTTCAACAGCTTTTATCTAAGCCCAACTGATCCATAACATGAAAAACAAAAAAGTCCGTTTTTCATCAAAAGTCATGCTGAAAAAAATGGTGGGAACCGGTTTTAAAGTATGGTGACGTACTATCCAATGGTGCGCAGCCAATAAACCAAGTATTAACCAAATCCAAGCGGGGTAAAGGGTTTCAACAGCTTTTATCTAAGCCCAACTGATCCATAACATGAAAAACAAAAAAGTCCGTTTTTCATCAAAAGTCATGCTGAAAAAAATGGTGGGAACCGGTTTTAAAGTATGGTGACGTACTATCCAATGGTGCGCAGCCAATAAACCAAGTATTAACCAAATCCAAGCGGGGTAAAGGGTTTCAACAGCTTTTATCTAAGCCCAACTGATCCATAACATGAAAAACAAAAAAGTCCGTTTTTCATCAAAAGTCATGCTGAAAAAAAATGGTGGGAACCGGTTTTAAAGTATGGTGACGTACTATCCAATGGTGCGCAGCCAATAAACCAAGTATTAACCAAATCCAAGCGGGGTAAAGGGTTTCAACAGCTTTTATCTAAGCCCAACTGATCCATAACATGAAAAACAAAAAAGTCCGTTTTTCATCAAAAGTCATGCTGAAAAAAATGGTGGGAACCGGTTTTAAAGTATGGTGACGTACTATCCAATGGTGCGCAGCCAATAAACCAAGTATTAACCAAATCCAAGCGGGGTAAAGGGTTTCAACAGCTTTTATCTAAGCCCAACTGATCCATAACATGAAAAACAAAAAAGTCCGTTTTTCATCAAAAGTCATGCTGAAAAAAATGGTGGGAACCGGTTTTAAAGTATGGTGACGTACTATCCAATGGTGCGCAGCCAATAAACCAAGTATTAACCAAATCCAAGCGGGGTAAAGGGTTTCAACAGCTTTTATCTAAGCCCAACTGATCCATAACATGAAAAACAAAAAAGTCCGTTTTTCATCAAAAGTCATGCTGAAAAAAATGGTGGGAACCGGTTTTAAAGTATGGTGACGTACTATCCAATGGTGCGCAGCCAATAAACCAAGTATTAACCAAATCCAAGCGGGGTAAAGGGTTTCAACAGCTTTTATCTAAGCCCAACTGATCCATAACATGAAAAACAAAAAAGTCCGTTTTTCATCAAAAGTCATGCTGAAAAAAATGGTGGGAACCGGTTTTAAAGTATGGTGACGTACTATCCAATGGTGCGCAGCCAATAAACCAAGTATTAACCAAATCCAAGCGGGGTAAAGGGTTTCAACAGCTTTTATCTAAGCCCAACTGATCCATAACATGAAAAACAAAAAAGTCCGTTTTTCATCAAAAGTCATGCTGAAAAAAATGGTGGGAACCGGTTTTAAAGTATGGTGACGTACTATCCAATGGTGCGCAGCCAATAAACCAAGTATTAACCAAATCCAAGCGGGGTAAAGGGTTTCAACAGCTTTTATCTAAGCCCAACTGATCCATAACATGAAAAACAAAAAAGTCCGTTTTTCATCAAAAGTCATGCTGAAAAAAATGGTGGGAACCGGTTTTAAAGTATGGTGACGTACTATCCAATGGTGCGCAGCCAATAAACCAAGTATTAACCAAATCCAAGCGGGGTAAAGGGTTTCAACAGCTTTTATCTAAGCCCAACTGATCCATAACATGAAAAACAAAAAAGTCCGTTTTTCATCAAAAGTCATGCTGAAAAAAATGGTGGGAACCGGTTTTAAAGTATGGTGACGTACTATCCAATGGTGCGCAGCCAATAAACCAAGTATTAACCAAATCCAAGCGGGGTAAAGGGTTTCAACAGCTTTTATCTAAGCCCAACTGATCCATAACATGAAAAACAAAAAAGTCCGTTTTTCATCAAAAGTCATGCTGAAAAAAATGGTGGGAACCGGTTTTAAAGTATGGTGACGTACTATCCAATGGTGCGCAGCCAATAAACCAAGTATTAACCAAATCCAAGCGGGGTAAAGGGTTTCAACAGCTTTTATCTAAGCCCAACTGATCCATAACATGAAAAACAAAAAAGTCCGTTTTTCATCAAAAGTCATGCTGAAAAAAATGGTGGGAACCGGTTTTAAAGTATGGTGACGTACTATCCAATGGTGCGCAGCCAATAAACCAAGTATTAACCAAATCCAAGCGGGGTAAAGGGTTTCAACAGCTTTTATCTAAGCCCAACTGATCCATAACATGAAAAACAAAAAAGTCCGTTTTTCATCAAAAGTCATGCTGAAAAAAATGGTGGGAACCGGTTTTAAAGTATGGTGACGTACTATCCAATGGTGCGCAGCCAATAAACCAAGTATTAACCAAATCCAAGCGGGGTAAAGGGTTTCAACAGCTTTTATCTAAGCCCAACTGATCCATAACATGAAAAACAAAAAAGTCCGTTTTTCATCAAAAGTCATGCTGAAAAAAATGGTGGGAACCGGTTTTAAAGTATGGTGACGTACTATCCAATGGTGCGCAGCCAATAAACCAAGTATTAACCAAATCCAAGCGGGGTAAAGGGTTTCAACAGCTTTTATCTAAGCCCAACTGATCCATAACATGAAAAACAAAAAAGTCCGTTTTTCATCAAAAGTCATGCTGAAAAAAATGGTGGGAACCGGTTTTAAAGTATGGTGACGTACTATCCAATGGTGCGCAGCCAATAAACCAAGTATTAACCAAATCCAAGCGGGGTAAAGGGTTTCAACAGCTTTTATCTAAGCCCAACTGATCCATAACATGAAAAACAAAAAAGTCCGTTTTTCATCAAAAGTCATGCTGAAAAAAATGGTGGGAACCGGTTTTAAAGTATGGTGACGTACTATCCAATGGTGCGCAGCCAATAAACCAAGTATTAACCAAATCCAAGCGGGGTAAAGGGTTTCAACAGCTTTTATCTAAGCCCAACTGATCCATAACATGAAAAACAAAAAAGTCCGTTTTTCATCAAAAGTCATGCTGAAAAAAATGGTGGGAACCGGTTTTAAAGTATGGTGACGTACTATCCAATGGTGCGCAGCCAATAAACCAAGTATTAACCAAATCCAAGCGGGGTAAAGGGTTTCAACAGCTTTTATCTAAGCCCAACTGATCCATAACATGAAAAACAAAAAAGTCCGTTTTTCATCAAAAGTCATGCTGAAAAAAATGGTGGGAACCGGTTTTAAAGTATGGTGACGTACTATCCAATGGTGCGCAGCCAATAAACCAAGTATTAACCAAATCCAAGCGGGGTAAAGGGTTTCAACAGCTTTTATCTAAGCCCAACTGATCCATAACATGAAAAACAAAAAAGTCCGTTTTTCATCAAAAGTCATGCTGAAAAAAATGGTGGGAACCGGTTTTAAAGTATGGTGACGTACTATCCAATGGTGCGCAGCCAATAAACCAAGTATTAACCAAATCCAAGCGGGGTAAAGGGTTTCAACAGCTTTTATCTAAGCCCAACTGATCCATAACATGAAAAACAAAAAAGTCCGTTTTTCATCAAAAGTCATGCTGAAAAAAATGGTGGGAACCGGTTTTAAAGTATGGTGACGTACTATCCAATGGTGCGCAGCCAATAAACCAAGTATTAACCAAATCCAAGCGGGGTAAAGGGTTTCAACAGCTTTTATCTAAGCCCAACTGATCCATAACATGAAAAACAAAAAAGTCCGTTTTTCATCAAAAGTCATGCTGAAAAAAATGGTGGGAACCGGTTTTAAAGTATGGTGACGTACTATCCAATGGTGCGCAGCCAATAAACCAAGTATTAACCAAATCCAAGCGGGGTAAAGGGTTTCAACAGCTTTTATCTAAGCCCAACTGATCCATAACATGAAAAACAAAAAAGTCCGTTTTTCATCAAAAGTCATGCTGAAAAAAATGGTGGGAACCGGTTTTAAAGTATGGTGACGTACTATCCAATGGTGCGCAGCCAATAAACCAAGTATTAACCAAATCCAAGCGGGGTAAAGGGTTTCAACAGCTTTTATCTAAGCCCAACTGATCCATAACATGAAAAACAAAAAAGTCCGTTTTTCATCAAAAGTCATGCTGAAAAAAATGGTGGGAACCGGTTTTAAAGTATGGTGACGTACTATCCAATGGTGCGCAGCCAATAAACCAAGTATTAACCAAATCCAAGCGGGGTAAAGGGTTTCAACAGCTTTTATCTAAGCCCAACTGATCCATAACATGAAAAACAAAAAAGTCCGTTTTTCATCAAAAGTCATGCTGAAAAAAATGGTGGGAACCGGTTTTAAAGTATGGTGACGTACTATCCAATGGTGCGCAGCCAATAAACCAAGTATTAACCAAATCCAAGCGGGGTAAAGGGTTTCAACAGCTTTTATCTAAGCCCAACTGATCCATAACATGAAAAACAAAAAAGTCCGTTTTTCATCAAAAGTCATGCTGAAAAAAATGGTGGGAACCGGTTTTAAAGTATGGTGACGTACTATCCAATGGTGCGCAGCCAATAAACCAAGTATTAACCAAATCCAAGCGGGGTAAAGGGTTTCAACAGCTTTTATCTAAGCCCAACTGATCCATAACATGAAAAACAAAAAAGTCCGTTTTTCATCAAAAGTCATGCTGAAAAAAATGGTGGGAACCGGTTTTAAAGTATGGTGACGTACTATCCAATGGTGCGCAGCCAATAAACCAAGTATTAACCAAATCCAAGCGGGGTAAAGGGTTTCAACAGCTTTTATCTAAGCCCAACTGATCCATAACATGAAAAACAAAAAAGTCCGTTTTTCATCAAAAGTCATGCTGAAAAAAATGGTGGGAACCGGTTTTAAAGTATGGTGACGTACTATCCAATGGTGCGCAGCCAATAAACCAAGTATTAACCAAATCCAAGCGGGGTAAAGGGTTTCAACAGCTTTTATCTAAGCCCAACTGATCCATAACATGAAAAACAAAAAAGTCCGTTTTTCATCAAAAGTCATGCTGAAAAAAATGGTGGGAACCGGTTTTAAAGTATGGTGACGTACTATCCAATGGTGCGCAGCCAATAAACCAAGTATTAACCAAATCCAAGCGGGGTAAAGGGTTTCAACAGCTTTTATCTAAGCCCAACTGATCCATAACATGAAAAACAAAAAAGTCCGTTTTTCATCAAAAGTCATGCTGAAAAAAATGGTGGGAACCGGTTTTAAAGTATGGTGACGTACTATCCAATGGTGCGCAGCCAATAAACCAAGTATTAACCAAATCCAAGCGGGGTAAAGGGTTTCAACAGCTTTTATCTAAGCCCAACTGATCCATAACATGAAAAACAAAAAAGTCCGTTTTTCATCAAAAGTCATGCTGAAAAAAATGGTGGGAACCGGTTTTAAAGTATGGTGACGTACTATCCAATGGTGCGCAGCCAATAAACCAAGTATTAACCAAATCCAAGCGGGGTAAAGGGTTTCAACAGCTTTTATCTAAGCCCAACTGATCCATAACATGAAAAACAAAAAAGTCCGTTTTTCATCAAAAGTCATGCTGAAAAAAATGATGGGAACCGGTTTTAAAGTATGATGACGTACTATCCAATGGTGCGCAGCCAATAAACCAAGTATTAACCAAATCCAAGCGGGTAAAGGGTTTCAACAGCTTTTATCTAAGCCCAACTGATCCATAACATGAAAAACAAAAAAGTCCGTTTTTCATCAAAAGTCATGCTGAAAAAAATGGTGGGAACCGGTTTCAAAGTATGGTGACGTACTATCCAATGGTGCGCAGCCAATAAACCAAGTATTAACCAAATCCAAGCGGGGTAAAGGGTTTCAACAGCTTTTATCTAAGCCCAACTGATCCATAACATGAAAAACAAAAAAGTCCGTTTTTCATCAAAAGTCATGCTGAAAAAAATGGTGGGAACCGGTTTTAAAGTATGGTGACGTACTATCCAATGGTGCGCAGCCAATAAACCAAGTATTAACCAAATCCAAGCGGGGTAAAGGGTTTCAACAGCTTTTATCTAAGCCCAACTGATCCATAACATGAAAAACAAAAAAGTCCGTTTTTCATCAAAAGTCATGCTGAAAAAAATGGTGGGAACCGGTTTTAAAGTATGGTGACGTACTATCCAATGGTGCGCAGCCAATAAACCAAGTATTAACCAAATCCAAGCGGGGTAAAGGGTTTCAACAGCTTTTATCTAAGCCCAACTGATCCATAACATGAAAAACAAAAAAGTCCGTTTTTCATCAAAAGTCATGCTGAAAAAAATGGTGGGAACCGGTTTTAAAGTATGGTGACGTACTATCCAATGGTGCGCAGCCAATAAACCAAGTATTAACCAAATCCAAGCGGGGTAAAGGGTTTCAGCAGCTTTTATCTAAGCCCAACTGATCCATAACATGAAAAACAAAAAAGTCCGTTTTTCATCAAAAGTCATGCTGAAAAAAATGGTGGGAACCGGTTTTAAAGTATGGTGACGTACTATCCAATGGTGCGCAGCCAATAAACCAAGTATTAACCAAATCCAAGCGGGGTAAAGGGTTTCAACAGCTTTTATCTAAGCCCAACTGATCCATAACATGAAAAACAAAAAAGTCCGTTTTTCATCAAAAGTCATGCTGAAAAAAATGGTGGGAACCGGTTTTAAAGTATGGTGACGTACTATCCAATGGTGCGCAGCGAATAAACCAAGTATTAACCAAATCCAAGCGGGGTAAAGGGTTTCAACAGCTTTTATCTAAGCCCAACTGATCCATAACATGAAAAACAAAAAAGTCCGTTTTTCATCAAAAGTCATGCTGAAAAAAATGGTGGGAACCGGTTTTAAAGTATGGTGACGTACTATCCAATGGTGCGCAGCCAATAAACCAAGTATTAACCAAATCCAAGCGGGGTAAAGGGTTTCAACAGCTTTTATCTAAGCCCAACTGATCCATAACATGAAAAACAAAAAAGTCCGTTTTTCATCAAAAGTCATGCTGAAAAAAATGGTGGGAACCGGTTTTAAAGTATGGTGACGTACTATCCAATGGTGCGCAGCCAATAAACCATGTATTAACCAAATCCAAGCGGGGTAAAGGGTTTCAACAGCTTTTATCTAAGCCCAACTGATCCATAACATGAAAAACAAAAAAGTCCGTTTTTCATCAAAAGTCATGCTGAAAAAA
This sequence comes from Unio pictorum, assembly GCA_030141615.1. Taxonomy (NCBI): domain Eukaryota; kingdom Metazoa; phylum Mollusca; class Bivalvia; order Unionida; family Unionidae; genus Unio; species Unio pictorum. The sequence continues at coordinate 7,503,858 of JARLTB010000141.1, read as the reverse complement.
ATGGTGGGAACCGGTTTTAAAGTATGGTGACGTACTATCCAATGGTGCGCAGCCAATAAACCAAGTATTAACCAAATCCAAGCGGGGTAAAGTGTTTCAACAGCTTTTATCTAAGCCCAACTGATCCATAACATGAAAAACAAAAAAGTCCGTTTTTCATCAAAAGTCATGCTGAAAAAAATGGTGGGAACCGGTTTTAAAGTATGGTGACGTACTATCCAATGGTGCGCAGCCAATAAACCAAGTATTAACCAAATCCAAGCGGGGTAAAGGGTTTCAACAGCTTTTATCTAAGCCCAACTGATCCATAACATGAAAAACAAAAAAGTCCGTTTTTCATCAAAAGTCATGCTGAAAAAAATGGTGGGAACCGGTTTTAAAGTATGGTGACGTACTATCCAATGGTGCGCAGCCAATAAACCAAGTATTAACCAAATCCAAGCGGGGTAAAGGGTTTCAACAGCTTTTATCTAAGCCCAACTGATCCATAACATGAAAAACAAAAAAGTCCGTTTTTCATCAAAAGTAGCAGCAGAATGGGTGAACAGACCAGGTTTTCAAGCAAAAATAAGGCTTCTACGGAAACGAAATTATTTAAAAAAATGCAGAGTGTGTGAACAGACAAACTTTTTTAGGCGTCAATTTACTAAACTGAGGCTTCCCAAAATTGCTTATATAAGCCCCAATTTACTAAACTGAGGCTTCCTTGAAAATACTTAATTAATTTTTAATAATAATTTGAGCAAAGAATAAAAAAAAAAGACGCCATTTAGTTGACGTTCACCTCCTCTGCTGCTAATGCGCTAACTAAATATTTGATCAAGTCCGACACGATATCTTGTCCGAGGGTCTGATAAATTTATCGTCACAAATCCGTGTGGGATTGACTGAGCGCGGCTAAAGAAATTTTTAAATTGATTATGATCCATATCACCACCGCACCAAGTTTGCCAAATATTTCTAAGAGTATGAGTATCAACTCCGTTAAATACACACAGTATATTGCAGTTATCTCGGATCACTTTTGGTATTTGAGTGTAACGTTGAGTGACATATATCACATCTGTGTTTTTGTGACGCCCCCGGGAAAATATTCTAGCAGGATTTTTTTGATTATCTAACATGATATCATCATATACGACTAAATTGTTAATACTTCCGTCGATGGAGTCAATACTAGGTGCCTCTTCGATATCGGTTATAAACTCAATAACACCATCACCGTTAATTTCTCGCGCGGCATCATTAAAATCCTTTAACACTTCATAACATCGCTGATCATCTACACTCGGAGCAATCATATACAACTTATCCCACTTCATCCATCTCGTTATCAAATTAAGTAGCAATTGTGTTTTACCACTTCCAGATGGTCCGATGATAATCGCGCGAATAGAATTTGGTAACATTGCATGGTGTCTAATAGGTTCCCGTCGTCTCGTAGCTGAATAATCAATTACATTCATGCTGTTTATATATAAATTATGGATCTATATTGTGTGAAGTGTAGGACGCGTACTGGCACAAATGACTTGACGACGATTACAACGAAAAATAATCGATCAGCGCTTTCTGGTAAATGCGTACAATGTAGTACGAAAAAATTTAGATTTACTTCCACGAAACCTTTAAAAAAAAACGAGGAGGTGATATTGCAGCCAAGTTAGCAAAACTCCCTGGAACACCGTGGGCAAAGTATCCAGGAGAAAAGCACCTTCCAGGATATAGCTACTGTGGACCGGGGACACGATTAGATATCAGACTTGATGATCAAAATCAGCCCCGACCCGGCGAGTATCCAATAAACGCTATTGATAAGGCGTGTCATGCTCATGATGTCGCTTATAAAAGCAGCAATCTTCAACACAGACATCTCGCAGATGTAAAATTAATTCATGCGTTAAATGCTATTCCTGATAAATCCTTCAAAGAAAAATTGGCTTCGTGGTTGGTAAAATCTGCTATGAAGGGTAAATTGATGTTAGGTGCTGGTAATTGAAAATGCTAGCATTTTAATATGGAATCTATTTACCATTCTCCGAGGGGATACTGGAGAGATTACGCAGCAATCAATAAACTAGCTAGTGCATCATAGGTGAAAAAAATACAGCGGCAAACTGGTTATCTAAACAGGCAATATGGCAAATTTATCTACCAGCGCCTAAACAAATTAACTATTCGCATTTTGATGTTACAACACCTAATGAAGTTCATCAAGCTGATATACTATTTCTGCCGCATGACAACGGTTACAAATACGCGTTAACGTTAGTTGATATTGCAAGTCGATACAAAGAAGCAGAACCGTTAAAAGCAAAATCATCTACTGAAGTAGCTTCTGCATTTGAAAAAATTTATCGACGAGGTCCTCTGCGCTGGCCAAATCTGTTACAAGTTGATCCTGGCAAGGAATTTCAAGGTGTTGTTACATCTACGATGAAACATCATAATGTCGCCATCAGACGAGGACACACTGCGCTACATCGCGATCAGGCAATTGTTGAACGGTTTAATAAAACCCTTGCTGAGCGGTTATTCGGATATCAATACGCAAAAGAATTCATCCAGGATAAACGATCCCGTGAATGGGTCAAGAGATTACCAGCTGTGATTACCGCAATCAATAATGAGATTACTAGAACAATTAATATGAAACCTGTCAACGCTATTAAGAAGGCGTCTATCAAAATGGAAATCCAAGGAATTTCACAAAAAGAACCAATTCTTGGTAGTAATGTCATTGTAAGGTACTTATATGAACCAGGAGAGCTTGAGGGTGGTAAAAAAAGAGCTACCGATCCTATTTGGAGTGTCACTACGCATAGGATATTCGGTATAACACGATCAACTGGTAGACCTCCAATCTATAGACTGGATTCAACTGCTCCTCAGCGAGGATTTACTCGACAACAACTACAAGTGATCCCCGAAGATACTCAATTGCCACCGCGTGGTCTTAACTAGCACCTAAGGTGCTGGCACCTCTGCGTCTGTTGCACTCAAGACAAGTCAACCTCACATTGTTTCTGACATGACCGAGATTGTTATCTTTTCTATCTACGGTGAATTGGCGAGGATCTTTATCCGACCAATTCCAACTCATTATACAATTACAACTCGCGCAGTGATTATTCTGTTGCTGTTTCAGCGTCTTAATTAATTCAGCATCGATGTCAAATTCTCTTTTATTTTTTTTATCCTGTTGTTTATAACCAGAGAGTTTTTTTCTGATTATATTATCATCGGTGTGTATATTACTTAATGTATTGTCATTATCATTAACCACAATTCTTCGAAGTTGGTTTATTCGCCGTACTCTGGATACTGCGAGATAAACTAAATTTGACCACTCAATATGATTATCTACTATCCAAAGAGTTGTGTCTGTGATAGTTAATCCCTGTGAAGAGTGTATTGTTGCTGCATAACCTAACGTCCATGGGGATTTATCAGCACCTAATGCATCTTTAACGACGCTGATATCAACCAGCACAATATCATTTAATACTAAATTCTGCTTTTGTTGTTGTCCAGGAATGTCAACGTCGATATTCTGCTTTCGTGTATCCTTAGGTCTATAACAGAGTGGTACTGGAAGTGTTGCAAATTTTTTTTTATGTAGCGCAAACAACTTCATCTGAAGTGCGTCTCTGACTATTTTTCTACTCGCGATTATTAAATCATTTGGCCTCCACATTTCCCAAAAATCATTCATGGGAGTTTCTGAAATTATTTCACGCGCTATTTCACATTGGATTTTATCCGGTTGTAATCTAATTAGCGCTTTGAATTCTCGTAATTGTTCATCAAGTGATCTATGGTCGGTATTAATCTCTTCATAATAATCTACAAATCCTTTTAGCCATTCATGTGGAGATCCACCAACAAATGGCTGCGGTTGGCCGTGATCCCCGCACATGACGACTTTTGTATTTTTCAATAACAACCATTCAAGAAATATCTGTAATACTGTCAACGATACCGTGCATATTTCATCCCAGATTATTATTTCAGGAATAAATTTATCGCCCATTCGATCAGGAGTCCATGTATCGCCTTTCCATCGAAAGAAGCTGTGATAAGTACAGGCTTTTACCCCCCGCGCTATCATCTCTCTGGCGAGTCTGTGAGTTGGTGTTAACACAACCATGGTTGACCGACGAAATAATTCGATTGCACGAGTTGTCTTTCCTGATCCACCACAGCCGTTTAAATAAACTGTCTTGTATCTACAAATCGGATCGGATACAGGTGGTGCAGTAGAAAATTCTGTAGAAACGCTAGCGTTTCCAATTTCACAACAAATATATTTATCATCCATAGCAACGTCTGCGGATTTACAATACTCATGTAGTGTTTCTTTTTTAAACCTCCAATTTCCCCACGCTTCCTTAGGATCTGTGAATTTAGCTACATCTGATTTGTATTTCTCATGGATATACATCGAATCAGTAGCTACTCTAACCGCGGTATCGGGAAATCTGTTTATCATCGAGAATAGATTAATACAAGAATAGGCTAGCATAGAACTTCTCAAATGTGTGTACTGACAACTATATCCATCACAGTAGGTAACAACCGTACCTAATTTCTCACCATTGGATCGAAAAGCATCCCTAGGGGTTACAAATTTTCCTTTTTTATTAAATCGGTTATGATAAAATCGTATTCTTCATTGTCTAAGATCAATCTCGAAGAATATTTTGCATTGTCAAATCTTCCACCTTGAGTGAATTTACCGATTATTCTTCGTCCGAGCTCTTTAGCCTCTCTATTCCTACCTTCGAATAACCTCTTAGACCAATCCATAAGTGTTTCACAATCTCCCAATTGTTTTCGTTGTTCGTTAATTATTTTTTCTAGATCGGGTTTTGGTAACCAAACATCTTTCTGCGCGTTATAGCATATAATAGCTTCGCTGACAATTAATGATGTTAACATACCACAATCGATCATATATCGCAATAGCACAATTGGCATCCACGCTTTTTCATACATATGTCTACCAAGCCAAAGATAACTACACGGATGTAACCCTGTAGCTAATTCGAATGATATCACACGAGCGAACCCGGTTAAATCAAAATTAGAACTGCTAGCAGTTCCAGGCAATGGACCATTAATCGCAACACGAGTCATTTCATGTGTGGGATGTCCAAATCGTTTAAAATATTCAGAGCATTCTCCATATCCGAGAAAACTTCCAGGATAACACGCGGATATATCAATTGAAATCATACCATCACGTGAGTATTTCGTATTCCACAATCCTCCATGACCCAATTCGACGCAACTCAACTTCACGTCATTGAGAAAATCACTTCGTGTTGGACGCCATGAGTTTTTTTCTCTTGCAAAGTGAGCTACCACTGATGGAATTGTGAAGCTATCCGTAAGTAGTTTTTCATGGAAACTCTCCGGTGAAAATTCATTAGCGATTTTTCTCATTCTAGTATCTAATTCTTCAGTTCGATATAATTCACCATTTGGTTTTACAAACTGATCAAATCCTATTTCCGGATCCTCATTACTCCTGAGTAACCACATTGACACAGGGTCGTCTTTGGTTAATGTGTGAATAGCATCAAATAATTTCTCTTCATAGAAACCATCCCTAGAAAATTCTTTAGGGATATATCGAACAGTTCTTTCTCGTGGAAATATATTTACCGCGGGTGTCCACGCGTGTTTGTTATGATCGATAATTTCAATTGGAGCTCCTCGCGATTGATATTTCGGTTCGTATAATACTTCTCCGGTTATCGTCGCTACCGATATTGGAAATTTTAATAATGCTTCTAATTTAGCTATATCGGAAATCGTTGCCCCGCGTTGTTTCACCGTTAGTTCCCATTCGGTTATTTTGTTTCGTCGTTGTTCAGTTAATTTGTTTCCCCGGGATGCATTTGTGAAGTGTTCTATTAACCGTGTTGCTACACAATTTAATGGTGACGACTCCGTCAAATCACCTTGTGATTTCGACGATGAAAACATCGGAGCTAGTTTTGCAATACTTGGCTTATCATTTAGCTGATATATTCCGTAAACAACTGCTGTTACAGGATAAGATTTCTCATAGTATGGTTTGTCAATTCCAGTTAGAATTCCTGGTTTGGAATCTCTACTCACAATAACAGTTTTTTTATCCTTAAGGATTGGGTCAAATTTATCTCTGATAATCCATTCACCTTCCTCTTCGATAATAAATTTTATTCTAAAAATATACCTCCGTTGAGATTTCCCGCCAAGGTGTGAAAGTATCACAGCTGCTCTTATATCATTCATAGTAGCATCAATTATGGGTATATTGACATCTTCATCAATAATTCGAAATGTCGACCACGTATGAGATGCTCCATCACGCTTAAACTCATTAAAACAGTCGCTGATTTTACTCAATAGTGGTTTATCATCTACTAGACTTTTAGGTATATCAGAGATTCTATCGAGATTAAATCTAGCATTTTTCCAAGGAGTAATTTTCGATAATCTCTTGAACTCCTTCATATTATAATTAAAACAAGTATTTAAATAAAAAAATTTTATATAATGAATCATTGCAAATGGCTTATGATTGGATCAAAGACTCCGTGTAACAAATCATGCAGAAATGAATTCTGTGGGTATCATATGCAGAGTGTGAGAAACGGTTCGGAGGGGCCTCTACCATGTTTGCATTGTGGGGTAGGTGTAAGAGGCAAGTCGCAGTTATGCGTAAATTGCGGGGGTAAGCGTTATAGAGAGTTAAAACGTTATTATGACAAGCGAAGAATCAAAAATCCTGACGACGTCAATGACAACGTCAATGGCAAAATCATAAAAACTACGGATGACTATATAAAAAGATTTGCTAATGTTATAATTCAGCCAATTAACGAATTAGACAAATAGATATATTATATATACAAATGAGCCAAGAATTTCAAAGACATCCTGTTATTGAAAATTATGAAGCTTCTCGTGATGGTGTTGTTAGACACTGTAGAAATCTATTGGGTGGGATAATGGTATGGGGTATTTGATATTTAAAGCTGGAGGGAAAATGTATCTCAATCACCGTTTCGTCTTCGAAGTGTATAACGGATCAATCAAAGATGGTCTTGTTATTGATCATATTGATTCCGATACTAAGAATAACAAATTGAACAACCTTCAAGCTATTTCTCAATGTGAAAACACAAAACGAGGAAGAACTGGGAAATACCCGAAAAATGCTAGATCCGTAAAGTCAATTAATACTGACAACACGGAGATAGTATTTCAATCAATGTCAGAAGCTGGTAGGCATTTCGATATTTACCCCTCCTCAGTACAAAAAGTAGCAGAGGGAATTTATAAGACCGCTTTTTCAAAGCGTTTTAAAAACAAAATTCAGTTTTCTTACGTATAATACGTAAATGGAAATCTTACGGATTTCACGGGAGATAACTCCGTTAGGTATAACGCGTGTGACAAATCATCAATGACAGAGTTACGGATCTTAAACATGGAAACGCTAGCGTTTCTAACATTGATTTTGATTGGTTGTTATAATTACATAAATCTGAACAAAACACAATCAATTTTGTCTTTTTTCAAGTATTAACAGAACTGTTTTATAGACACGTCGTATTTAAACATTTTTTTTAATGTCTGTTTCAAGTATTATGCGTGTTTTCAACATTGTCAGTGATCGCTAATAAACAAACAAATAATTACAATCACTACACCTCTTTTATATCACCTCGTCGTAATGAGTGTATATATACAAATTCGTCTTTATTATAATTGGGCATTTAGCCGAAATTCAAGTGTAAACAAAACCACACCGTCACACGTGGTATGAACGTTATTATTGACATTCAAAACCAAAGTTTCGATTTTGCGGTTTTGTTTACACTTGAATGTAGAATAGCCCGCGTCATCCATTGTCATTGTGTCACCTATAATCTATTGTTGTACCGTCCTATGTGTATATAACCGCCTACCACACTAGATCAGGGGTTATTGTGCCGTCGTCATCCATTGTCATTGAAAATCAATTCATTCACTTATAATCTATTGTTGTACTGTCCTATGTGTATATATAATCGCCTACCACACTAGATCAGGGGTTATTGTGCCGTCGTCATTCATTATATTGTATATAATCATAATCACCTATAATCGCATTAAGCTTCTGGGTATATTAAGATGCTCAACACCTTAGTGTATCCAGAATTCATTTTGAAAATACTTTGTATTTTTAATTCTAAAGAATTTTCATACTTTGTATTTAAACAAATATATTTTTATATATATATGAATATTGAAAATCTTAAATTGATTATTATTGAAATCAACAAACTTAAGGATCAAAATATAAAATTATGTTCAGGGTTAGATTGTGATCAAATTATGACCGATTTCGAGGATATACAATTTGCAGAACAGACGGGGAAATACGTCCTAGCGAAAAAATATTTTTTAACTAAAAAGATCCAAAAGCTTATACGTGAGAGCTTAGTCAATACGGAAGATATTAGTGTATTCGTACCATTATGTAACATCGTTGAACGTGTACGAAAGCAATTAGGCTTAGAATATGAACAAAAAAGGATTATTAATTGTAAAGTGAGACAATTAAAAATACTAATGGAAAACTCTCAAGGAGATTTTGAGGGTGATGAGCCCCACGCGTAGAGAGCCTCCTTTGTTTGTATAACCGTACGGTATACATGTCACACACACTACCTGTGTAAACGAGGAAGTAAAATTATGTGTGACTCAGTACAATAACAAGGAAGTATTAAAATGCTTTGCATTTTTAGGTTAGTGATTTCTTTCGAAATGATTTGCATTTCTAAAATCCTTTGGATTTTTAATTGACAATTAGTGATACTCTTTTAATAATGATAGGACAATCATTAACTACACGGAACACTAAAGAAAGACTTGAAGCTCTTAAGAAAATATTACCCCTTCGTGATCGTATACGTGAAAAACTTCAACAACGGCAATTATTTCAGACTGACTTCACAGAGGATACAGAACAACTCTTCAAACCTATTGTTAGTGCAACTGAGGGTGTGAAAACAGCAACTGAACGGGCGATATACGGAGATGTCCCTAAAGAAGGTCCTAGAACAGAGAAGCCTCTTCTCCCTGTGTTGGAGAAAATAGCAAAACGAACTAAACAAACAAAACAAGCTGTACAAATACTTCCAGGTGAAATCGCAGGGGAGATGGAACTACAACGACAGCAAGAACGAGAAGAACGAGAAGAACTACAACGACAGCATGAACAAGAAGAAGAAGAAGAACAAGAAGAACAACAACAAGAAGCTGTTCCAAGGGGGGACTATAATCCTGAAAATATATTTACAGTTGATGCGTTAAATAAAATCAGAAGTATCCCAACACTCTATGGTTTAGCTAAATTTACCAACGACAACATTAAAAAAGCGAAGAGAGATGAGTATTTAATAGACGACACGTCTAAAGATTTTATAAACAGTAAACACCTTTGGGCAAATAAGGTGTTTTTAGCAAACAGCGGGGAAAACAAAATCAACAAAAAAATAAAATCTAATTATGACCAATTTCTAGCTATGGTAAAGGGGATCACAGTAGCACCACCAGCATACACAGCAGACCCAATCCCTGATGAAATACAAATAATGGCAGAGGCTGATTCCCAGAGTAAAACTCCAAAGGGTGCAACTGGTATCACTAAAAAATCCAAAGAATTTTCAAAAACAGGTAGTGGTTTAGTTGGAAACTCTAGTGTAACATGTCCTGGTAATATTCTCGGTGATATATCACGATTAGAAGTACTCGTAGGTGGAAAACGAGCCGGGAATAACTCACCAGAAATAATCAATGAAGCAGCTGATATCTGTAGGAGGTTATTTCAAGGTGGTATCATGGATATTGCAACATATAGAGATTTCATTGAGGAGTTAGCCGAAAATTCTTTGGATGGAAATTCTTCGAATTTCTACGGTTATCATAGCGATTAGATAATTGGAAATGCTAGCATTTCTATATAGAGAATGATCATACACTACAACCATGATAAACCAACTAGTGTCTACGTGGTAAACTCACGATTGCCAAAATACCGAGTATACTATGGAGATGGTCTCGGTAATACTATAATGGGATTATTTTCAAGAATGGCTCCAAAAGTGGCTCCGCTAGTAAAACAATTATCGATGAAAGCAATTGATGTTATCCGAGATAAGGGTATTAACACTATTGGTGATCTTGCCGGGAAGGCATTTTCAGCCGCTAAGGATAAACTAACAGCGCTAGTTCGACGTAGAAATTTTTCAAAACCAGGAATGACTTCACTACCATCTACTGCAGTAATGCCTACACAGGTTAGTAAAATAATAAATAACGCCGTGGATAAAAAACTACAGTCATTAATGACCCCGTCATACACGATGACTCCGTCATTGCAGGATAATATAACAGCAAATATGATAGCGGGAAGCGGCTTTAAAAGTACTAAAGCATTTTCTAATTCAAAGAATTTCCGACGTCGGTGAATAATATTTTCTCAAAAATCATCACTAGAATTGCTAGCATTTCTTATACTTGTATTAGAAACACTTGTGTTAGAAACGCTTGCGTTTCTGGTTATATTTATTTGGACAGGATTTCCAATTGTTATAGTTATTGAAATACTTGTATTTTCTGAATTTTCGATGGTTTCAGTAGAAATACTTGTATTAGAAACACTAATGTTTCCACTTGAATTTCCTATACTAGTGTTAGAAACACTAGTGTTAGAAACACTAATGTTTCTGGTTATTTGAATAGGATTCTCAGTTGTTATAGTTATTGAAATATTTGTATTTTCGATTTGATCTTCGTTATCTAGATTTGTTTTCATCAGCAACATTATTGATATACCCAACTAAATAATTAATTTAACATAATATTATTTTTTTTTATTTTCAATTCTGTATTTTGCATCGATTTTGAGTGATTTCACCTCTCAGAAATGCTAGCGTTTCCGATTTCTAATTTAGACCATCGGATATATAATAAAAAATGTTCAAACAAAACCCGGACACAGCCTTTGATATGGAAGCCCCAGTACTTAAAGATGATTCTGTACGTGATTATCAATATTTTGCTTATCACGCAGTGCAACCTAATCTTCGCGGGAGAATTGAACTTCAAGTTCATGATACCAGTAAATACTTTTTACCCGCGGAAGCCTTTATTGAAGTCGAAGGTGAACTCGTAACAGATGTTGTAGCTAATACACCATATGCAGATGGTACTCAAGTCGGTTTTGTTAACAATGGCATCATGGCGTTATTTGAAAGTGCTAGATATCTCATTGATGGAAAAGAAATCGAAGCTATTGAACGCGAGGTTGATATTGCAACGGGGATAATCGGGTTAGCGAGATATTCTGATGACTATACTAGATCAGCTGGTCCATCTATGATGTTCGCGAAGGATATTAATGATCACGCTGGGAAAGATCAATTTATTATAAGACGCCCACAGAATCGTGCTGATCCTAATCCTGTTGATTTTGAGGTTACTATAGGTGGTGTTGCTTTTGGTATTGAGAATATGATTATAACTAACGATCCCAATTACAACCTAGGATTTGCAACAAGAGTAGCAATGTTGCAAGGAGAGCATCGACGGTTTTCATGTGCGATTCCGCTCCATCACATATTTGGATTTTGTAGAAACGTCAGAAAAGTTATCTATGGGGTAAAACATACTATAGCGCTAATGAGAAGGAGTACTGATAATCATGCAATCTGGCGTGATGCTGGCGCCGCTGCGGGTAAAGTCATTTTATCAAAACTATCACTGTGGATGCCAGTGTTGACTCCGTCGTTGTCAACAGAACCGCGGTTACTGTCATTTATGGATCAAGGGGGGAAGCGATTATTAAGTTGGCTGTCAACGTCCACAGATACCATGGATTCTAATATTGATGGTACACTTACATGGCATCTAGCATCAAAACAGGGTATTACAGCTCCACGGCATATTTTTATTGCGCTACAGAATACTGAGCGAATAAATAATCAAGAACGTTCCCATATGATATTTGATCAAATTGGGTGTAGTGAAGTCTCGCTGAGAATAAACGGACAGCAAGAACCATCAGAGGATATACAACTTGATTATGAAACCAATCATATTGCAAGAGTTTATCATCGGTTGCTGTCGTATATGGGACGCGATCAAAATGTCGATACTGGTCTACAAATTTCACAGTTGGATTTTAGAAGTTTATATCCGATTTATTACTTTTCGTTGGAACATCTCGACTTGATGAGACAGTCCGTCGTTGATATACACTTCCGAGCTTGTGTACATCCTGGTGCTATTGCTAATTATAGAGCGGTTGCTGTCATTCTCAGTGATAAGTCAATGATACTCGAAGGTGTTGGTGGACGAATGAGACTGGTAGATGCACCAGTGGAAAATCTTTAGAAATTCTACGAATTTTCATTGAATCGCTTGCGATTTAGAATCAATCTATTTTGTATAATGTCGTATAGTAATATCAATGTTACGTTGACACCTGGTCAGATAAAAAAATTACAATCCAAATCAGCTAAGCAATGCGGAACCACAATAACGCTGAAACCTAATCAAATGAATGGCGGAGGGAATAAACTATCGCTGACGAAAACTCAGGTTAATCATTTTAATAAAGCGCTGAAAGAAAAAAAGGGAGTTCAGGTTACTCTTTCTACGAGCGCGATTAAAAATATGGAAAAAACTGGTGGTATATTCCCGCTGTTAGGGTTGATTCCAGGGTTGATTGCCGCAGCGGCCCCAGCGGTGGCGAAGGCGGCAGCGTTAGGAGCCGTTGGTACCGCGGCAGGAATGGCACTAAAGAAAGCAACAGGCGGATCCGTCCGCGCTGGTAAAAAAAAAGGAAAGGGTCTAAGACTACCAGGAACCCCGTATTCATGGTACAGCGGAAAGGGTCTTCGAATTCCAGGAACGATATAGTTCGGGAACCTGTGGTTCCTATGTCCAATTTTGATTTAATTGATGCCGCTAAAAAACTAGCGATAAAAAACTTCAGAGGTGTTTTTATGAGAGATCAGTTACCGACACAACCAAATGATGTTGAAACCGGTATTATTAATCTAGATAACAGCGATGGACCTGGAACACATTGGGTTTGTTACGCGATTGATCCTCGTGGGATTGTTTATTTCGATTCATATGGATTAGCGCCCCCAAAAGAATTTATGCGTTATATTAAGAAATTTAAAAGATTTCCAATTTTTTATTCTACACTACCAACACAAACGTTGAATGACCCACCAATATGCGGTCGAGAAGTATTAAATGTCCTTAATGCTATTTCGAAAGAATCTTTAAAACCACCTCATGTAGTGGTAAATGAGTATACTAGCGGTCGTTGGATTGAAAATCCATAGGATTAGAAATCCATAGGATTTAAATGATAAAAGATTTCTATAATAATGATTGATATTTGGGGACGACCTTTATCATCGCTGAAAAAACCTGATAGTGGAGTTGAAACTGTTGATAACAAGGATGTTAAAAAACTAATCGAAGATGAAATAGCTGAAATGTTGAATCTAGCAAATGTTGATCCTGGTGAAATACTTGTTTTTCAAGATCGTCAGGGTAAGTTGAAAAGTAGTAATATCTCTCTTAATGATATTTTGGTTAAACAACGAGACGCAGCAGAGGATACTATCGCGTTATTTTCTGATGGGGGTAAACTCAAACCAGGTGTACTTGTTTCAACAATTACGGATAAATTAGCAACATATGATAACACAGTGAATTCATTAAAATCACTAAGCGATAAATATGACGATCATATAATTGTATTTGATCAGTTTAGTGAAACACAAAGAAATACAATTGACCAAATTGACAAACCCATACTAGAATTTTTTGGAAATCCACCAGTAACCACACCAAAACTCACCGTAATAAAAAATGCTATATTGGAACTAACAACTCTTCAATCCGAATATGAAAAACACACGAAACTATTTATGACGTTTCGTAAAAACCTCATGGACAAGTTTATTGGGAGCCCATTTGATAAAATTGAAATAACACTTCCCGATATTAAAAAATCCATCGATGAACTTAAAACATTCAACAGCGCAATAAGGGATGATGCAACGAGAATGATAAGCGTTGTTGAAAAAGTAAAAATTCCTCATGATAAATCTATCGTCAGCAACGTAGTACACACGATGCAACATGGATCATTTACGTGGACTCCCACAAACAACATCTTAAACATAACCGCAGCAGTCAAGGGTATTTATCGATTAATAATAGTATCACCGAATCAGTTTAATATATCATCAAGTAGTTCATCTGGAGTCAATAATACGATATCAACGATCATCAACAAGGATACAACTGAACAATTCACGATAACAAATACAGATGGAAATCTAGCCAAGGTTTCAGTAACGTGGTACGTAGAATTCGTAGTTGATTTAAGTAAACAATTAAATTGATTTAAAAATTCTTTCAGAATTTTGAATTGAAAATGCTAGCGCTTTTGAAATAAAATGACTCCATCATCGAATCAGTATCGCTATGATCAAGTCAAAGAGTTTCAAACTAAACTCAATTCTCTCTGTGAGGAGTATCAAATAAAAAAAAAAATACCAACGAAGAATAACCGCAGTTGATATCACCGTATACTCAGTGTCGGGAGTAATCACTGCTGCTGGGATAATACTATCTTCGGTTACAATGATTGCTCCGGTTGTAGTTCCAATAGTTATTTCTTCGATAGCTACAATTGCGGGTATATTAACCGGGATCACAAAAAAATTATCATCGTGTAGCCAGAGTAAACTACATAATTACGTAATTAAATTTCATATTGCATCTGCCGGTTACTCACAATTATCCTCGTTGATATCATCGTCACTCGATGACACAACAATATCAGATAGCGAATTTTCAACGATGGCTCAATTGTATAAATCAACAATGCTGAAATTAGAGCAGAATAATAATAATAATAATGTCGTCGCAAGAACTACTTCAACAAATAGTAACAAATACAACACCGGTGAAAACAAGCACAATATCAGTAACCTCAACGCGTCCTGAATTCAGTGTGAATTTTCCGATTCCCGTTCCCGTGAGCGAGATCGCGCTAGCAAAACTACGAGTGTATCATAGCTGGCCCAATATCAGATCGGTAGCATTTGGTGGTCAACAACCAAATAATTCCTTGGTGTTCGCGTGGAAAAATCGTGAAGACGGAACCCCAGACTGGAACGTTGTCTCGTTACCAACTGGGTCATATCAAATCGAACAGATCAACGCTGAATTTCAACGAAGAATAAAATCTCTCACTGGAAAAGAATCAAAAATCGCTATAACGGTTCACGAGCCGACGTTATCATCTGCGATCGAGATTAATTCCCCTGGGTATGTTGTAGATATTTATCAAAGTTCTATAAGATCAGTGTTAGGATGGCCTGAACTACCACCTGAACGAGAAACTGTTGATATACCAGAACCTGTAAAATCCGATTATGTCACAGACAAGATGAAACCTGATAATCCAATAAAAAGTTATCAAGATTATTCTCCCAACAAATTTATAGGATACGACAACAAAAATAATATGATATTTTACACCAACTTAATCAAAGAAAACTTAACAGCGATGAATAATGATTTTTCATTATTGTTAATATCCATCAAATCCGGCTCTCTCACCAAAAACGAGTTTATTAGTGTAGTACAAACAGGTAACAAAATCATCAACGATATGGAAACATTTCATACGCAAATTATTCAACAAGTATTAATGAGTGAAATTTATAAAGAAGTGTTTGCGGTAGAATTCAATATCCCAAAAGAGGATATTCAAACATCTAAAATCCCTGGGTATAAACCCGACGAATTAAAAAAATATCTCAGTTATGCCATCGATATTGGGTTTAAGAAAATCCATGACGATTGGAAGAAATTATCACGACAAAAAACAAATATTTTGACGTTTAATAACGACCAAGATGGCGGTGGGAGACATATCGCTCCGAACAACGTAAATATATCCTCGGTGATATCATTAAATTTAGTATGTGACGTTATCGAAGGAAACTATCAAATAAATCTTGAGCAAACAAATCAAGCTCAGCAGGGATATATTTTATATTCATTTGCACCAACGGCTCCTCCAGGATTTCTAATTATTGAAGACCCAACTAATCTAGTCTATATGCGATGTCATAATAATTTGTTAACGAGAATTAATTTCAAACTCACTGACCAATCTAATAATTTAATTGATCTACGAGGTGAAGTTTTGCAAATTAGTTTGTTTGTACAGTCCTGAAAGGATTTTCGTCTTAAAGACTTTCATCGTAAAAAAATTGTTAGCGCATTAGCAGCAGAGGAGGTGAACGTCAACTAAATGGCGTCTTTTTTTTTTTATTCTTTGCTCAAATTATTATTAAAAATTAATTAAGTATTTTCAAGGAAGCCTCAGTTTAGTAAATTGGGGCTTATATAAGCAATTTTGGGAAGCCTCAGTTTAGTAAATTGACGCCTAAAAAAGTTTGTCTGTTCACACACTCTGCATTTTTTTAAAAAATTTCGTTTCCGTAGAAGCCTTATTTTTGCTTGAAAACCTGGTCTGTTCACCCATTCTGCTGCTAAAGTCATGCTGAAAAAAATGGTGGGAACCGGTTTTAAAGTATGGTGACGTACTATCCAATGGTGCGCAGCCAATAAACCAAGTATTAACCAAATCCAAGCGGGGTAAAGGGTTTCAACAGCTTTTATCTAAGCCCAACTGATCCATAACATGAAAAACAAAAAAGTCCGTTTTTCATCAAAAGTCATGCTGAAAAAAATGGTGGGAACCGGTTTTAAAGTATGGTGACGTACTATCCAATGGTGCGCAGCCAATAAACCAAGTATTAACCAAATCCAAGCGGGGTAAAGGGTTTCAACAGCTTTTATCTAAGCCCAACTGATCCATAACATGAAAAACAAAAAAGTCCGTTTTTCATCAAAAGTCATGCTGAAAAAAATGGTGGGAACCGGTTTTAAAGTATGGTGACGTACTATCCAATGGTGCGCAGCCAATAAACCAAGTATTAACCAAATCCAAGCGGGGTAAAGGGTTTCAACAGCTTTTATCTAAGCCCAGCTGATCCATAACATGAAAAACAAAAAAGTCCGTTTTTCATCAAAAGTCATGCTGAAAAAAATGGTGGGAACCGGTTTTAAAGTATGGTGACGTACTATCCAATGGTGCGCAGCCAATAAACCAAGTATTAACCAAATCCAAGCGGGGTAAAGGGTTTCAACAGCTTTTATCTAAGCCCAACTGATCCATAACATGAAAAACAAAAAAGTCCGTTTTTCATCAAAAGTCATGCTGAAAAAAATGGTGGGAACCGGTTTTAAAGTATGGTGACGTACTATCCAATGGTGCGCAGCCAATAAACCAAGTATTAACCAAATCCAAGCGGGGTAAAGGGTTTCAACAGCTTTTATCTAAGCCCAACTGATCCATAACATGAAAAACAAAAAAGTCCGTTTTTCATCAAAAGTCATGCTGAAAAAAATGGTGGGAACCGGTTTTAAAGTATGGTGACGTACTATCCAATGGTGCGCAGCCAATAAACCAAGTATTAACCAAATCCAAGCGGGGTAAAGGGTTTCAACAGCTTTTATCTAAGCCCAACTGATCCATAACATGAAAAACAAAAAAGTCCGTTTTTCATCAAAAGTCATGCTGAAAAAAATGGTGGGAACCGGTTTTAAAGTATGGTGACGTACTATCCAATGGTGCGCAGCCAATAAACCAAGTATTAACCAAATCCAAGCGGGGTAAAGGGTTTCAACAGCTTTTATCTAAGCCCAACTGATCCATAACATGAAAAACAAAAAAGTCCGTTTTTCATCAAAAGTCATGCTGAAAAAAATGGTGGGAACCGGTTTTAAAGTATGGTGACGTACTATCCAATGGTGCGCAGCCAATAAACCAAGTATTAACCAAATCCAAGCGGGGTAAAGGGTTTCAACAGCTTTTATCTAAGCCCAACTTATCCATAACATGAAAAACAAAAAAGTCCGTTTTTCATCAAAAGTCATGCTGAAAAAAATGGTGGGAACCGGTTTTAAAGTATGGTGACGTACTATCCAATGGTGCGCAGCCAATAAACCAAGTATTAACCAAATCCAAGCGGGGTAAAGGGTTTCAACAGCTTTTATCTAAGCCCAACTGATCCATAACATGAAAAACAAAAAAGTCCGTTTTTCATCAAAAGTCATGCTGAAAAAAATGGTGGGAACCGGTTTTAAAGTATGGTGACGTACTATCCAATGGTGCGCAGCCAATAAACCAAGTATTAACCAATCCAAGCGGGGTAAAGGTTTCAACAGCTTTTATCTAAGCCCAACTGATCCATAACATGAAAAACAAAAAAGTCCGTTTTTCATCAAAAGTCATGCTGAAAAAAATGGTGGGAACCGGTTTTAAAGTATGGTGGACGTACTATCCAATGGTGCGCAGCCAATAAACCAAGTATTAACCAAATCCCAAGCGGGGTAAAGGGTTTCAACAGCTTTTATCTAAGCCCAGCTGATCCATAACATGAAAAACAAAAAAGTCCGTTTTTCATCAAAAGTCATGCTGAAAAAAATGGTGGGAACCGGTTTTAAAGTATGGTGACGTACTATCCAATGGTGCGCAGCCAATAAACCAAGTATTAACCAAATCAAGCGGGGTAAAGGGTTTGCAACAGCTTTTATCTAAGCCAACTGATCCATAACATGAAAAACAAAAAAGTCCGTTTTTCATCAAAAGTCATGCTGAAAAAAATGGTGGGAACCGGTTTTAAAGTATGGTGACGTACTATCCAATGGTGCGCAGCCAATAAACCAAGTATTAACCAAATCCAAGCGGGGTAAAGGGTTTCAACAGCTTTTATCTAAGCCCAACTGATCCATAACATGAAAAACAAAAAGTCCGTTTTTCATCAAAAGTCATGCTGAAAAAAATGGTGGGAACCGGTTTTAAAGTATGGTGACGTACTATCCAATGGTGCGCAGCCAATAAACCAAGTATTAACCAAATCCAAGGCGGGTAAGGGTTTCAACAGCTTTTATCTAAGCCCAACTGATCCATAACATGAAAAACAAAAAAGTCCGTTTCTCATCAAAAGTCATGCTGAAAAAAATGGTGGGAACCGTTTTAAAGTATGGTGACGTACTATCCAATGGTGCGCAGCAATAAACCAAGTATTAACCAAATCCAAGCGGGGTAAAGGGTTTCAACAGCTTTTATCTAAGCCCAACTTATCCATAACATGAAAAACAAAAAAGTCCGTTTTTCATCAAAAGTCATGCTGAAAAAAATGGTGGGAACCGGTTTTAAAGTATGGTGACGTACTATCCAATGGTGCGCAGCCAATAAACCAAGTATTAACCAAATCCAAGCGGGGTAAAGGGTTTCAACAGCTTTTATCTAAGCCCAACTGATCCATAACATGAAAAACAAAAAAGTCCGTTTTTCATCAAAAGTCATGCTGAAAAAAATGGTGGGAACCGGTTTTAAAGTATGGTGACGTACCTATCCAATGGTGCGCAGCCAATAAACCAAGTATTAACCAAATCCAAGCGGGGTAAAGGGTTTCAACAGCTTTTATCTAAGCCCAACTGATCCATAACATGAAAAACAAAAAAGTCCGTTTTTCATCAAAAGTCATGCTGAAAAAAATGGTGGGACCGGTTTTAAAGTATGGTGACGTACTATCCAATGGTGCGCAGCCAATAAACCAAGTATTAACCAAATCCAAGCGGGGTAAAGGGTTTCAACAGCTTTTATCTAAGCCCAACTGATCCATAACATGAAAAACAAAAAAGTCCGTTTTTCATCAAAAGTCATGCTGAAAAAAATGGTGGGAACCGGTTTTAAAGTATGGTGACGTACTATCCAATGGTGCGCAGCCAATAAACCAAGTATTAACCAAATCCAAGCGGGGTAAAGGGTTTCAACAGCTTTTATCTAAGCCCAACTGATCCATAACATGAAAAACAAAAAAGTCCGTTTTTCATCAAAAGTCATGCTGAAAAAAATGGTGGGAACCGGTTTTAAAGTATGGTGACGTACTATCCAATGGTGCGCAGCCAATAAACCAAGTATTAACCAAATCCAAGCGGGTAAAGGGTTTCAACAGCTTTTATCTAAGCCCAACTGATCCATAACATGAAAAACAAAAAAGTCCGTTTTTCATCAAAAGTCATGCTGAAAAAAATGGTGGGAACCGGTTTTAAGTATGGTGACGTTACTATCCAATGGTGCGCAGCCAATAAACCAAGTATTAACCAAATCCAAGCGGGGTAAAGGGTTTCAACAGCTTTTATCTAAGCCCAACTGATCCATAACATGAAAAACAAAAAAGTCCGTTTTTCATCAAAAGTCATGCTGAAAAAAATGGTGGGAACCGGTTTTAAAGTATGGTGACGTACTATCCAATGGTGCGCAGCCAATAAACCAAGTATTAACCAAATCCAAGCGGGGTAAAGGGTTTCAACAGCTTTTATCTAAGCCCAACTGATCCATAACATGAAAAACAAAAAAGTCCGTTTTTCATCAAAAGTCATGCTGAAAAAAATGGGTGGGAACCGGTTTTAAAGTATGGTGACGTACTATCCAATGGTGCGCAGCCAATAAACCAAGTATTAACCAAATCCAAGCGGGGTAAAGGGTTTCAACAGCTTTTATCTAAGACCAACTGATCCATAACATGAAAAACAAAAAAGTCCGTTTTTCATCAAAAGTCATGCT
Source organism: Unio pictorum (assembly GCA_030141615.1). Lineage (NCBI taxonomy): Eukaryota > Metazoa > Mollusca > Bivalvia > Unionida > Unionidae > Unio > Unio pictorum. The sequence continues at coordinate 7,483,064 of JARLTB010000141.1, read as the reverse complement.
GAAAAAAATGGTGGGAACCGGTTTTAAAGTATGGTGACGTACTATCCAATGGTGCGCAGCCAATAAACCAAGTATTACCAAATCCAAGCGGGGTAAAGGGTTTCAACAGCTTTTATCTAAGCCCAACTGATCCATAACATGAAAAACAAAAAAGTCCGTTTTTCATCAAAAGTCATGCTGAAAAAAATGGTGGGAACCGGTTTTAAAGTATGGTGACGTACTATCCAATGGTGCGCAGCCAATAAACCAAGTATTAACCAAATCCAAGCGGGGTAAAGGGTTTCAACAGCTTTTATCTAAGCCCAACTGATCCATAACATGAAAAACAAAAAAGTACGTTTTTCATCAAAAGTCATGCTGAAAAAAATGGTGGGAACCGGTTTTAAAGTATGGTGACGTACTATACAATGGTGCGCAGCCAATAAACCAAGTATTAACCAAATCCAAGCGGGGTAAAGGGTTTCAACAGCTTTTATCTAAGCCCAACTGATCCATAACATGAAAAACAAAAAAGTCCGTTTTTCATCAAAAGTCATGCTGAAAAAAATGGTGGGAACCGGTTTTAAAGTATGGTGACGTACTATCCAATGGTGCGCAGCCAATAAACCAAGTATTAACCAAATCCAAGCGGGGTAAAGGGTTTCAACAGCTTTTATCTAAGCCCAACTGATCCATAACATGAAAAACAAAAAAGTCCGTTTTTCATCAAAAGTCATGCTGAAAAAAATGGTGGGAACCGGTTTTAAAGTATGGTGACGTACTATCCAATGGTGCGCAGCCAATAAGCTAAGTATTAACCAAATCCAAGCGGGGTAAAGGGTTTCAACAGCTTTTATCTAAGCCCAACTGATCCATAACATGAAAAACAAAAAAGTCCGTTTTTCATCAAAAGTCATGCTGAAAAAAATGGTGGGAACCGGTTTTAAAGTATGGTGACGTACTATCCAATGGTGCGCAGCCAATAAACCAAGTATTAACCAAATCCAAGCGGGGTAAAGGGTTTCAACAGCTTTTATCTAAGCCCAACTGATCCATAACATGAAAAACAAAAAAGTCCGTTTTTCATCAAAAGTCATGCTGAAAAAAATGGTGGGAACCGGTTTTAAAGTATGGTGACGTACTATCCAATGGTGCGCAGCCAATAAACCAAGTATTAACCAAATCCAAGCGGGGTAAAGGGTTTCAACAGCTTTTATCTAAGCCCAACTGATCCATAACATGAAAAACAAAAAAGTCCGTTTTTCATCAAAAGTCATGCTGAAAAAAATGGTGGGAACCGGTTTTAAAGTATGGTGACGTACTATCCAATGGTGCGCAGCCAATAAACCAAGTATTAACCAAATCCAAGCGGGGTAAAGGGTTTCAACAGCTTTTATCTAAGCCCAACTGATCCATAACATGAAAAACAAAAAAGTCCGTTTTTCATCAAAAGTCATGCTGAAAAAAATGGTGGGAACCGGTTTTAAAGTATGGTGACGTACTATCCAATGGTGCGCAGCCAATAAACCAAGTATTAACCAAATCCAAGCGGGGTAAAGGGTTTCAACAGCTTTTATCTAAGCCCAACTGATCCATAACATGAAAAACAAAAAAGTCCGTTTTTCATCAAAAGTCATGCTGAAAAAAATGGTGGGAACCGGTTTTAAAGTATGGTGACGTACTATCCAATGGTGCGCAGCCAATAAACCAAGTATTAACCAAATCCAAGCGGGGTAAAGGGTTTCAACAGCTTTTATCTAAGCCCAACTGATCCATAACATGAAAAACAAAAAAGTCCGTTTTTCATCAAAAGTCATGCTGAAAAAAATGGTGGGAACCGGTTTTAAAGTATGGTGACGTACTATCCAATGGTGCGCAGCCAATAAACCAAGTATTAACCAAATCCAAGCGGGGTAAAGGGTTTCAACAGCTTTTATCTAAGCCCAACTGATCCATAACATGAAAAACAAAAAAGTCCGTTTTTCATCAAAAGTCATGCTGAAAAAAATGGTGGGAACCGGTTTTAAAGTATGGTGACGTACTATCCAATGGTGCGCAGCCAATAAACCAAGTATTAACCAAATCCAAGCGGGGTAAAGGGTTTCAACAGCTTTTATCTAAGCCCAACTGATCCATAACATGAAAAACAAAAAAGTCCGTTTTTCATCAAAAGTCATGCTGAAAAAAATGGTGGGAACCGGTTTTAAAGTATGGTGACGTACTATCCAATGGTGCGCAGCCAATAAACCAAGTATTAACCAAATCCAAGCGGGGTAAAGGGTTTCAACAGCTTTTATCTAAGCCCAACTGATCCATAACATGAAAAACAAAAAAGTCCGTTTTTCATCAAAAGTCATGCTGAAAAAAATGGTGGGAACCGGTTTTAAAGTATGGTGACGTACTATCCAATGGTGCGCAGCCAATAAACCAAGTATTAACCAAATCCAAGCGGGGTAAAGGGTTTCAACAGCTTTTATCTAAGCCCAACTGATCCATAACATGAAAAACAAAAAAGTCCGTTTTTCATCAAAAGTCATGCTGAAAAAAATGGTGGGAACCGGTTTTAAAGTATGGTGACGTACTATCCAATGGTGCGCAGCCAATAAACCAAGTATTAACCAAATCCAAGCGGGGTAAAGGGTTTCAACAGCTTTTATCTAAGCCCAACTGATCCATAACATGAAAAACAAAAAAGTCCGTTTTTCATCAAAAGTCATGCTGAAAAAAATGGTGGGAACCGGTTTTAAAGTATGGTGACGTACTATCCAATGGTGCGCAGCCAATAAACCAAGTATTAACCAAATCCAAGCGGGGTAAAGGGTTTCAACAGCTTTTATCTAAGCCCAACTGATCCATAACATGAAAAACAAAAAAGTCCGTTTTTCATCAAAAGTCATGCTGAAAAAAATGGTGGGAACCGGTTTTAAAGTATGGTGACGTACTATCCAATGGTGCGCAGCCAATAAACCAAGTATTAACCAAATCCAAGCGGGGTAAAGGGTTTCAACAGCTTTTATCTAAGCCCAACTGATCCATAACATGAAAAACAAAAAAGTCCGTTTTTCATCAAAAGTCATGCTGAAAAAAATGGTGGGAACCGGTTTTAAAGTATGGTGACGTACTATCCAATGGTGCGCAGCCAATAAACCAAGTATTAACCAAATCCAAGCGGGGTAAAGGGTTTCAACAGCTTTTATCTAAGCCCAACTGATCCATAACATGAAAAACAAAAAAGTCCGTTTTTCATCAAAAGTCATGCTGAAAAAAATGGTGGGAACCGGTTTTAAAGTATGGTGACGTACTATCCAATGGTGCGCAGCCAATAAACCAAGTATTAACCAAATCCAAGCGGGGTAAAGGGTTTCAACAGCTTTTATCTAAGCCCAACTGATCCATAACATGAAAAACAAAAAAGTCCGTTTTTCATCAAAAGTCATGCTGAAAAAAATGGTGGGAACCGGTTTTAAAGTATGGTGACGTACTATCCAATGGTGCGCAGCCAATAAACCAAGTATTAACCAAATCCAAGCGGGGTAAAGGGTTTCAACAGCTTTTATCTAAGCCCAACTGATCCATAACATGAAAAACAAAAAAGTCCGTTTTTCATCAAAAGTCATGCTGAAAAAAATGGTGGGAACCGGTTTTAAAGTATGGTGACGTACTATCCAATGGTGCGCAGCCAATAAACCAAGTATTAACCAAATCCAAGCGGGGTAAAGGGTTTCAACAGCTTTTATCTAAGCCCAACTGATCCATAACATGAAAAACAAAAAAGTCCGTTTTTCATCAAAAGTCATGCTGAAAAAAATGGTGGGAACCGGTTTTAAAGTATGGTGACGTACTATCCAATGGTGCGCAGCCAATAAACCAAGTATTAACCAAATCCAAGCGGGGTAAAGGGTTTCAACAGCTTTTATCTAAGCCCAACTGATCCATAACATGAAAAACAAAAAAGTCCGTTTTTCATCAAAAGTCATGCTGAAAAAAATGGTGGGAACCGGTTTTAAAGTATGGTGACGTACTATCCAATGGTGCGCAGCCAATAAACCAAGTATTAACCAAATCCAAGCGGGGTAAAGGGTTTCAACAGCTTTTATCTAAGCCCAACTGATCCATAACATGAAAAACAAAAAAGTCCGTTTTTCATCAAAAGTCATGCTGAAAAAAATGGTGGGAACCGGTTTTAAAGTATGGTGACGTACTATCCAATGGTGCGCAGCCAATAAACCAAGTATTAACCAAATCCAAGCGGGGTAAAGGGTTTCAACAGCTTTTATCTAAGCCCAACTGATCCATAACATGAAAAACAAAAAAGTCCGTTTTTCATCAAAAGTCATGCTGAAAAAAATGGTGGGAACCGGTTTTAAAGTATGGTGACGTACTATCCAATGGTGCGCAGCCAATAAACCAAGTATTAACCAAATCCAAGCGGGGTAAAGGGTTTCAACAGCTTTTATCTAAGCCCAACTGATCCATAACATGAAAAACAAAAAAGTCCGTTTTTCATCAAAAGTCATGCTGAAAAAAATGGTGGGAACCGGTTTTAAAGTATGGTGACGTACTATCCAATGGTGCGCAGCCAATAAACCAAGTATTAACCAAATCCAAGCGGGGTAAAGGGTTTCAACAGCTTTTATCTAAGCCCAACTGATCCATAACATGAAAAACAAAAAAGTCCGTTTTTCATCAAAAGTCATGCTGAAAAAAATGGTGGGAACCGGTTTTAAAGTATGGTGACGTACTATCCAATGGTGCGCAGCCAATAAACCAAGTATTAACCAAATCCAAGCGGGGTAAAGGGTTTCAACAGCTTTTATCTAAGCCCAACTGATCCATAACATGAAAAACAAAAAAGTCCGTTTTTCATCAAAAGTCATGCTGAAAAAAATGGTGGGAACCGGTTTTAAAGTATGGTGACGTACTATCCAATGGTGCGCAGCCAATAAACCAAGTATTAACCAAATCCAAGCGGGGTAAAGGGTTTCAACAGCTTTTATCTAAGCCCAACTGATCCATAACATGAAAAACAAAAAAGTCCGTTTTTCATCAAAAGTCATGCTGAAAAAAATGGTGGGAACCGGTTTTAAAGTATGGTGACGTACTATCCAATGGTGCGCAGCCAATAAACCAAGTATTAACCAAATCCAAGCGGGGTAAAGGGTTTCAACAGCTTTTATCTAAGCCCAACTGATCCATAACATGAAAAACAAAAAAGTCCGTTTTTCATCAAAAGTCATGCTGAAAAAAATGGTGGGAACCGGTTTTAAAGTATGGTGACGTACTATCCAATGGTGCGCAGCCAATAAACCAAGTATTAACCAAATCCAAGCGGGGTAAAGGGTTTCAACAGCTTTTATCTAAGCCCAACTGATCCATAACATGAAAAACAAAAAAGTCCGTTTTTCATCAAAAGTCATGCTGAAAAAAATGGTGGGAACCGGTTTTAAAGTATGGTGACGTACTATCCAATGGTGCGCAGCCAATAAACCAAGTATTAACCAAATCCAAGCGGGGTAAAGGGTTTCAACAGCTTTTATCTAAGCCCAACTGATCCATAACATGAAAAACAAAAAAGTCCGTTTTTCATCAAAAGTCATGCTGAAAAAAATGGTGGGAACCGGTTTTAAAGTATGGTGACGTACTATCCAATGGTGCGCAGCCAATAAACCAAGTATTAACCAAATCCAAGCGGGGTAAAGGGTTTCAACAGCTTTTATCTAAGCCCAACTGATCCATAACATGAAAAACAAAAAAGTCCGTTTTTCATCAAAAGTCATGCTGAAAAAAATGGTGGGAACCGGTTTTAAAGTATGGTGACGTACTATCCAATGGTGCGCAGCCAATAAACCAAGTATTAACCAAATCCAAGCGGGGTAAAGGGTTTCAACAGCTTTTATCTAAGCCCAACTGATCCATAACATGAAAAACAAAAAAGTCCGTTTTTCATCAAAAGTCATGCTGAAAAAAATGGTGGGAACCGGTTTTAAAGTATGGTGACGTACTATCCAATGGTGCGCAGCCAATAAACCAAGTATTAACCAAATCCAAGCGGGGTAAAGGGTTTCAACAGCTTTTATCTAAGCCCAACTGATCCATAACATGAAAAACAAAAAAGTCCGTTTTTCATCAAAAGTCATGCTGAAAAAAATGGTGGGAACCGGTTTTAAAGTATGGTGACGTACTATCCAATGGTGCGCAGCCAATAAACCAAGTATTAACCAAATCCAAGCGGGGTAAAGGGTTTCAACAGCTTTTATCTAAGCCCAACTGATCCATAACATGAAAAACAAAAAAGTCCGTTTTTCATCAAAAGTCATGCTGAAAAAAATGGTGGGAACCGGTTTTAAAGTATGGTGACGTACTATCCAATGGTGCGCAGCCAATAAACCAAGTATTAACCAAATCCAAGCGGGGTAAAGGGTTTCAACAGCTTTTATCTAAGCCCAACTGATCCATAACATGAAAAACAAAAAAGTCCGTTTTTCATCAAAAGTCATGCTGAAAAAAATGGTGGGAACCGGTTTTAAAGTATGGTGACGTACTATCCAATGGTGCGCAGCCAATAAACCAAGTATTAACCAAATCCAAGCGGGGTAAAGGGTTTCAACAGCTTTTATCTAAGCCCAACTGATCCATAACATGAAAAACAAAAAAGTCCGTTTTTCATCAAAAGTCATGCTGAAAAAAATGGTGGGAACCGGTTTTAAAGTATGGTGACGTACTATCCAATGGTGCGCAGCCAATAAACCAAGTATTAACCAAATCCAAGCGGGGTAAAGGGTTTCAACAGCTTTTATCTAAGCCCAACTGATCCATAACATGAAAAACAAAAAAGTCCGTTTTTCATCAAAAGTCATGCTGAAAAAAATGGTGGGAACCGGTTTTAAAGTATGGTGACGTACTATCCAATGGTGCGCAGCCAATAAACCAAGTATTAACCAAATCCAAGCGGGGTAAAGGGTTTCAACAGCTTTTATCTAAGCCCAACTGATCCATAACATGAAAAACAAAAAAGTCCGTTTTTCATCAAAAGTCATGCTGAAAAAAATGGTGGGAACCGGTTTTAAAGTATGGTGACGTACTATCCAATGGTGCGCAGCCAATAAACCAAGTATTAACCAAATCCAAGCGGGGTAAAGGGTTTCAACAGCTTTTATCTAAGCCCAACTGATCCATAACATGAAAAACAAAAAAGTCCGTTTTTCATCAAAAGTCATGCTGAAAAAAATGGTGGGAACCGGTTTTAAAGTATGGTGACGTACTATCCAATGGTGCGCAGCCAATAAACCAAGTATTAACCAAATCCAAGCGGGGTAAAGGGTTTCAACAGCTTTTATCTAAGCCCAACTGATCCATAACATGAAAAACAAAAAAGTCCGTTTTTCATCAAAAGTCATGCTGAAAAAAATGGTGGGAACCGGTTTTAAAGTATGGTGACGTACTATCCAATGGTGCGCAGCCAATAAACCAAGTATTAACCAAATCCAAGCGGGGTAAAGGGTTTCAACAGCTTTTATCTAAGCCCAACTGATCCATAACATGAAAAACAAAAAAGTCCGTTTTTCATCAAAAGTCATGCTGAAAAAAATGGTGGGAACCGGTTTTAAAGTATGGTGACGTACTATCCAATGGTGCGCAGCCAATAAACCAAGTATTAACCAAATCCAAGCGGGGTAAAGGGTTTCAACAGCTTTTATCTAAGCCCAACTGATCCATAACATGAAAAACAAAAAAGTCCGTTTTTCATCAAAAGTCATGCTGAAAAAAATGGTGGGAACCGGTTTTAAAGTATGGTGACGTACTATCCAATGGTGCGCAGCCAATAAACCAAGTATTAACCAAATCCAAGCGGGGTAAAGGGTTTCAACAGCTTTTATCTAAGCCCAACTGATCCATAACATGAAAAACAAAAAAGTCCGTTTTTCATCAAAAGTCATGCTGAAAAAAATGGTGGGAACCGGTTTTAAAGTATGGTGACGTACTATCCAATGGTGCGCAGCCAATAAACCAAGTATTAACCAAATCCAAGCGGGGTAAAGGGTTTCAACAGCTTTTATCTAAGCCCAACTGATCCATAACATGAAAAACAAAAAAGTCCGTTTTTCATCAAAAGTCATGCTGAAAAAAATGGTGGGAACCGGTTTTAAAGTATGGTGACGTACTATCCAATGGTGCGCAGCCAATAAACCAAGTATTAACCAAATCCAAGCGGGGTAAAGGGTTTCAACAGCTTTTATCTAAGCCCAACTGATCCATAACATGAAAAACAAAAAAGTCCGTTTTTCATCAAAAGTCATGCTGAAAAAAATGGTGGGAACCGGTTTTAAAGTATGGTGACGTACTATCCAATGGTGCGCAGCCAATAAACCAAGTATTAACCAAATCCAAGCGGGGTAAAGGGTTTCAACAGCTTTTATCTAAGCCCAACTGATCCATAACATGAAAAACAAAAAAGTCCGTTTTTCATCAAAAGTCATGCTGAAAAAAATGGTGGGAACCGGTTTTAAAGTATGGTGACGTACTATCCAATGGTGCGCAGCCAATAAACCAAGTATTAACCAAATCCAAGCGGGGTAAAGGGTTTCAACAGCTTTTATCTAAGCCCAACTGATCCATAACATGAAAAACAAAAAAGTCCGTTTTTCATCAAAAGTCATGCTGAAAAAAATGGTGGGAACCGGTTTTAAAGTATGGTGACGTACTATCCAATGGTGCGCAGCCAATAAACCAAGTATTAACCAAATCCAAGCGGGGTAAAGGGTTTCAACAGCTTTTATCTAAGCCCAACTGATCCATAACATGAAAAACAAAAAAGTCCGTTTTTCATCAAAAGTCATGCTGAAAAAAATGGTGGGAACCGGTTTTAAAGTATGGTGACGTACTATCCAATGGTGCGCAGCCAATAAACCAAGTATTAACCAAATCCAAGCGGGGTAAAGGGTTTCAACAGCTTTTATCTAAGCCCAACTGATCCATAACATGAAAAACAAAAAAGTCCGTTTTTCATCAAAAGTCATGCTGAAAAAAATGGTGGGAACCGGTTTTAAAGTATGGTGACGTACTATCCAATGGTGCGCAGCCAATAAACCAAGTATTAACCAAATCCAAGCGGGGTAAAGGGTTTCAACAGCTTTTATCTAAGCCCAACTGATCCATAACATGAAAAACAAAAAAGTCCGTTTTTCATCAAAAGTCATGCTGAAAAAAATGGTGGGAACCGGTTTTAAAGTATGGTGACGTACTATCCAATGGTGCGCAGCCAATAAACCAAGTATTAACCAAATCCAAGCGGGGTAAAGGGTTTCAACAGCTTTTATCTAAGCCCAACTGATCCATAACATGAAAAACAAAAAAGTCCGTTTTTCATCAAAAGTCATGCTGAAAAAAATGGTGGGAACCGGTTTTAAAGTATGGTGACGTACTATCCAATGGTGCGCAGCCAATAAACCAAGTATTAACCAAATCCAAGCGGGGTAAAGGGTTTCAACAGCTTTTATCTAAGCCCAACTGATCCATAACATGAAAAACAAAAAAGTCCGTTTTTCATCAAAAGTCATGCTGAAAAAAATGGTGGGAACCGGTTTTAAAGTATGGTGACGTACTATCCAATGGTGCGCAGCCAATAAACCAAGTATTAACCAAATCCAAGCGGGGTAAAGGGTTTCAACAGCTTTTATCTAAGCCCAACTGATCCATAACATGAAAAACAAAAAAGTCCGTTTTTCATCAAAAGTCATGCTGAAAAAAATGGTGGGAACCGGTTTTAAAGTATGGTGACGTACTATCCAATGGTGCGCAGCCAATAAACCAAGTATTAACCAAATCCAAGCGGGGTAAAGGGTTTCAACAGCTTTTATCTAAGCCCAACTGATCCATAACATGAAAAACAAAAAAGTCCGTTTTTCATCAAAAGTCATGCTGAAAAAAATGGTGGGAACCGGTTTTAAAGTATGGTGACGTACTATCCAATGGTGCGCAGCCAATAAACCAAGTATTAACCAAATCCAAGCGGGGTAAAGGGTTTCAACAGCTTTTATCTAAGCCCAACTGATCCATAACATGAAAAACAAAAAAGTCCGTTTTTCATCAAAAGTCATGCTGAAAAAAATGGTGGGAACCGGTTTTAAAGTATGGTGACGTACTATCCAATGGTGCGCAGCCAATAAACCAAGTATTAACCAAATCCAAGCGGGGTAAAGGGTTTCAACAGCTTTTATCTAAGCCCAACTGATCCATAACATGAAAAACAAAAAAGTCCGTTTTTCATCAAAAGTCATGCTGAAAAAAATGGTGGGAACCGGTTTTAAAGTATGGTGACGTACTATCCAATGGTGCGCAGCCAATAAACCAAGTATTAACCAAATCCAAGCGGGGTAAAGGGTTTCAACAGCTTTTATCTAAGCCCAACTGATCCATAACATGAAAAACAAAAAAGTCCGTTTTTCATCAAAAGTCATGCTGAAAAAAATGGTGGGAACCGGTTTTAAAGTATGGTGACGTACTATCCAATGGTGCGCAGCCAATAAACCAAGTATTAACCAAATCCAAGCGGGGTAAAGGGTTTCAACAGCTTTTATCTAAGCCCAACTGATCCATAACATGAAAAACAAAAAAGTCCGTTTTTCATCAAAAGTCATGCTGAAAAAAATGGTGGGAACCGGTTTTAAAGTATGGTGACGTACTATCCAATGGTGCGCAGCCAATAAACCAAGTATTAACCAAATCCAAGCGGGGTAAAGGGTTTCAACAGCTTTTATCTAAGCCCAACTGATCCATAACATGAAAAACAAAAAAGTCCGTTTTTCATCAAAAGTCATGCTGAAAAAAATGGTGGGAACCGGTTTTAAAGTATGGTGACGTACTATCCAATGGTGCGCAGCCAATAAACCAAGTATTAACCAAATCCAAGCGGGGTAAAGGGTTTCAACAGCTTTTATCTAAGCCCAACTGATCCATAACATGAAAAACAAAAAAGTCCGTTTTTCATCAAAAGTCATGCTGAAAAAAATGGTGGGAACCGGTTTTAAAGTATGGTGACGTACTATCCAATGGTGCGCAGCCAATAAACCAAGTATTAACCAAATCCAAGCGGGGTAAAGGGTTTCAACAGCTTTTATCTAAGCCCAACTGATCCATAACATGAAAAACAAAAAAGTCCGTTTTTCATCAAAAGTCATGCTGAAAAAAATGGTGGGAACCGGTTTTAAAGTATGGTGACGTACTATCCAATGGTGCGCAGCCAATAAACCAAGTATTAACCAAATCCAAGCGGGGTAAAGGGTTTCAACAGCTTTTATCTAAGCCCAACTGATCCATAACATGAAAAACAAAAAAGTCCGTTTTTCATCAAAAGTCATGCTGAAAAAAATGGTGGGAACCGGTTTTAAAGTATGGTGACGTACTATCCAATGGTGCGCAGCCAATAAACCAAGTATTAACCAAATCCAAGCGGGGTAAAGGGTTTCAACAGCTTTTATCTAAGCCCAACTGATCCATAACATGAAAAACAAAAAAGTCCGTTTTTCATCAAAAGTCATGCTGAAAAAAATGGTGGGAACCGGTTTTAAAGTATGGTGACGTACTATCCAATGGTGCGCAGCCAATAAACCAAGTATTAACCAAATCCAAGCGGGGTAAAGGGTTTCAACAGCTTTTATCTAAGCCCAACTGATCCATAACATGAAAAACAAAAAAGTCCGTTTTTCATCAAAAGTCATGCTGAAAAAAATGGTGGGAACCGGTTTTAAAGTATGGTGACGTACTATCCAATGGTGCGCAGCCAATAAACCAAGTATTAACCAAATCCAAGCGGGGTAAAGGGTTTCAACAGCTTTTATCTAAGCCCAACTGATCCATAACATGAAAAACAAAAAAGTCCGTTTTTCATCAAAAGTCATGCTGAAAAAAATGGTGGGAACCGGTTTTAAAGTATGGTGACGTACTATCCAATGGTGCGCAGCCAATAAACCAAGTATTAACCAAATCCAAGCGGGGTAAAGGGTTTCAACAGCTTTTATCTAAGCCCAACTGATCCATAACATGAAAAACAAAAAAGTCCGTTTTTCATCAAAAGTCATGCTGAAAAAAATGGTGGGAACCGGTTTTAAAGTATGGTGACGTACTATCCAATGGTGCGCAGCCAATAAACCAAGTATTAACCAAATCCAAGCGGGGTAAAGGGTTTCAACAGCTTTTATCTAAGCCCAACTGATCCATAACATGAAAAACAAAAAAGTCCGTTTTTCATCAAAAGTCATGCTGAAAAAAATGGTGGGAACCGGTTTTAAAGTATGGTGACGTACTATCCAATGGTGCGCAGCCAATAAACCAAGTATTAACCAAATCCAAGCGGGGTAAAGGGTTTCAACAGCTTTTATCTAAGCCCAACTGATCCATAACATGAAAAACAAAAAAGTCCGTTTTTCATCAAAAGTCATGCTGAAAAAAATGGTGGGAACCGGTTTTAAAGTATGGTGACGTACTATCCAATGGTGCGCAGCCAATAAACCAAGTATTAACCAAATCCAAGCGGGGTAAAGGGTTTCAACAGCTTTTATCTAAGCCCAACTGATCCATAACATGAAAAACAAAAAAGTCCGTTTTTCATCAAAAGTCATGCTGAAAAAAATGGTGGGAACCGGTTTTAAAGTATGGTGACGTACTATCCAATGGTGCGCAGCCAATAAACCAAGTATTAACCAAATCCAAGCGGGGTAAAGGGTTTCAACAGCTTTTATCTAAGCCCAACTGATCCATAACATGAAAAACAAAAAAGTCCGTTTTTCATCAAAAGTCATGCTGAAAAAAATGGTGGGAACCGGTTTTAAAGTATGGTGACGTACTATCCAATGGTGCGCAGCCAATAAACCAAGTATTAACCAAATCCAAGCGGGGTAAAGGGTTTCGACAGCTTTTATCTAAGCCCAACTGATCCATAACATGAAAAACAAAAAAGTCCGTTTTTCATCAAAAGTCATGCTGAAAAAAATGGTGGGAACCGGTTTTAAAGTATGGTGACGTACTATCCAATGGTGCGCAGCCAATAAACCAAGTATTAACCAAATCCAAGCGGGGTAAAGGGTTTCAACAGCTTTTATCTAAGCCCAACTGATCCATAACATGAAAAACAAAAAAGTCCGTTTTTCATCAAAAGTCATGCTGAAAAAAATGGTGGGAACCGGTTTTAAAGTATGGTGACGTACTATCCAATGGTGCGCAGCCAATAAACCAAGTATTAACCAAATCCAAGCGGGGTAAAGGGTTTTCGACAGCTTTTATCTAAGCCCAACTGATCCATAACATGAAAAACAAAAAAGTCCGTTTTTCATCAAAAGTCATGCTGAAAAAAATGGTGGGAACCGGTTTTAAAGTATGGTGACGTACTATCCAATGGTGCGCAGCCAATAAACCAAGTATTAACCAAATCCAAGCGGGGTAAAGAGGTTTCAACAGCTTTTATCTAAGCCCTACTGATCCATAACATGAAAAACAAAAAAGTCCGTTTTTCATCAAAAGTCATGCTGAAAAAAATGGTGGGAACCGGTTTTAAAGTATGGTGACGTACTATCCAATGGTGCGCAGCCAATAAACCAAGTATTAACCAAATCCAAGCGGGGTAAAGGGTTTCAACAGCTTTTATCTAAGCCCAACTGATCCATAACATGAAAAACAAAAAGTCCGTTTTTCATCAAAAGTCATGCTGAAAAAAATGGTGGGAACCGGTTTTAAAGTATGGTGACGTACTATCCAATGGTGCGCAGCCAATAAACCAAGTATTAACCAAATCCAAGCGGGGTAAAGGGTTTCAACAGCTTTTATCTAAGCCCAACTGATCCATAACATGAAAAACAAAAAAGTCCGTTTTTCATCAAAAGTCATGCTGAAAAAAATGGTGGAACCGGTTTTAAAGTATGGTGACGTACTATCCAATGGTGCGCAGCCAATAAACAAGTATTAACCAAATCCAAGCGGGGTAAAGGGTTTCAACAGCTTTTATCTAAGCCCAACTGATCCATAACATGAAAAACAAAAAAGTCCGTTTTTCATCAAAAGTCATGCTGAAAAAAATGGTGGGAACCGGTTTTAAAAGTATGGTGACGTACTATCCAATGGTGCGCAGTCAATAAACCAAGTAATAACACAAATCCAAGCGGGGGTAAAGGGTTTCAACAGCTTTTATCTAAGCCCAACTGATCCATAACATGAAAAACAAAAAGTCCGTTTTTCATCAAAAGTTCATGCTGAAAAAATGGTGGGAACCGGTTTTAAAAGTATGGTGACGTACTATCCAATGGTGCGCAGCCAATACCAAGTATTAACCAAATCCAAGCGGGGTAAAGGGTTTCAACAGCTTTTATCTAAGCCCAACTGATCCATAACATGAAAAACAAAAAAGTCCGTTTTTCATCAAAAGTCATGCTGAAAAAAATGGTGGGAACCGGTTTTAAAGTATGGTGACGTACTATCCAATGGTGCGCAGCCAATAAACCAAGTATTAACCAAATCCAAGCGGGGTAAAGGGTTTCAACAGCTTTTATCTAATCCCAACTGATCCATAACATGAAAAACAAAAAAGTCCGTTTTTCATCAAAAGTCATGCTGAAAAAAATGGTGGGAACCGGTTTTAAAGTATGGTGACGTACTATCCAATGGTGCGCAGCCAATAAACCAAGTATTAACCAAATCCAAGCGTGGTAAAGGGTTTCAACAGCTTTTATCTAAGCCCAACTGATCCATAACATGAAAAACAAAAAAGTCCGTTTTTCATCAAAAGTCATGCTGAAAAAAATGGTGGGAACCGGTTTTAAAGTATGGTGACGTACTATCCAATGGTGCGCAGCCAATAAACCAAGTATTAACCAAATCCAAGCGGGGTAAAGGGTTTGAACAGCTTTTATCTAAGCCCAACTGATCCATAACATGAAAAACAAAAAAGTCCGTTTTTCATCAAAAGTCATGCTGAAAAAAATGGTGGGAACCGGTTTTAAAGTATGGTGACGTACTATCCAATGGTGCGCAGCCAATAAACCAAGTATTAACCAAATCCAAGCGGGGTAAAGGGTTTCAACAGCTTTTATCTAAGCCCAACTGATCCATAACATGAAAAACAAAAAAGTCCGTTTTTCATCAAAAGTCATGCTGAAAAAAATGGTGGGAACCGGTTTTAAAGTATGGTGACGTACTATCCAATGGTGCGCAGCCAATAAACCAAGTATTAACCAAATCCAAGCGGGGTAAAGGGTTTCAACAGCTTTTATCTAAGCCCAACTGATCCATAACATGAAAAACAAAAAAGTCCGTTTTTCATCAAAAGTCATGCTGAAAAAAATGGTGGGAACCGGTTTTAAAGTATGGTGACGTACTATCCAATGGTGCGCAGCCAATAAACCAAGTATTAACCAAATCCAAGCGGGGTAAAGGGTTTCAACAGCTTTTATCTAAGCCCAACTGATCCATAACATGAAAAACAAAAAAGTCCGTTTTTCATCAAAAGTCATGCTGAAAAAAATGGTGGGAACCGGTTTTAAAGTATGGTGACGTACTATCCAATGGTGCGCAGCCAATAAACCAAGTATTAACCAAATCCAAGCGGGGTAAAGGGTTTCAACAGCTTTTATCTAAGCCCAACTGAACCATAACATGAAAAACAAAAAAGTCCGTTTTTCATCAAAAGTCATGCTGAAAAAAATGGTGGGAACCGGTTTTAAAGTATGGTGACGTACTATCCAATGGTGCGCAGCCAATAAACCAAGTATTAACCAAATCCAAGCGGGGTAAAGGGTTTCAACAGCTTTTATCTAAGCCCAACTGATCCATAACATGAAAAACAAAAAAGTCCGTTTTTCATCAAAAGTCATGCTGAAAAAAATGGTGGGAACCGGTTTTAAAGTATGGTGACGTACTATCCAATGGTGCGCAGCCAATAAACCAAGTATTAACCAAATCCAAGCGGGGTAAAGGGTTTCAACAGCTTTTATCTAAGCCAAACTGATCCATAACATGAAAAACAAAAAAGTCCGTTTTTCATCAAAAGTCATGCTGAAAAAAATGGTGGGAACCGGTTTTAAAGTATGGTGACGTACTATCCAATGGTGCGCAGCCAATAAACCAAGTATTAACCAAATCCAAGCGGGGTAAAGGGTTTCAACAGCTTTTATCTCAGCCCAACTGATCCATAACATGAAAAACAAAAAAGTCCGTTTTTCATCAAAAGTCATGCTGAAAAAAATGGTGGGAACCGGTTTTAAAGTATGGTGACGTACTATCCAATGGTGCGCAGCCAATAAACCAAGTATTAACCAAATCCAAGCGGGGTAAAGGGTTTCAACAGCTTTTATCTAAGCCCAACTGATCCATAACATGAAAAACAAAAAAGTCCGTTTTTCATCAAAAGTCATGCTGAAAAAAATGGTGGGAACCGGTTTTAAAGTATGGTGACGTACTATCCAATGGTGCGCAGCCAATAAACCAAGTATTAACCAAATCCAAGCGGGGTAAAGGGTTTCAACAGCTTTTATCTAAGCCCAACTGATCCATAACATGAAAAACAAAAAAGTCCGTTTTTCATCAAAAGTCATGCTGAAAAAAATGGTGGGAACCGGTTTTAAAGTATGGTGACGTACTATCCAATGGTGCGCAGCCAATAAACCAAGTATTAACCAAATCCAAGCGGGGTAAAGGGTTTCAACAGCTTTTATCTAAGCCCAACTGATCCATAACATGAAAAACAAAAAAGTCCGTTTTTCATCAAAAGTCATGCTGAAAAAAAATGGTGGGAACCGGTTTTAAAGTATGGTGACGTACTATCCAATGGTGCGCAGCCAATAAACCAAGTATTATCCAAATCCAAGAGGGGTAAAGGGTTTTAACAGCTTTTATCTAAGCCCAACTGATCCATAACATGAAAAACAAAAAAGTCCGTTTTTCATCAAAAGTCATGCTGATAAAAATGGTGGGAACCGGTTTTAAAGTATGGTGACGTACTATCCAATGGTGCGCAGCCAATAAACCAAGTATTAACCAAATCCAAGCGGGGTAAAGGGTTTCAACAGCTTTTATCTAAGCCCAACTGATCCATAACATGAAAAACAAAAAAGTCCGTTTTTCATCAAAAGTCATGCTGAAAAAAATGGTGGGAACCGGTTTTAAAGTATGGTGACGTACTATCCAATGGTGCGCAGCCAATAAACCAAGTATTAACCAAATCCAAGCGGGGTAAAGGGTTTCAACAGCTTTTATCTAAGCCCAACTGATCCATAACATGAAAAACAAAAAAGTCCGTTTTTCATCAAAAGTCATGCTGAAAAAAATGGTGGGAACCGGTTTTAAAGTATGGTGACGTACTATCCAATGGTGCGCAGCCAATAAACCAAGTATTAACCAAATCCAAGCGGGGTAAAGGGTTTCAACAGCTTTTATCTAAGCCCAACTGATCCATAACATGAAAAACAAAAAAGTCCGTTTTTCATCAAAAGTCATGCTGAAAAAAATGGTGGGAACCGGTTTTAAAGTATGGTGACGTACTATCCAATGGTGCGCATCCAATAAACCAAGTATTAACCAAATCCAAGCGGGGTAAAGGGTTTCAACAGCTTTTATCTAAGCCCAACTGATCCATAACATGAAAAACAAAAAAGTCCGTTTTTCATCAAAAGTCATGCTGAAAAAAATGGTGGGAACCGGTTTTAAAGTATGGTGACGTACTATCAAATGGTGCGCAGCCAATAAACCAAGTATTAACCAAATCCAAGCGGGGTAAAGGGTTTCAACAGCTTTTATCTAAGCCCAACTGATCCATAACATGAAAAACAAAAAAGTCCGTTTTTCATCAAAATTCATGCTGAAAAAAATGGTGGGAACCGGTTTTAAAGTATGGTGACGTACTATCCAATGGTGCGCAGCCAATAAACCAAGTATTAACCAAATCCAAGCGGGGTAAAGGGTTTCAACAGCTTTTATCTAAGCCCAACTGATCCATAACATGAAAAAAAAAAGTCCGTTTTTCATCAAAAGTCATGCTGAAAAAAATGGTGGGAACCGGTTTTAAAGTATGGTGACGTACTATCCAATGGTGCGCAGCCAATAAACCAAGTATTAACCAAATCCAAGCGGGGTAAAGGGTTTCAACAGCTTTTATCTAAGCCCAACTGATCCATAACATGAAAAACAAAAAAGTCCGTTTTTCATCAAAGTAGCAGCAGAATGGGTGAACAGACCAGGTTTTCAAGCAAAAATAAGGCTTCTACGGAAACGAAATTATTTTAAAAAATGCAGAGTGTGTGAACAGACAAACTTTTTTAGGCGTCAATTTACTAAACTGAGGCTTCTCAAAATTGCTTATATAAGCCCCAATTTACTAAACTGAGGCTTCCTTGAAAATACTTAATTAATTTTTAATAATAATTTGAGCAAAGAATAAAAAAAAAAGACGCCATTTAGTTGACGTTCACCTCCTCTGCTGCTAATGCGCTAACTAAATATTTGATCAAGTCCGACACGATATCTTGTCCGAGGGTCTGATAAATTTATCGTCACAAATCCGTGTGGGATTGACTGAGCGCGGCTAAAGAAATTTTTAAATTGATTATGATTCATATCACCACCGCACCAAGTTTGCCAAATATTTCTAAGAGTATGAGTATCAACTCCGTTAAATACACACAGTATATTGCAGTTATCTCGGATCACTTTTGGTATTTGAGTGTAACGTTGAGTGACATATATCACATCTGTGTTTTTGTGACGCCCCCGGGAAAATATTCTAGCAGGATTTTTTTGATTATCTAACATGATATCATCATATACGACTAAATTGTTAATACTTCCGTCGATGGAGTCAATACTAGGTGCCTCTTCGATATCGGTTATAAACTCAATAACACCATCACCGTTAATTTCTCGCGCGGCATCATTAAAATCCTTTAACACTTCATAACATCGCTGATCATCTACACTCGGAGCAATCATATACAACTTATCCCACTTCATCCATCTCGTTATCAAATTAAGTAGCAATTGTGTTTTACCACTTCCAGATGGTCCGATGATAATCGCGCGAATAGAATTTGGTAACATTGCATGGTGTCTAATAGGTTCCCGTCGTCTCGTAGCTGAATAATCAATTACATTCATGCTGTTTATATATAAATTATGGATCTATATTGTGTGAAGTGTAGGACGCGTACTGGCACAAATGACTTGACGACGATTACAACGAAAAATAATCGATCAGCGCTTTCTGGTAAATGCGTACAATGTAGTACGAAAAAATTTAGATTTACTTCCACGAAACCTTTAAAAAAAAACGAGGAGGTGATATTGCAGCCAAGTTAGCAAAACTCCCTGGAACACCGTGGGCAAAGTATCCAGGAGAAAAGCACCTTCCAGGATATAGCTACTGTGGACCGGGGACACGATTAGATATCAGACTTGATGATCAAAATCAGCCCCGACCCGGCGAGTATCCAATAAACGCTATTGATAAGGCGTGTCATGCTCATGATGTCGCTTATAAAAGCAGCAATCTTCAACACAGACATCTCGCAGATGTAAAATTAATTCATGCGTTAAATGCTATTCCTGATAAATCCTTCAAAGAAAAATTGGCTTCGTGGTTGGTAAAATCTGCTATGAAGGGCAAATTGATGTTAGGTGCTGGTAATTGAAAATGCTAGCATTTTAATATGGAATCTATTTACTATTCTCCGAGGGGATACTGGAGAGGTTACGCAGCAATCAATAAACTAGCTAGTGCATCAAAGGTGAAAAAAACTACAGCGGCAAACTGGTTATCTAAACAGGCAATATGGCAAATGTATCTACCAGCGCCTAAACAAATTAATTATTCGCATTTTGATGTTACAACACCTAATGAAGTTCATCAAGCTGATATACTATTTCTGCCGCATGACAACGGTTACAAATACGCGTTAACGTTAGTTGATATTGCAAGTCGATACAAAGAAGCAGAACCGTTAAAAACAAAATCATCTACTGAAGTAGCTTCTGCATTTGAAAAAATTTATCGACGACGTCCTCTGCGCTGGCCAAATCTGTTACAAGTTGATCCTGGCAAGGAATTTCAAGGTGTTGTTACATCTACGATGAAACATCATAATGTCGCCATCAGACGAGGACACACTGCGCTACATCGCGATCAGGCAATTGTTGAACGGTTTAATAAAACCCTTGCTGAGCGGTTATTCGGATATCAATACGCAAAAGAATTCATCCAGGATAAACGATCCCGTGAATGGGTCAAGAGATTACCAGCTGTGATTACCGCAATCAATAATGAGATTACTAGAACAATTAATATGAAACCTGTCAACGCTATTAAGAAGGCGTCTATCAAAATGGAAATCCAAGGAATTTCACAAAAAGAACCAATTCTTGGTAGTAATGTCATTGTAAGGTACTTATATGAACCAGGAGAGCTTGAGGGTGGTAAAAAAAGAGCTACCGATCCTATTTGGAGTGTCACTACGCATAGGATATTCGGTATAACACGATCAACTGGTAGACCTCCAATCTATAGACTGGATTCAACTGCTCCTCAGCGAGGATTTACTCGACAACAACTACAAGTGATCCCCGAAGATACTCAATTGCCACCGCGTGGTCTTAACTAGCACCTAAGGTGCTGGCACCTCTGCGTCTGTTGCACTCAAGACAAGTCAACCTCACATTGTTTCTGACATGACCGAGATTGTTATCTTTTCTATCTACGGTGAATTGGCGAGGATCTTTATCCGACCAATTCCAACTCATTATACAATTACAACTCGCGCAGTGATTATTCTGTTGCTGTTTCAGCGTCTTAATTAATTCAGCATCGATGTCAAATTCTCTTTTATTTTTTTTATCCTGTTGTTTATAACCAGAGAGTTTTTTTCTGATTATATTATCATCGGTGTGTATATTACTTAATGTATTGTCATTATCATTAACCACAATTCTTCGAAGTTGGTTTATTCGCCGTACTCTGGATACTGCGAGATAAACTAAATTTGACCACTCAATATGATTATCTACTATCCAAAGAGTTGTGTCTGTGATAGTTAATCCCTGTGAAGAGTGTATTGTTGCTGCATAACCTAACGTCCATGGGGATTTATCAGCACCTAATGCATCTTTAACGACGCTGATATCAACCAGCACAATATCATTTAATACTAAATTCTGCTTTTGTTGTTGTCCAGGAATGTCAACGTCGATATTCTGCTTTCGTGTATCCTTAGGTCTATAACAGAGTGGTACTGGAAGTGTTGCAAATTTTTCTTTATGTAGCGCAAACAACTTCATCTGAAGTGCGTCTCTGACTATTTTTCTACTCGCGATTATTAAATCATTTGGCCTCCACATTTCCCAAAAATCATTCATGGGAGTTTCTGAAATTATTTCACGCGCTATTTCACATTGGATTTTATCCGGTTGTAATCTAATTAGCGCTTTGAATTCTCGTAATTGTTCATCAAGTGATCTATGGTCGGTATTAATCTCTTCATAATAATCTACAAATCCTTTTAGCCATTCATGTGGAGATCCACCAACAAATGGCTGCGGTTGGCCGTGATCCCCGCACATGACGACTTTTGTATTTTTCAATAACAACCATTCAAGAAATATCTGTAATACTGTCAACGATACCGTGCATATTTCATCCCAGATTATTATTTCAGGAATAAATTTATCGCCCATTCGATCAGGAGTCCATGTATCGCCTTTCCATCGAAAGAAGCTGTGATAAGTACAGGCTTTTACCCCCCGCGCTATCATCTCTCTGGCGAGTCTGTGAGTTGGTGTTAACACAACCATGGTTGACCGACGAAATAATTCGATTGCACGAGTTGTCTTTCCTGATCCACCACAGCCGTTTAAATAAACTGTCTTGTATCTACAAATCGGATCGGATACAGGTGGTGCAGTAGAAAATTCTGTAGAAACGCTAGCGTTTCCAATTTCACAACAAATATATTTATCATCCATAGCAACGTCTGCGGATTTACAATACTCATGTAGTGTTTCTTTTTTAAACCTCCAATTTCCCCACGCTTCCTTAGGATCTGTGAATTTAGCTACATCTGATTTGTATTTCTCATGGATATACATCGAATCAGTAGCTACTCTA
Organism: Unio pictorum; assembly: GCA_030141615.1. NCBI lineage: Eukaryota > Metazoa > Mollusca > Bivalvia > Unionida > Unionidae > Unio > Unio pictorum. The sequence continues at coordinate 7,460,956 of JARLTB010000141.1, read as the reverse complement.
ACCGCGGTATCGGGAAATCTGTTTATCATCGAGAATAGATTAATACAAGAATAGGCTAGCATAGAACTTCTCAAATGTGTGTACTGACAACTATATCCATCACAGTAGGTAACAACCGTACCTAATTTCTCACCATTGGATCGAAAAGCATCCCTACGGGTTACAAATTTTCCTTTTTTTATTAAATCGGTTATGATAAAATCGTATTCTTCATTGTCTAAGATCAATCTCGAAGAATATTTTGCATTGTCAAATCTTCCACCTTGAGTGAATTTACCGATTATTCTTCGTCCGAGCTCTTTAGCCTCTCTATTCCTACCTTCGAATAACCTCTTAGACCAATCCATAAGTGTTTCACAATCTCCCAATTGTTTTCGTTGTTCGTTAATTATTTTTTCTAGATCGGGTTTTGGTAACCAAACATCTTTCTGCGCATTATAGCATATAATAGCTTCGCTGACAATTAATGATGTTAACATACCACAATCGATCATATATCGCAATAGCACAATTGGCATCCACGCTTTTTCATACATATGTCTACCAAGCCAAAGATAACTACACGGATGTAACCCTGTAGCTAATTCGAATGATATCACACGAGCGAACCCGGTTAAATCAAAATTAGAACTGCTAGCAGTTCCAGGCAATGGACCATTAATCGCAACACGAGTCATTTCATGTGTGGGATGTCCAAATCGTTTAAAATATTCAGAGCATTCTCCATATCCGAGAAAACTTCCAGGATAACACGCGGATATATCAATTGAAATCATACCATCACGTGAGTATTTCGTATTCCACAATCCTCCATGACCCAATTCGACGCAACTCAACTTCACGTCATTGAGAAAATCACTTCGTGTTGGACGCCATGAGTTTTTTTCTCTTGCAAAGTGAGCTACCACTGATGGAATTGTGAAGCTATCCGTAAGTAGTTTTTCATGGAAACTCTCCGGTGAAAATTCATTAGCGATTTTTCTCATTCTAGTATCTAATTCTTCAGTTCGATATAATTCACCATTTGGTTTTACAAACTGATCAAATCCTATTTCCGGATCCTCATTACTCCTGAGTAACCACATTGACACAGGGTCGTCTTTGGTTAATGTGTGAATAGCATCAAATAATTTCTCTTCATAGAAACCATCCCTAGAAAATTCTTTAGGGATATATCGAACAGTTCTTTCTCGTGGAAATATATTTACCGCGGGTGTCCACGCGTGTTTGTTATGATCGATAATTTCAATTGGAGCTCCTCGCGATTGATATTTCGGTTCGTATAATACTTCTCCGGTTATCGTCGCTACCGATATTGGAAATTTTAATAATGCTTCTAATTTAGCTATATCGGAAATCGTTGCCCCGCGTTGTTTCACCGTTAGTTCCCATTCGGTTATTTTGTTTCGTCGTTGTTCAGTTAATTTGTTTCCCCGGGATGCATTTGTGAAGTGTTCTATTAACCGTGTTGCTACACAATTTAATGGTGACGACTCCGTCAAATCACCTTGTGATTTCGACGATGAAAACATCGGAGCTAGTTTTGCAATACTTGGCTTATCATTTAGCTGATATATTCCGTAAACAACTGCTGTTACAGGATAAGATTTCTCATAGTATGGTTTGTCAATTCCAGTTAGAATTCCTGGTTTGGAATCTCTACTCACAATAACAGTTTTTTTATCCTTAAGGATTGGGTCAAATTTATCTCTGATAATCCATTCACCTTCCTCTTCGATAATAAATTTTATTCTAAAAATATACCTCCGTTGAGATTTCCCGCCAAGGTGTGAAAGTATCACAGCTGCTCTTATATCATTCATAGTAGCATCAATTATGGGTATATTGACATCTTCATCAATAATTCGAAATGTCGACCACGTATGAGATGCTCCATCACGCTTAAACTCATTAAAACAGTCGCTGATTTTACTCAGTAGTGGTTTATCATCTACTAGACTTTTAGGTATATCAGAGATTCTATCGAGATTAAATCTAGCATTTTTCCAAGGAGTAATTTTCGATAATCTCTTGAACTCCTTCATATTATAATTAAAACAAGTATTTAAATAAAAAAAATTTATATAATGAATCATTGCAAATGGCTTATGATTGGATCAAAGACTCCGTGTAACAAATCATGCAGAAATGAATTCTGTGGGTATCATATGCAGAGTGTGAGAAACGGTTCGGAGGGGCCTCTACCATGTTTGCATTGTGGGGTAGGTGTAAGAGGCAAGTCGCAGTTATGCGTAAATTGCGGGGGTAAGCGTTATAGAGAGTTAAAACGTTATTATGACAAGCGAAGAATCAAAAATCCTGACGACGTCAATGACAACGTCAATGGCAAAATCATAAAAACTACGGATGACTATATAAAAAGATTTGCTAATGTTATAATTCAGCCAATTAACGAATTAGACAAATAGATATATTATATATACAAATGAGCCAAGAATTTCAAAGACATCCTGTTATTGAAAATTATGAAGCTTCTCGTGATGGTGTTGTTAGACACTGTAGACTCAAGAAATCTATTGGGTGGGATAATGGTATGGGGTATTTGATATTTAAAGCTGGAGGGAAAATGTATCTCAATCACCGTTTCGTCTTCGAAGTGTATAACGGATCAATCAAAGATGGTTTTGTTATTGATCATATTGATTCCGATACTAAGAATAACAAATTGAACAACCTTCAAGCTATTTCTCAATGTGAAAACACAAAACGAGGAAGAACTGGGAAATACCCGAAAAATGCTAGATCCGTAAAGTCAATTAATACTGACAACACGGAGATAGTATTTCAATCAATGTCAGAAGCTGGTAGGCATTTCGATATTTACCCCTCCTCAGTACAAAAAGTAGCAGAGGGAATTTATAAGACCGCTTTTTCAAAGCGTTTTAAAAACAAAATTCAGTTTTCTTACGTATAATACGTAAATGGAAATCTTACGGATTTCACGGGAGATAACTCCGTTAGGTATAACGCGTGTGACAAATCATCAATGACAGAGTTACGGATCTTAAACATGGAAACGCTAGCGTTTCTAACATTGATTTTGATTGGTTGTTATAATTACATAAATCTGAACAAAACACAATCAATTTTGTCTTTTTTCAAGTATTAACAGAACTGTTTTATAGACACGTCGTATTTAAACATTTTTTTTAATGTCTGTTTCAAGTATTATGCGTGTTTTCAACATTGTCAGTGATCGCTAATAAACAAACAAATAATTACAATCACTACACCTCTTTTATATCACCTCGTCGTAATGAGTGTATATATACAAATTCGTCTTTATTATAATTGGGCATTTAGCCGAAATTCAAGTGTAAACAAAACCACACCGTCACACGTGGTATGAACGTTATTATTGACATTCAAAACCAAAGTTTCGATTTTGCGGTTTTGTTTACACTTGAATGTAGAATAGCCCGCGTCATCCATTGTCATTGTGTCACCTATAATCTATTGTTGTACCGTCCTATGTGTATATAACCGCCTACCACACTAGATCAGGGGTTATTGTGCCGTCGTCATCCATTGTCATTGAAAATCAATTCATTCACTTATAATCTATTGTTGTACTGTCCTATGTGTATATATAACCGCCTACCACACTAGATCAGGGGTTATTGTGCCGTCGTCATTCATTATATTGTATATAATCATAATCACCTATAATCGCATTAAGCTTCTGGGTATATTAAGATGCTCAACACCTTAGTGTATCCAGAATTCATTTTGAAAATACTTTGTATTTTTAATTCTAAAGAATTTTCATACTTTGTATTTAAACAAATATATTTTTATATATATATGAATATTGAAAATCTTAAATTGATTATTATTGAAATCAACAAACTTAAGGATCAAAATATAAAATTATGTTCAGGGTTAGATTGTGATCAAATTATGACCGATTTCGAGGATATACAATTTGCAGAACAGACGGGGAAATACGTCCTAGCGAAAAAATATTTTTTAACTAAAAAGATCCAAAAGCTTATACGTGAGAGCTTAGTCAATACGGAAGATATTAGTGTATTCGTACCATTATGTAACATCGCTGAACGTGTACGAAAGCAATTAGGCTTAGAATATGAACAAAAAAGGATTATTAATTGTAAAGTGAGACAATTAAAAATACTAATGGAAAACTCTCAAGGAGATTTTGAGGGTGATGAGCCCCACGCGTAGAGAGCCTCCTTTGTTTGTATAACCGTACGGTATACATGTCACACACACTACCTGTGTAAACGAGGAAGTAAAATTATGTGTGACTCAGTACAATAACAAGGAAGTATTAAAATGCTTTGCATTTTTAGGTTAGTGATTTCTTTCGAAATGATTTGCATTTCTAAAATCCTTTGGATTTTTAATTGACAATTAGTGATACTCTTTTAATAATGATAGGACAATCATTAACTACACGGAACACTAAAGAAAGACTTGAAGCTCTTAAGAAAATATTACCCCTTCGTGATCGTATACGTGAAAAACTTCAACAACGGCAATTATTTCAGACTGACTTCACAGAGGATACAGAACAACTCTTCAAACCTATTGTTAGTGCAACTGAGGGTGTGAAAACAGCAACTGAACGGGCGATATACGGAGATGTCCCTAAAGAAGGTCCTAGAACAGAGAAGCCTCTTCTCCCTGTGTTGGAGAAAATAGCAAAACGAACTAAACAAACAAAACAAGCTGTACAAATACTTCCAGGTGAAATCGCAGGGGAGATGGAACTACAACGACAGCAAGAACGAGAAGAACGAGAAGAACTACAACGACAGCAAGAACAAGAAGAAGAAGAAGAACAAGAAGAACAACAACAAGAAGCTGTTCCAAGGGGGGACTATAATCCTGAAAATATATTAACAGTTGATGCGTTAAATAAAATCAGAAGTATCCCAACACTCTATGGTTTAGCTAAATTTACCAACGACAACATTAAAAAAGCGAAGAGAGATGAGTATTTAATAGACGACACGTCTAAAGATTTTATAAACAGTAAACACCTTTGGGCAAATAAGGTGTTTTTAGCAAACAGCGGGGAAAACAAAATCAACAAAAAAATAAAATCTAATTATGACCAATTTCTAGCTATGGTAAAGGGGATCACAGTAGCACCACCAGCATACACAGCAGACCCAATCCCTGATGAAATACAAATAATGGCAGAGGCTGATTCCCAGAGTAAAACTCCAAAGGGTGCAACTGGTATCACTAAAAAATCCAAAGAATTTTCAAAAACAGGTAGTGGTTTAGTTGGAAACTCTAGTGTAACATGTCCTGGTAATATTCTCGGTGATATATCACGATTAGAAGTACTCGTAGGTGGAAAACGAGCCGGGAATAACTCACCAGAAATAATCAATGAAGCAGCTGATATCTGTAGGAGGTTATTTCAAGGTGGTATCATGGATATTGCAACATATAGAGATTTCATTGAGGAGTTAGCCGAAAATTCTTTGGATGGAAATTCTTTGAATTTCTACGGTTATCATAGCGATTAGATAATTGGAAATGCTAGCATTTCTATATAGAGAATGATCATACACTACAACCATGATAAACCAACTAGTGTCTACGTGGTAAACTCACGATTGCCAAAATACCGAGTATACTATGGAGATGGTCTCGGTAATACTATAATGGGATTATTTTCAAGAATGGCTCCAAAAGTGGCTCCGCTAGTAAAACAATTATCGATGAAAGCAATTGATGTTATCCGAGATAAGGGTATTAACACTATTGGTGATCTTGCCGGGAAGGCATTTTCAGCCGCTAAGGATAAACTAACAGCGCTAGTTCGACGTAGAAATTTTTCAAAACCAGGAATGACTTCACTACCATCTACTGCAGTAATGCCTACACAGGTTAGTAAAATAATAAATAACGCCGTGGATATTCATTAATGACCCCGTCATACACGATGACTCCGTCATTGCAGGATAATATAACAGCAAATATGATAGCGGGAAGCGGCTTTAAAAGTACTAAAGCATTTTCTAATTCAAAGAATTTCCGACGTCGGTGAATAATATTTTCTCAAAAATCATCACTAGAATTGCTAGCATTTCTTATACTTGTATTAGAAACACTTGTGTTAGAAACGCTTGCGTTTCTGGTTATATTTATTTGGACAGGATTTCCAATTGTTATAGTTATTGAAATACTTGTATTTTCTGAATTTTCGATGGTTTCAGTAGAAATACTTGTATTAGAAACACTAATGTTTCCACTTGAATTTCCTATACTAGTGTTAGAAACACTAGTGTTAGAAACACTAATGTTTCTGATTATTTGAATAGGATTCTCAGTTGTTATAGTTATTGAAATATTTGTATTTTCGATTTGATCTTCGTTATCTAGATTTGTTTTCATCAGCAACATTATTGATATACCCAACTAAATAATTAATTTAACATAATATTATTGTTTTTTATTTTCAATTCTGTATTTTGCATCGATTTTGAGTGATTTCACCTCTCAGAAATGCTAGCGTTTCCGATTTCTAATTTAGACCATCGGATATATAATAAAAAATGTTCAAACAAAACCCGGACACAGCCTTTGATATGGAAGCCCCAGTACTTAAAGATGATTCTGTACGTGATTATCAATTTTTTGCTTATCACGCAGTGCAACCTAATCTTCGCGGGAGAATTGAACTTCAAGTTCATGATACCAGTAAATACTTTTTACCCGCGGAAGCCTTTATTGAAGTCGAAGGTGAACTCGTAACAGATGTTGTAGCTAATACACCATATGCAGATGGTACTCAAGTCGGTTTTGTTAACAATGGCATCATGGCGTTATTTGAAAGTGCTAGATATCTCATTGATGGAAAAGAAATCGAAGCTATTGAACGCGAGGTTGATATTGCAACGGGGATAATCGGGTTAGCGAGATATTCTGATGACTATACTAGATCAGCTGGTCCATCTATGATGTTCGCGAAGGATATTAATGATCACGCTGGGAAAGATCAATTTATTATAAGACGCCCACAGAATCGTGCTGATCCTAATCCTGTTGATTTTGAGGTTACTATAGGTGGTGTTGCTTTTGGTATTGAGAATATGATTATAACTAACGATCCCAATTACAACCTAGGATTTGCAACAAGAGTAGCAATGTTGCAAGGAGAGCATCGACGGTTTTCATGTGCGATTCCGCTCCATCACATATTTGGATTTTGTAGAAACGTCAGAAAAGTTATCTATGGGGTAAAACATACTATAGCGCTAATGAGAAGGAGTACTGATAATCATGCAATCTGGCGTGATGCTGGCGCCGCTGCGGGTAAAGTCATTTTATCAAAACTATCACTGTGGATGCCAGTGTTGACTCCGTCGTTGTCAACAGAACCGCGGTTACTGTCATTTATGGATCAAGGGGGGAAGCGATTATTAAGTTGGCTGTCAACGTCCACAGATACCATGGATTCTAATATTGATGGTACACTTACATGGCATCTAGCATCAAAACAGGGTATTACAGCTCCACGGCATATTTTTATTGCGCTACAGAATACTGAGCGATTAAATAATCAAGAACGTTCCCATATGATATTTGATCAAATTGGGTGTAGTGAAGTCTCGCTGAGAATAAACGGACAGCAAGAACCATCAGAGGATATACAACTTGATTATGAAACCAATCATATTGCAAGAGTTTATCATCGGTTGCTGTCGTATATGGGACGCGATCAAAATGTCGATACTGGTCTACAAATTTCACAGTTGGATTTTAGAAGTTTATATCCGATTTATTACTTTTCGTTGGAACATCTCGACTTGATGAGACAGTCCGTCGTTGATATACACTTCCGAGCTCGTGTACATCCTGGTGCTATTGCTAATTATAGAGCGGTTGCTGTCATTCTCAGTGATAAGTCAATGATACTCGAAGGTGTTGGTGGACGAATGAGACTGGTAGATGCACCAGTGGAAAATCTTTAGAAATTCTACGAATTTTCATTGAATCGCTTGCGATTTAGAATCAATCTATTTTGTATAATGTCGTATAGTAATATCAATGTTACGTTGACACCTGGTCAGATAAAAAAATTACAATCCAAATCAGCTAAGCAATGCGGAACCACAATAACGCTGAAACCTAATCAAATGAATGGCGGAGGGAATAAACTATCGCTGACGAAAACTCAGGTTAATCATTTTAATAAAGCGCTGAAAGAAAAAAAGGGAGTTCAGGTTACTCTTTCTACGAGCGCGATTAAAAATATGGAAAAAACTGGTGGTATATTCCCGCTGTTAGGGTTGATTCCAGGGTTGATTGCCGCAGCGGCCCCAGCGGTGGCGAAGGCGGCAGCGTTAGGAGCCGTTGGTACCGCGGCAGGAATGGCACTAAAGAAAGCAACAGGCGGATCCGTCCGCGCTGGTAAAAAAAAAGGAAAGGGTCTAAGACTACCAGGAACCCCGTATTCATGATACAGCGGAAAGGGTCTTCGAATTCCAGGAACGATATAGTTCGGGAACCTGTGGTTCCTATGTCCAATTTTGATTTAATTGATGCCGCTAAAAAACTAGCGATAAAAAACTTCAGAGGTGTTTTTATGAGAGATCAGTTACCGACACAACCAAATGATGTTGAAACCGGTATTATTAATCTAGATAACAGCGATGGACCTGGAACACATTGGGTTTGTTACGCGATTGATCCTCGTGGGATTGTTTATTTCGATTCATATGGATTAGCGCCCCCAAAAGAATGTATGCGTTATATTAAGAAATTTAAAAGATTTCCAATTTTTTATTCTACACTACCAACACAAACGTTGAATGACCCACCAATATGCGGTCGAGAAGTATTAAATGTCCTTAATGCTATTTCGAAAGAATCTTTAAAACCACCTCATGTAGTGGTAAATGAGTATACTAGCGGTCGTTGGATTGAAAATCCATAGGATTAGAAATCCATAGGATTTAAATGATAAAAAGATTTCTATAATAATGATTGATATTTGGGGACGACCTTTATCATCGCTGAAAAAACCTGATAGTGGAGTTGAAACTGTTGATAACAAGGATGTTAAAAAACTAATCGAAGATGAAATAGCTGAAATGTTGAATCTAGCAAATGTTGATCCTGGTGAAATAGTTGTTTTTCAAGATCGTCAGGGTAAGTTGAAAAGTAGTAATATCTCTCTTAATGATATTTTGGTTAAACAACGAGACGCAGCAGAGGATACTATCGCGTTATTTTCTGATGGGGGTAAACTCAAACCAGGTGTACTTGTTTCAACAATTACGGATAAATTAGCAACATATGATAACACAGTGAATTCATTAAAATCACTAAGCGATAAATATGACGATCATATAATTGTATTTGATCAGTTTAGTGAAACACAAAGAAATACAATTGACCAAATTGACAAACCCATACTAGAATTTTTTGGAAATCCACCAGTAACCACACCAAAACTCACCGTAATAAAAAATGCTATATTGGAACTAACAACTCTTCAATCCGAATATGAAAAACACACGAAACTATTTATGACGTTTCGTAAAAACCTCATGGACAAGTTTATTGGGAGCCCATTTGATAAAATTGAAATAACACTTCCCGATATTAAAAAATCCATCGATGAACTTAAAACATTCAACAGCGCAATAAGGGATGATGCAACGAGAATGATAAGCGTTGTTGAAAAAGTAAAAATTCCTCATGATAAATCTATCGTCAACAACGTAGTACACACGATGCAACATGGATCATTTACGTGGACTCCCACAAACAACATCTTAAACATAACCGCAGCAGTCAAGGGTATTTATCGATTAATAATAGTATCACCGAATCAGTTTAATATATCATCAAGTAGTTCATCTGGAGTCAATAATACGATATCAACGATCATCAACAAGGATACAACTGAACAATTCACGATAACAAATACAGATGGAAATCTAGCCAAGGTTTCAGTAACGTGGTACGTAGAATTCGTAGTGGATTTTAGTAAACAATTAAATTGATTTAAAAATTCTTTCAGAATTTTGAATTGAAAATGCTAGCGCTTTTAAAATAAAATGACTCCATCATCGAATCAGTATCGCTATGATCAAGTCAAAGAGTTTCAAACTAAACTCAATTCTCTCTGTGAGGAGTATCAAATAAAAATAAAAAAATACCAACGAAGAATAACCGCAGTTGATATCACCGTATACTCAGTGTCGGGAGTAATCACTGCTGCTGGGATAATACTATCTTCGGTTACAATGATTGCTCCGGTTGTAGTTCCAATAGTTATTTCTTCGATAGCTACAATTGCGGGTATATTAACCGGGATCACAAAAAAATTATCATCGTGTAGCCAGAGTAAACTACATAATTACGTAATTAAATTTCATATTGCATCTGCCGGTTACTCACAATTATCCTCGTTGATATCATCGTCACTCGATGACACAACAATATCAGATAGCGAATTTTCAACGATGGCTCAATTGTATAAATCAACAATGCTGAAATTAGAGCAGAATAATAATAATAATAATGTCGTCGCAAGAACTACTTCAACAAATAGTAACAAATACAACACCGGTGAAAACAAGCACAATATCAGTAACCTCAACGCGTCCTGAATTCAGTGTGAATTTTCCGATTCCCGTTCCCGTGAGCGAGATCGCGCTAGCAAAACTACGAGTGTATCATAGCTGGCCCAATATCAGATCGGTAGCATTTGGTGGTCAACAACCAAATAATTCCTTGGTGTTCGCGTGGAAAAATCGTGAAGACGGAACCCCAGACTGGAACGTTGTCTCGTTACCAACTGGGTCATATCAAATCGAACAGATCAACGCTGAATTTCAACGAAGAATAAAATCTCTCACTGGAAAAGAATCAAAAATCGCTATAACGGTTCACGAGCCGACGTTATCATCTGCGATCGAGATTAATTCCCCTGGGTATGTTGTAGATATTTATCAAAGTTCTATAAGATCAGTGTTAGGATGGCCTGAACTACCACCTCAACGAGAAACTGTTGATATACCAGAACCTGTAAAATCCGATTATGTCACAGACAAGATGAAACCTGATAATCCAATAAAAAGTTATCAAGATTATTCTCCCAACAAATTTATAGGATACGACAACAAAAATAATATGATATTTTACACCAACTTAATCAAAGAAAACTTAACAGCGATGAATAATGATTTTTCATTATTGTTAATATCCATCAAATCCGGCTCTCTCACCAAAAACGAGTTTATTAGTGTAGTACAAACAGGTAACAAAATCATCAACGATATGGAAACATTTCATACGCAAATTATTCAACAAGTATTAATGAGTGAAATTTATAAAGAAGTGTTTGCGGTAGAATTCAATATCCCAAAAGAGGATATTCAAACATCTAAAATCCCTGGGTATAAACCCGACGAATTAAAAAAATATCTCAGTTATGCCATCGATATTGGGTTTAAGAAAATCCATGACGATTGGAAGAAATTATCACGACAAAAAACAAATATTTTGACGTTTAATAACGACCAAGATGGCGGTGGGAGACATATCGCTCCGAACAACGTAAATATATCCTCGGTGATATCATTAAATTTAGTATGTGACGTTATCGAAGGAAACTATCAAATAAATCTTGAGCAAACAAATCAAGCTCAGCAGGGATATATTTTATATTCATTTGCACCAACGGCTCCTCCAGGATTTCTAATTATTGAAGACCCAACTAATCTAGTCTATATGCGATGTCATAATAATTTGTTAACGAGAATTAATTTCAAACTCACTGACCAATCTAATAATTTAATTGATCTACGAGGTGAAGTTTTGCAAATTAGTTTGTTTGTACAGTCCTGAAAGGATTTTCGTCTTAAAGACTTTCATCGTAAAAAAATTGTTAGCGCATTAGCAGCAGAGGAGGTGAACGTCAACTAAATGGCGTCTTTTTTTTTTATTCTTTGCTCAAATTATTATTAAAAATTAATTAAGTATTTTCAAGGAAGCCTCAGTTTAGTAAATTGGGGCTTATATAAGCAATTTTGGGAAGCCTCAGTTTAGTAAATTGACGCCTAAAAAAGTTTGTCTGTTCACACACTCTGCATTTTTTTAAATAATTTCGTTTCCGTAGAAGCCTTATTTTTGCTTGAAAACCTGGTCTGTTCAAGCATTCTGCTGCTAAAGTCATGCTGAAAAAAATGGTGGGAACCGGTTTTAAAGTATGGTGACGTACTATCCAATGGTGCGCAGCCAATAAACCAAGTATTAACCAAATCCAAGCGGGGTAAAGGGTTTCAACAGCTTTTATCTAAGCCCAACTGATCCATAACATGAAAAACAAAAAAGTCCGTTTTTCATCAAAAGTCATGCTGAAAAAAATGGTGGGAACCGGTTTTAAAGTATGGTGACGTACTATCCAATGGTGCGCAGCCAATAAACCAAGTATTAACCAAATCCAAGCGGGGTAAAGGGTTTCAACAGCTTTTATCTAAGCCCAACTGATCCATAACATGAAAAACAAAAAAGTCCGTTTTTCATCAAAAGTCATGCTGAAAAAATGGTGGGAACCGGTTTTAAAGTATGGTGACGTACTATCCAATGGTGCGCAGCCAATAAACCAAGTATTAACCAAATACAAGCGGGGTAAAGGGTTTCAACAGCTTTTATCTAAGCCCAACTGATCCATAACATGAAAAACAAAAAAGTCCGTTTTTAATCAAAAGTCATGCTGAAAAAAATGGTGGGAACCGGTTTTAAAGTATGGTGACGTACTATCCAATGGTGCGCAGCCAATAAACCAAGTATTAACCAAATCCAAGCGGGGTAAAGGGTTTCAACAGCTTTTATCTAAGCCCAACTGATCCATAACATGAAAAACAAAAAAGTCCGTTTTTCATCAAAAGTCATGCTGAAAAAAATGGTGGGAACCGGTTTTAAAGTATGGTGACGTACTATCCAATGGTGCGCAGCCAATAAACCAAGTATTAACCAAATCCAAGCGGGGTAAAGGGTTTCAACAGCTTTTATCTAAGCCCAACTGATCCATAACATGAAAAACAAAAAAGTCCGTTTTTCATCAAAAGTCATGCTGAAAAAAATGGTGGGAACCGGTTTTAAAGTATGGTGACGTACTATCCAATGGTGCGCAGCCAATAAACCAAGTATTAACCAAATCCAAGCGGGGTAAAGGGTTTCAACAGCTTTTATATAAGCCCAACTGATCCATAACATGAAAAACAAAAAAGTCCGTTTTTCATCAAAAGTCATGCTGAAAAAAATGGTGGGAACCGGTTTTAAATTATGGTGACGTACTATCCAATGGTGCGCAGCCAATAAACCAAGTATTAACCAAATCCAAGCGGGGTAAAGGGATTCAACAGCTTTTATCTAAGCCCAACTGATCCATAACATGAAAAACAAAAAAGTCCGTTTTTCATCAAAAGTCATGCTGAAAAAAATGGTGGGAACCGGTTTTAAAGTATGGTGACGTACTATCCAATGGTGCGCAGCCAATAAACCAAGTATTAACCAAATCCAAGCGGGGTAAAGGGTTTCAACAGCTTTTATCTAAGCCCAACTGATCCATAACATGAAAAACAAAAAAGTCCGTTTTTCATCAAAAGTCATGCTGAAAAAAATGGTGGGAACCGGTTTTAAAGTATGGTGACGTACTATCCAATGGTGCGCAGCCAATAAACCAAGTATTAACCAAATCCAAGCGGGGTAAAGGGTTTCAACAGCTTTTATCTAAGCCCAACTGATCCATAACATGAAAAACAAAAAAGTCCGTTTTTCATCAAAAGTCATGCTGAAAAAAATGGTGGGAACCGGTTTTAAAGTATGGTGACGTACTATCCAATGGTGCGCAGCCAATAAACCAAGTATTAACCAAATCCAAGCGGGGTAAAGGGTTTCAACAGCTTTTATCTAAGCCCAACTGATCCATAACATGAAAAACAAAAAGTCCGTTTTTCATCAAAAGTCATGCTGAAAAAAATGGTGGGAACCGGTTTTAAAGTATGGTGACGTACTATCCAATGGTGCGCAGCCAATAAACCAAGTATTAACCAAATCCAAGCGGGGTAAAGGGTTTCAACAGCTTTTATCTAAGCCCAACTGATCCATAACTTGAAAAACAAAAAAGTCCGTTTTTCATCAAAAGTCATGCTGAAAAAAATGGTGGGAACCGGTTTTAAAGTATGGTGAAATACTATCCAATGGTGCGCAGCCAATAAACCAAGTATTAACCAAATCCAAGCGGGGTAAAGGGTTTCAACAGCTTTTATCTAAGCCCAACTGATCCATAACATGAAAAACAAAAAAGTCCGTTTTTCATCAAAAGTCATGCTGAAAAAAATGGTGGGAACCGGTTTTAAAGTATGGTGACGTACTATCCAATGGTGCGCAGCCAATAAACCAAGTATTAACCAAATCCAAGCGGGGTAAAGGGTTTTCAACAGCTTTTATCTAAGCCCAACTGATCCATAACATGAAAAACAAAAAAGTCCGTTTTTCATCAAAAGTCATGCTGAAAAAAATGGTGGGAACCGGTTTTAAAGTATGGTGACGTACTATCCAATGGTGCGCAGCCAATAAACCAAGTATTAACCAAATCCAAGCGGGGTAAAGGGTTTCAACAGCTTTTATCTAAGCCCAACTGATCCATAACATGAAAAACAAAAAAGTCCGTTTTTCATCAAAAGTCATGCTGAAAAAAATGGTGGGAACCGGTTTTAAAGTATGGTGACGTACTATCCAATGGTGCGCAGCCAATAAACCAAGTATTAACCAAATCCAAGCGGGGTAAAGGGTTTCAACAGCTTTTATCTAAGCCCAACTGATCCATAACATGAAAAACAAAAAAGTCCGTTTTTCATCAAAAGTCATGCTGAAAAAAATGGTGGGAACCGGTTTTAAAGTATGGTGACGTACTATCCAATGGTGCGCAGCCAATAAACCAAGTATTAACCAAATCCAAGCGGGGTAAAGGGTTTCAACAGCTTTTATCTAAGCCCAACTGATCCATAACATGAAAAACAAAAAAGTCCGTTTTTCATCAAAAGTCATGCTGAAAAAAATGGTGGGAACCGGTTTTAAAGTATGGTGACGTACTATCCAATGGTGCGCAGCCAATAAACCAAGTATTAACCAAATCCAAGCGGGGTAAAGGGTTTCAACAGCTTTTATCTAAGCCCAACTGATCCATAACATGAAAAACAAAAAAGTCCGTTTTTCATCAAAAGTCATGCTGAAAAAAATGGTGGGAACCGGTTTTAAAGTATGGTGACGTACTATCCAATGGTGCGCAGCCAATAAACCAAGTATTAACCAAATCCAAGCGGGTTAAAGGGTTTCAACAGCTTTTATCTAAGCCCAACTGATCCATAACATGAAAAACAAAAAAGTCCGTTTTTCATCAAAAGTCATGCTGAAAAAAATGGTGGGAACCGGTTTTAAAGTATGGTGACGTACTATCCAATGGTGCGCAGCCAATAAACCAAGTATTAACCAAATCCAAGCGGGGTAAAGGGTTTCAACAGCTTTTATCTAAGCCCAACTGATCCATAACATGAAAAACAAAAAAGTCCGTTTTTCATCAAAAGTCATGCTGAAAAAAATGGTGGGAACCGGTTTTAAAGTATGGTGACGTACTATCCAATGGTGCGCAGCCAATAAACCAAGTATTAACCAAATCCAAGCGGGGTAAAGGGTTTCAACAGCTTTTATCTAAGCCCAACTGATCCATAACATGAAAAACAAAAAAGTCCGTTTTTCATCAAAAGTCATGCTGAAAAAAATGGTGGGAACCGGTTTTAAAGTATGGTGACGTACTATCCAATGGTGCGCAGCCAATAAACCAAGTATTAACCAAATCCAAGCGGGGTAAAGGGTTTCAACAGCTTTTATCTAAGCCCAACTGATCCATAACATGAAAAACAAAAAAGTCCGTTTTTCATCAAAAGTCATGCTGAAAAAAATGGTGGGAACCGGTTTTAAAGTATGGTGACGTACTATCCAATGGTGCGCAGCCAATAAACCAAGTATTAACCAAATCCAAGCGGGGTAAAGGGTTTCAACAGCTTTTATCTAAGCCCAACTGATCCATAACATGAAAAACAAAAAAGTCCGTTTTTCATCAAAAGTCATGCTGAAAAAAATGGTGGGAACCGGTTTTAAAGTATGGTGACGTACTATCCAATGGTGCGCAGCCAATAAACCAAGTATTAACCAAATCCAAGCGGGGTAAAGGGTTTCAACAGCTTTTATCTAAGCCCAACTGATCCATAACATGAAAAACAAAAAAGTCCGTTTTTTCATCAAAAGTCATGCTGAAAAAAATGGTGGGAACCGGTTTTAAAGTATGGTGACGTACTATCCAATGGTGCGCAGCCAATAAACCAAGTATTAACCAAATCCAAGCGGGGTAAAGGGTTTCAACAGCTTTTATCTAAGCCCAACTGATCCATAACATGAAAAACAAAAAAGTCCGTTTTTCATCAAAAGTCATGCTGAAAAAAATGGTGGGAACCGGTTTTAAAGTATGGTGACGTACTATCCAATGGTGCGCAGCCAATAAACCAAGTATTAACCAAATCCAAGCGGGGTAAAGGGTTTCAACAGCTTTTATCTAAGCCCAACTGATCCATAACATGAAAAACAAAAAAGTCCGTTTTTCATCAAAAGTCATGCTGAAAAAAATGGTGGGAACCGGTTTTAAAGTATGGTGACGTACTATCCAATGGTGCGCAGCCAATAAACCAAGTATTAACCAAATCCAAGCGGGTAAAGGGTTTCAACAGCTTTTATCTAAGCCCAACTGATCCATAACATGAAAAACAAAAAAGTCCGTTTTTCATCAAAAGTCATGCTGAAAAAAATGGTGGGAACCGGTTTTAAAGTATGGTGACGTACTATCCAATGGTGCGCAGCCAATAAACCAAGTATTAACCAAATCCAAGCGGGGTAAAGGGTTTCAACAGCTTTTATCTAAGCCCAACTGATACATAACATGAAAAACAAAAAAGTCCGTTTTTCATCAAAAGTCATGCTGAAAAAAATGGTGGGAACCGGTTTTAAAGTATGGTGACGTACTATCCAATGGTGCGCAGCCAATAAACCAAGTATTAACCAAATCCAAGCGGGGTAAAGGGTTTCAACAGCTTTTATCTAAGCCCAACTGAT
The DNA here is from genome assembly GCA_030141615.1 of Unio pictorum. NCBI lineage: Eukaryota > Metazoa > Mollusca > Bivalvia > Unionida > Unionidae > Unio > Unio pictorum. The sequence continues at coordinate 7,443,769 of JARLTB010000141.1, read as the reverse complement.
CCATAACATGAAAAACAAAAAAGTCCGTTTTTCATCAAAAGTCATGCTGAAAAAAATGGTGGGAACCGGTTTTAAAGTATGGTGACGTACTATCCAATGGTGCGCAGCCAATAAACCAAGTATTAACCAAATCCAAGCGGGGTAAAGGGTTTCAACAGCTTTTATCTAAGCCCAACTGATCCATAACATGAAAAACAAAAAAGTCCGTTTTTCATCAAAAGTCATGCTGAAAAAAATGGTGGGAACCGGTTTTAAAGTATGGTGACGTACTATCCAATGGTGCGCAGCCAATAAACCAAGTATTAACCAAATCCAAGCGGGGTAAAGGGTTTCAACAGCTTTTATCTAAGCCCAACTGATCCATAACATGAAAAACAAAAAAGTCCGTTTTTCATCAAAAGTCATGCTGAAAAAAATGGTGGGAACCGGTTTTAAAGTATGGTGACGTACTATCCAATGGTGCGCAGCCAATAAACCAAGTATTAACCAAATCCAAGCGGGGTAAAGGGTTTCAACAGCTTTTATCTAAGCCCAACTGATCCATAACATGAAAAACAAAAAAGTCCGTTTTTCATCAAAAGTCATGCTGAAAAAAATGGTGGGAACCGGTTTTAAAGTATGGTGACGTACTATCCAATGGTGCGCAGCCAATAAACCAAGTATTAACCAAATCCAAGCGGGGTAAAGGGTTTCAACAGCTTTTATCTAAGCCCAACTGATCCATAACATGAAAAACAAAAAAGTCCGTTTTTCATCAAAAGTCATGCTGAAAAAAATGGTGGGAACCGGTTTTAAAGTATGGTGACGTACTATCCAATGGTGCGCAGCCAATAAACCAAGTATTAACCAAATCCAAGCGGGGTAAAGGGTTTCAACAGCTTTTATCTAAGCCCAACTGATCCATAACATGAAAAACAAAAAAGTCCGTTTTTCATCAAAAGTCATGCTGAAAAAAATGGTGGGAACCGGTTTTAAAGTATGGTGACGTACTATCCAATGGTGCGCAGCCAATAAACCAAGTATTAACCAAATCCAAGCAGGGTAAAGGGTTTCAACAGCTTTTATCTAAGCCCAACTGATCCATAACATGAAAAACAAAAAAGTCCGTTTTTCATCAAAAGTCATGCTGAAAAAAATGGTGGGAACCGGTTTTAAAGTATGGTGACGTACTATCCAATGGTGCGCAGCCAATAAACCAAGTATTAACCAAATCCAAGCGGGGTAAAGGGTTTCAACAGCTTTTATCTAAGCCCAACTGATCCATAACATGAAAAACAAAAAAGTCCGTTTTTCATCAAAAGTCATGCTGAAAAAAAATGGTGGGAACCGGTTTTAAAGTATGGTGACGTACTATCCAATGGTGCGCAGCCAATAAACCAAGTATTAACCAAATCCAAGCGGGTAAAGGGTTTCAACAGCTTTTATCTAAGCCCAACTGATCCATAACATGAAAAACAAAAAAGTCCGTTTTTCATCAACAGTCATGCTGAAAAAAATGGTGGGAACCGGTTTTAAAGTATGGTGACGTACTATCCAATGGTGCGCAGCCAATAAACCAAGTATTAACCAAATCCAAGCGGGGTAAAGGGTTTCAACAGCTTTTATCTAAGCCCAACTGATCCATAACATGAAAAACAAAAAAGTCCGTTTTTCATCAAAAGTCATGCTGAAAAAAATGGTGGGAACCGGTTTTAAAGTATGGTGACGTACTATCCAATGATGCGCAGCCAATAAACCAAGTATTAACCAAATCCAAGCGGAGTAAAGGGTTTCAACAGCTTTTATCTAAGCCCAACTGATCCATAACATGAAAAACAAAAAAGTCCGTTTTTCATCAAAAGTCATGCTGAAAAAAATGGTGGGAACCGGTTTTAAAGTATGGTGACGTACTATCCAATGGTGCGCAGCCAATAAACCAAGTATTAACCAAATCCAAGCGGGGTAAAGGGTTTCAACAGCTTTCATCTAAGCCCAACTGATCCATAATATGAAAAACAAAAAAGTCCGTTTTTCATCAAAAGTCATGCTGAAAAAAATGGTGGGAACCGGTTTTAAAGTATGGTGACGTACTATCCAATGGTGCGCAGCCAATAAACCAAGTATTAACCAAATCCAAGCGGGGTAAAGGGTTTCAACAGCTTTTATCTAAGCCCAACTGATCCATAACATGAAAAACAAAAAAGTCCGTTTTTCATCAAAAGTCATGCTGAAAAAAATGGTGGGAACCGGTTTTAAAGTATGGTGACGTACTATCCAATGGTGCGCAGCCAATAAACCAAGTATTAACCAAATCCAAGCGGGGTAAAGGGTTTCAACAGCTTTTATCTAAGCCCAACTGATCCATAACATGAAAAACAAAAAAGTCCGTTTTTCATCAAAAGTCATGCTGAAAAAAATGGTGGGAACCGGTTTTAAAGTATGGTGACGTACTATCCAATGGTGCGCAGCCAATAAACTAAGTATTAACCAAATCCAAGCGGGGTAAAGGGTTTCAACAGCTTTTATCTAAGCCCAACTGATCCATAACATGAAAAACAAAAAAGTCCGTTTTTCATCAAGACTCATGCTGAAAAAAATGGTGGGAACCGGTTTTAAAGTATGGTGACGTACTATCCAATGGTGCGCAGCCAATAAACCAAGTATTAACCAAATCCAAGCGGGGTAAAGGGTTTCAACAGCTTTTATCTAAGCCCAACTGATCCATAACATGAAAAACAAAAAAGTCCGTTTTTCATCAAAAGTCATGCTGAAAAAAATGGTGGGAACCGGTTTTAAAGTATGGTGACGTACTATCCAATGGTGCGCAGCCAATAAACCAAGTATTAACCAAATCCAAGCGGGTAAAGGGTTTCAACAGCTTTTATCTAAGCCCAACTGATCCATAACATGAAAAACAAAAAAGTCCGTTTTTCATCAAAAGTCATGCTGAAAAAAATGGTGGGAACCGGTTTTAAAGTATGGTGACGTACTATCCAATGGTGCGCAGCCAATAAACCAAGTATTAACCAAATCCAAGCGGGGTAAAGGGTTTCAACAGCTTTTATCTAAGCCCAACTGATCCATAACATGAAAAAAAAAAAAGTCCGTTTTTCATCAACAGTCATGCTGAAAAAAATGGTGGGAACCGGTTTTAAAGTATGGTGACGTACTATCCAATGGTGCGCAGCCAATAAACCAAGTATTAACCAAATCCAAGCGGGGTAAAGGGTTTCAACAGCTTTTATCTAAGCCCAACTGATCCATAACATGAAAAACAAAAAAGTCCGTTTTTCATCAAAAGTCATGCTGAAAAAAATGGTGGGAACCGGTTTTAAAGTATGGTGACGTACTATCCAATGGTGCGCAGCCAATAAACCAAGTATTAACCAAATCCAAGCGGGGTAAAGGGTTTCAACAGCTTTTATCTAAGCCCAACTGATCCATAACATGAAAAACAAAAAAGTCCGTTTTTCATCAAAAGTCATGCTGAAAAAAATGGTGGGAACCGGTTTTAAAGTATGGTGACGTACTATCCAATGGTGCGCAGCCAATAAACCAAGTATTAACCAAATCCAAGCGGGGTAAAGGGTTTCAACAGCTTTTATCTAAGCCCAACTGATCCATAACATGAAAAACAAAAAAGTCCGTTTTTCATCAAAAGTCATGCTGAAAAAAATGGTGGGAACCGGTTTTAAAGTATGGTGACGTACTATCCAATGGTGCGCAGCCAATAAACCAAGTATTAACCAAATCCAAGCGGGGTAAAGGGTTTCAACAGCTTTTATCTAAGCCCAACTGATCCATAACATGAAAAACAAAAAAGTCCGTTTTTCATCAAAAGTCATGCTGTAAAAAATGGTGGGAACCGGTTTTAAAGTATGGTGACGTACTATCCAATGGTGCGCAGCCAATAAACTAAGTATTAACCAAATCCAAGCGGGGTAAAGGGTTTCAACAGCTTTTATCTAAGCCCAACTGATCCATAACATGAAAAACAAAAAAGTCCGTTTTTCATCAAAAGTCATGCTGAAAAAAATGGTGGGAACCGGTTTTAAAGTATGGTGACGTACTATCCAATGGTGCGCAGCCAATAAACCAAGTATTAACCAAATCCAAGCGGGGTAAAGGGTTTCAACAGCTTTTATCTAAGCCCAACTGATCCATAACATGAAAATCAGCAGAGAGGGTGAACCTCACAACTTTTCGAGCGTCGATTTGGAAATCTGAGGCTTCCACCAAATAGTAAAAAAAATAGCGTCTATTCGATAAAATAAGATTTCCTTATATACGCCAACGTCGTTGTCATCCACCCTCTCTGCTGCTGCAAATGTTTCATTTGTGGTTAATAATTCTTTTACGAGTTCAACCAAATATTTGATCGAGTCCGATACGATATCGTGTCCGAGGATCATGTAAATTTATTGTTATAAATCCGTGCGGAGTCGACTGAGCGTTACTAAAGAAATTTTTAAATTGATTGAAGTCCATATCAGAGCACCATGTCTGCCAAATATTTCGAAGCGTATGAGTATCAACGCCGTTAAATACACACAGTAAGTTACAGTTGTCTCTAATCACTTTTGGAATCTGAGTGTATCGTTGAGTGACATATATCACGTCAGTGTTTTTGTGCCTGCCTCTGGAAAATATTCTAGCTGGGTTTTTTTGATTGTCTAACATCACATCGTCGTATACGACTAAATTGTTAATGCTCCCATCAAGGTCATCCACGGATGGCGCCTTGTCAATATCAGTTATAAAATCAATGGTATTCTCACCTTTAATTTCTGATGCATTCTCGTTAAAATCCTTTAACACTTCATAGCATCGTTGATCATCTACGCTAGGAGCAATTAAATACAACTTATCCCACTTCATCCATCTCATTATTAAATTGAGCAACAATTGAGTCTTGCCGGATCCAGATGGCCCGATTATAATTGCACGGATAGAGTTTGGTAGCGCTGCATGATGCTTAACTGGTTCTCTTATTTTAGTCGCTGAAAAATCAATTATATTCATATCTCTATACATAAATTATGGATCTATATTGTGTGAAGTGTAAAACGCGTACTAGCACAAATGATGTGACGACGGTTACAACTAAAAATAACAGATCAGCACTAACTGGTAGATGTGCAACATGTGGTATTAAAAAGTTCAGATTTGTTTCTACAAAATCAAAGATTTTACAATCCGGAGATGTTTTAAAAAAAAACGAGGAGGTGATATCGCAGCCAAATTGGCAAAGCTCCCTGGAACCCCATGGGCAAAGTACCCCGGAGAAAAGCACCTTCCAGGATATAGCTACTGTGGCCCCGGAACACGATTAGATATCAGACTTGATGATCAAAATCAACCCCGACCCGGCGAGTATCCGATAAACGCTATTGATAAGGCGTGTCATGCTCATGATGTTGCATATAAAAGCAGTAATCTGCAAAACAGGCATCTTGCGGATGTGAAATTAATTCATGCGTTAAATGCTGTTCCTGATAAATCTTTGAAAGAAAAATTGGCTTCGTGGTTGGTAAAATCAGCTATGAAAGGCAAATTGATGATGGGCGCTGGTAATTAATAATATGGAATCTATTTATTATTCTCCGAGGGGATACTCGCCAACGCCGCAAAAGTGAAAAAGGCTACTGCGGCTAATTGGTTATCCAAACAGGCTATATGGCAAATTTATCTACCGCGTCTTAAACAAATCAATTTCTCGCATTTTGATGTGACTGTCCCTAATGAAGTTCATCAGGCTGATTTATTGTTTTTACCACATGACAACGGTTACAAATACGCGCTAACCGTAGTTGACGTTGCTAGTCGATACAAACAAGCAGAACCGCTAAAAACAAAATCATCACCTGAAGTTGCTTCTGCATTTGAAAAGATTTATCGACGAGGCCCTCTACGCTGGCCAAATCTGTTACAAGTTGATCCTGGCAAGGAATTTCAAGGCGCTGTTTTATCAGAGATGAAACATCACAATGTCACCATCAGACAAGGACATACTGCACTACATCGCGATCAGGCAATTGTTGAACGATTTAATCGGACTCTTGCTGAACGGTTATTTGGATATCAATACGCGAAGGAGTTTATTCAGGATAAAAGATCCCGTGAATGGGTTAAGAGATTACCAGCTGTGATTACCGCGCTCAATAACGAGATTACTCGAACAATTAACATGAAACCTGTCAACGCGATTAAGAAAGCGTCTATACCAAAAATGGAAATCCAAGGAATTTCACAAAAAGATTTCAAAGAACCAATTCTTGGTAGTAATGTCACTGTAAGATACTTATACGAACCAGGAGAGCTTGAGGGTGGTAAAAAAAGAGCTACCGATCCTATTTGGAGTGTTACTGCACACAAGATATCTACTATAACACGATCTACGGGTAGACCAGCAATCTATAAACTGGATTCAACTGCTCCTCAGCGAGGATTTACTCGACAACAACTACAGGTAATCCCCGAGGATACTCAATTACCACCGCGTGGTCTTAACTAGCACCCGATGCCAGAGGCATTGTGCTTGCACCTCTGCGTCTGTTGCACTCAAGACAAGTCAGCATAACGTTATCTTTGATATGACCAATGCTGCTATTCTTTCTGTCTACGGTAAATTGGCGAGGATCTTTATCCGAATACTGCCAACGCATTATACAATTGCAACTCGCGCAGTGATTATTCTGTTGTTGCTTCAGCGTAGTTATTAATTCAGCATCAATGTCAAATTTTCTATTATTTTTTTTATCCTGTTGTTTATAACCAGAGAGTTTTTTTCTGATTATATCCTTGACGTTGTCGGCGTTGATTGTGGTGTCATCATCGCCACAAATGATTTCATCATCGCCACTGGCTTCGCCAACGACAACTCTTCGAAGCTGATTTATTCTTCGTACTCCGGATACTGCGAGATAGACTAAATTCGACCATTCGATGCGATTATCTACCATCCAAACAATTGTATCTGATATAGTTAATCCCTGTGAAGAATGTATCGTCGCTGCGTATCCTAGCGTCCATGGGGATTTATTAGCACGCAATGCATTTTCGACGACGCTGATATCAACCAGCACAATATCATTTAACACGAGAATCTGCTTTTCACTCTTCCCTGGAATATCAACTTCAATATTCTGCTTTCGTGTATCCGAAGGCCTATAACACAACGGTACTGGAAGTGTTGCAAATTTTTCTTTATGCGTTTCAAATAACTTCATCTGAAGTGTGTCTCTGACTATTTTTCTACTTGCTACTATCAAATCATTTGGTCTCCACGTTTCCCAGAAATCATTCATGGGAGTTTCTGAAATTATTTCACGCGCTATTTCGCATTGGATTTTATCCGGTTGTAATCTAATCAGTGCTTTGAACTCGCGTAATTGTTCATCAAGTGATCTATGGTCGGTATTAATTTCTTCATAATAGTCTACAGAACCCTTTAGCCATTCATGTGGAGATCCACCGACAAATGGTGGTGGTTGGCCGTGATCACCGCACATGACGACTTTTGTGTTTTTGTTTAACAACCACTCGAGAAATGTTTGTAATACTCTCAACGATACCGTGCATATTTCATCCCAAATTATGATTTCAGGAATGAATTTATCACCCATTCGATCAGGGGTCCATTCATCGCCTTTCCATCGAAAGAAACTATGATAAGTACAGGCATTTACCCCTCGCTGTATCATCTCTCTGGCGACTCTGTGAGTCGGTGTTAACACAATCATGTTTGTGAAATCCGTAGGATTTTTCCGACGATATAATTCAATTGCACGAGTTGTCTTTCCTGACCCACCACAACCGTTTAAATAAACTGTCTTGTATCTACATATTGGATCAGATACCGGTGGTGCATTAGAAAATTCTGATTGAATCTCATCACATTTTAAGTACTTTTCATCCATGGTAACATCTGCCGATTCACAATACTCATGTAGCGTCTCCTTTTTAAATCTCCAACCCCCCCACGCTTCCTCCTGGGATGTGAATTTAGCTACATCTGATTTGTATTTATTGTGTATATACATCGAATCAGTAGCTACTCTAACCGCGGTATTAGGAAATCTATTTATCATCGAAAATAAATTGATAGAAGCATAAGCTAGCATAGAACTTCTCAAATGTGTGTACTGGGAATTATATCCATCACAGTAGGTAACAACCGTACCCAATTTCTCACCATTGGATAGAAAAGCATCCTTACGGGATACAAGTTTTCCCTGTTTCGTTAAATCCGTTACAAGAAAATCGTATTCAGCGACGTCTATGATCAACCGCGAGGAAAATTTTGCATTGTCGTATCTTCCACCCTGGGTAAATTTTTACCGATTATTCTTCGTCCAAAATCCTTTGCTTGTTCTTTTTTAATTTCAAATAACTTCTTAGACCAATTCATGATTTGTTCTTCATTGAAATCAGGGAATTGTTTTCGCAATTCGCTGATTATACGATCTAGATCGGGTTGTGGTAGCCAAACTTCTTTCTGAGCTCGATAGCATATAATAGCTTCGGAAACAATCAACGATATCAGCATGCCACAATCAATCATATATCGTAGTAACACTATTGGCATCCAGGCCTTTTCAGATAGGTGTCTACCGAGCCAAACATAACTACACGGATGTAACCCTGTAGCGAGTTCAAATGATATCACACGAGCGAATCCGGTTAAATCAAAATCAGGTAATGGTCCATTAATCGCAACACGAGTCATTTCATGCGTGGGGTGTCCAAATCGTTTAAAATAGTTACTACATTCTCCATACCCGAGAAAACTTCCAGGATAACACGCGGATATATCAATTGAAATCATACCGTCACGATGGTATTTTGTATTCCACAGTCCTCCATGACCAAATTCGATGCAACTCAATTTAACGTCCTCGAGAAAATCACTTCGTGTTGGACGCCAGGAGTTTTTTTCTCTTGCGAAGTGAGCTACCACTGAAGAAATAGTAAAACTATCCGTGAGTAGTTTTTCATGGAAACTCTCTGGTGAAAAATCATTAGCGATTTTTCTCATTCTGTTATCTAATTCTTCAACGCGATATAATTCACCATTTGGTCTTACAAATTGATCGAATCCTGATTCGGAACCAGCACTGCTAAGTAACCACACTGACACAGGGTCCTCTTTACACAACGCATGAATAGCATCAAATAATTTCTCTTCATAGAAAACATCCCCGGAAAATTCCGGGGGGATATATCTCACGATTCGTTCTCGTGGAAATATTGTTACCGCAGGTGTCCACGCGTGTTCGTTATGATCAATAATTTGTATTGGCGCTCCTTGTAATCTATATTTCGGTTCGTGTAATACTTCCCCCGTTATTGTCGTTACTGATATTGGGAATTTTAATAATGTCTCTAATTTAGCTATATCAGAAATCTTTGCACCGTGCTGTTTCACTGTCAGTTCCCATTCTGTTATTTTCCTACGTCGCAGATCAGTTAGTTTATTTCCTCGGGATGCATTTGTGAAGTGTTCCATTACCCGTGTTGCTACACAATTGAGCCTTAACGAAGTCAATGGTGAATATTTCATAGGAGCTAGTTTTGCAATATCGGGTTTATCATTTAACGGATATATCCCATAAACGATTGCTGTTACGGGATAAGATCTCTCGTAGTATGGTTTGTCAATTCCAGTTAGAATTCCTGGTTTGGAATCTCTACTTACAATGACAGTTTTTTTATCCTTGAGGATTGGTTCAAATTTATCCCTGATAATCCATTTGCCTTCGACTTCGATAATGAATTTTATTCTGAAAAAATACTTTTGTTGGGAATTGCTTTGTTTGGGAATTGCTTTGCTTGAAATCTTTTGGATTTCCACCTTTGGATTTCCACCTTTGGATTTCTCATGGGAATTGCTTTGTTTGGGAATTGCTTTGCTTGAAATCTTTTGGATTTCCACCTTTGGATTTCCACCTTTGGATTTTACGCCAAGGTGTGAAATTATCTCAGCTGCTCTTTTATCGTTCATAGTAGCATCGATGATGGGTACATTGACATCATCATTGATAATTCGAAATGTCGACCAACAGTATGCTGCACCGTCTCGGTAGAATTCATTAAAACACTCCCTGATTTTACCGAGTATAGTTCTATCACCGATTAGACGTTTTGGTGTATTAGAGACTCTATCAAGATTGAATTTAGTATTTTTCCAGGGCTTAATTTTCGATAATCTTTGGAACTCCCTATCAAGATTGAATTTAGTATTTTTCCAGGGCTTAATTTTCGATAATCTTTGGAACTCCCTAGCAAGATTGAATTAAGTATTTTTCCAGGGCTTAATTTTCGATAATCTTTGGAACTCCTCCCTGTTATAATTAAAACAAGTATTTAAATAGAAAAATATAGTATAATGAATCACTGTAAGTGGCTTATGATTGGATCAACAACCCCGTGTAACAAATCATGCAGAAGCGAATTCTGTGGGTATCATATGCAAAGCGTTAGGCGAGGAAGTTTTGGCCCTCTCCCATGCCTCCAATGTGGGGTGGGCGTTAGAGGAAAATCGCAGTTGTGTCTTGCTTGTGGGGGTAAACGATACAGGGAACTAAAACGCTATTATGACAAACGAATCAATGACTCCGTCCTTGATAAAATCAAGGACAAAATCATCAAAACCCCGCAAGATTATATCAAGAGGTTTATAATAAATTAGACAAATAGTATTATTATACAAATGAGCAAAGATTTCAGACCTCATCCAGTGCTTGTTAATTACGAAGCCTCCAGTGATGGTGTTGTCAGGCACCGCAGACTAAAAAAAACGGTTGGATATCTGAATAATATGGGTTATTTGTTGTTTAGTGCTAGAAATAAAACATATCTTTGTCACAGAATTATTTTTGAATGTCATAACGGATTAATCGAAGACGGATTTGTGATTGATCACATAAATGGCGTGAAGACTGATAATTGTCTTGAGAATCTTCAAGCCGTCTCACAAAGTCTGAATGCAAAATTAGGTGGAACAGGCAAATATGCAAAACGTCCTAGGGGAGTTAAATCGTTTGATTTAGAAACCAGCGAGGAGAGAATCTTTCATTCGATAAACGAAGCCAGTAGATACTTTGACATTTGCGTGCCTTCAATTCGATTTGTTGCACAAAATTTAATTAAAACATCTCTGTCTAAAAAAAATGGTCATAAAGTAAGATTCGTATACACCTGAAACGATTCAAGGGAGATAAATCCCCATGGACAAATCCAACCACTCAAAACACTCTACCTACTAAGTTCCCTTGTATTATGACGTCAAAGGAATTTGTCGCCTGCTATATTACCTGTACTTGACTAGGCGTGCCCACGTGACTGTAATGGAGATCGATAGAGAATAAAACTTTTTATTGTCGCTTGTGGGCTAAAACTGTATTATTTATTTAAGCTAACTCGTTCTTTTCAGTACAAATTTTTTTATTTATCTACATATCTCATGTGTGGGGGGTGGGTGGACTAGCAGTAAAGCAGACAGCTAACTCGTTCTTTTCAGTACAGACGTTCTTTATAATCTACGCATTACCTATGTTCGCTCAGCCGGAACGCGAGTGTTTCCTATTCATTGAAGTAGGTGGGCGTGGTTAAAATTCCTTGTATACAGCTCTTTATGAATGTATTTTATCTAGAGAATTATAACAGAGTATATAAAACGCTGTTTTATTTAACAACTAAAATGTTGCAGCATAAAATTGTCTGTTTTAAAAATCTCTTATTGTTAAGTATATCAGAAGATATATATATATTAAAAAATCTCTATTCTGTATGACAGCTCCGTGGTGTAATGGTATATCGTGTTTGTCTTGTAAACATAGATCTATCAACTACGTGTTCGGTCCCCATAGCAGATACATTATTTGATGGCGAAACGGAAGATGTTTTTCTATTAATTGGGGGGGAGGGGCGATCCCCCTCAGCCAAACCAACATTGTAACTCAAGCTATCGCATTCTCGGTAGCGTGGGTTGGTGTTTTTTTCCAACTCATGCAACCATGAATTCGATTTCATGGGTTGCCATGTTGGTTTGGTTTACCACGCCCACATCATTACCATCATCGTTCCATTGAATTATAATCCATCCATACATGTTATGCCTAAAATTTGCCGCAACACTCGAGCGGAGATATATATGGCATTGTGCCGTCCATGTTGTGACGTCCCCCCCAAGCATATCTTCTGGGCGGTCTAAGATGGCGTTTGCCACCTTAGGCCTCCCGCCGGAGATGTATGTTTCGGGTTCCCTTGGGCTTACTTGGATGCGAAGGCAACCAAGGAGTTCCAAAGATGTGTTGTCGTAAACCTCTGGGTCTCTCTGACGTCATAGGGCGCCAGCGAGATTGCCAAATGAGTGTTTTTTGTTTTGTTTTTTTTTAATAATTAGAGATATAGTATACTATATTTATATAAAACTATAAATAATGGATATCAATGATGTAAATGCTATAATTGCTGAAATTTCAATTTTAAAAAATAAAGGGGTATTATTATCTGAAGATCTTGACGCTGACAAGATTGCCTCGGAATATGAAGACATTGAGTATCAGTGTAGTAAGGGTCGTTATGTTTTACCCAAGATGTACAGGCTCGTGAAAGGAATTCAAAAATCCATCAATGCTTGTTTGTATGGTAACGACATTAATGTATTCATAACGCTATTTAGCACCGTTGAAGCAATACGTCAAAAGCTCGGCCAAGAGTATCAAAAACGAGCTGAAATTAGTTCTAAGGTTCGTGATCTTAGAAAAATGTTAAACGAGGAAAAACCCGTATCTTAACCACGTGAGCGTTACTATAAAATAGGCTTTCAGTAATTTTTATTAAAAATAAATTTTTTTTTAGCGTTTTTTGTAACACTTACATAGGATTTTCTCCTGAAAGGATACTCAGCAGTCTGGACTTGCCCATGCGGTTATGTGCATAATGGATGATCTGGTCGTAGTAGCAAGTAATCACCGCGACGCCTCCATTTTCACGTAGTTGTTCTTGTTGCCGCGTCGTTAACACAAATCGTTCATCGCCGTTCTCAGATATTACAATTCTGAAACCCCCAGCGATGTTATTTCTGAAACATTCGCGGATAGCGTCGTACAGTTTAACCCTGTCGAAGATGAATACGTTAGCTTGATGGTACATTATTTAATAACTAAGTTATTTAATAACTAAGCTTTTAATTGTGATAGTTTTACATTTGAAAATTTAGTTCACAAACAATATATGGTTGGTGAATCGCTTACAACTAAATTAACCCGAGAGCGGCTAGCAGCAATTAAAAAGTTTATACCGGTTCGAGACAGACTTCGCGAGAAACTTCAACAACGACAACAAGCGCAGACTGACTTTTCTGTGTCAAGTGAACAACTGTTTACTCCGATAACAAGTGCGACCAAAGATGTGAAAACAGCAACTGAACGAGCAATATACGGAGATATTCCTAAGGAAGGCAAGCGACGAGAAGTGCCTGTTCTTGGTGTGCTTGAAAAGATAGCAGCAGAGACCGGACAAACACGCGCAGGAATACAACAGCTATCCAGTGATATAAAAACTCAACGCGAGTATGAACGACTAGCTGATATTGATGATTCTGCGCCTGAAACTCAACCTGTTGATGTCGTCACCCCAAGAGGTGTTTCCTTTATAGACAAACTCACCGAAGGAGCTATAGCAGAAATCAAACGACCTCAATTAATAAAACCCGAACATTATAAGATTTTTGGTAATTTTGCCGCCCAAAGCTTTCATTCCAGAAAAAACTTTTTAAAAGACGAGTATAAGAACAGTAGAATAAGCCGAGATGAATGGGCTGATTGGTTGTATAAAACGAATAGGGGGGTTGGCCGTTTAAATAAAAGAGAATTGGGATATAAAGAATTTAGAAAGGGAATTGAAGAGTATGATGAAACTGGTACAACTGAGAAAACAAGCGGAAAAGGATATTCGATTGGAAATCTAAAGGATGTCTTTGACTCTACAGTGACATGCCCTGGTAACATTCTAAGTGATATATCAAGGTTAGAGGTTCTCATCGGAGGGAAACGAGCCGGAAATAACTCACCGGAAGTAATTAATGAAGCAGCTGATATCTGTAGACGATTATTTGCCGGCGGTATCATGGACATTGATGTATATCGAGAACTTATTGCTGAATTAGTTGAAAATCACAACGATGACAACGTCATTGATGATGAAAATCCAATGGATGTAAGCGATTAATCACTAATTGAAAAACTACTAGTTTTATAACAAGATGATTATACACTACAACCATGATAAACCAGTAAGCGTCTACGTGGTGAACTCACGATTGCCTGTTTATAGAGCATATTACGGAGATGGTTTCGGCAATACCATTGCGGGGTTATTTACAAGAATGGCTCCCAAGGTGGCGCCGTTAGCTAAACAATTATCAATGAAAGCCATTGATGCTATCCGTGATAAGGGAATCAATTTCGTTGGAAATCTTGCCGGAAAGGCATTTTCTGCCGCGAAAGATAAAATAGCATCATTGGTGCGAAAGAAACCAGGAATGACTTCGTCAGTGGTGAAACCAGGAATGACTTCGTCATTAGTGCTGCCATCAACTACAGTGATGCCTGCAAAAATCAGCAAAGCAATAAATAACGCAGTGGAAGAAAAACTAGCGCAATTGACTTCGTCACCACCGGTAACAGATAGCGCTATCATGAACGCGATAGCAGGAAGTGGTTTGAAACAAAAAAGAAATTCGAAGAATTTTCAACGACGATGATTATTGCTTTGCAATTCACCAATTGAAAACACTAGTAATGTTATAAATGTTTAAACGAACAGCTGATCCCGCGTTAGATATGGAAGCCCCAGTGCGCAAAGATGATTCCGTCCGCGATTATCAATACTATTCCTATCATGCAATACAACCCGACCTACGATCGCGAATTGAACTTCAAGTTCAAGATACCAGTAAATACTTTTTGCCGTGTGAAGCATTTATTGAAATCGAGGGAAAACTCGTAACAAATGTTGCAGCTGATACACCATATGAAAATGATCCAAATATCCGAGTTGGTTTTGTTAATAATGGTATAATGGCGTTATTTGAAAGTGCAAGATATCTCATTGATGGAAAAGAGATTGAATCAATAGACCGCGAGGTTGATGTTGCAACAACAATAATCGGGTTAGCAAGATACTCCGATGATTATACAAGATCGGCTGGTCCGTCTATGATGTTTGCAAAGGATACCTCTGATAACGCTGACCACCTTCAATACATTAAAGTGTTAACACCGCAAGACACTTCAGTTGATAATCAACGAGAAGCAACTAATCCAGAACGTCGAGCTAGACCAGGAGCTGCGTTTGATATTCTTGGAGGCGTTAATGGTAATTTCAATTTAGGATTTGCAACACGAAAATTAGCATTGCAAGAACAGTAGCGATATTTTTCATGTGCGATTCCACTCCATCATATATTTGGATTCTGCAGAAATGTAAGAAAGGTCATCTATGGAGCCAAACACACAATCGCGTTAGTGCGAAAAGGCAATGACAATGATGCAATTTGGCGTACTGGTGCCGCTGATGGTAAAGTTGTTTTGAGTAAAATAGTATTATGGATGCCAGTAATGACTCCATCAATTACCAAGGAAGAGCGGCTGCTCTCATTTATGGAAACCGGTGGTAAATCATTGCTAAGTTGGCTAACAACAACGACTGATGCTAAAGAGGATAATGTTAATAGCACATTTACATGGCACCTGGCATCAAAACAAGGCGTTTCAGCTCCACGTCATATATTTATAGCGCTGCAGAATAGGAATCGATTAGGTTCCCAAGAACGCAGTCATATGATATTTGATCGATTAGGGGTAAGTGAGGTTTCACTGAGAATAAACGGACAACAAGAACCATCTGAGGATATACAGCTTAATTACGGAAACAACCAAATAGCACGTGTGTATCATCGGATGCTGTCATATATGGGTCGTGATCAAAATGTTGATACCGGTTTGCAAATATCGATACTCGATTTTAAGAATTTGTATCCAATTTATTACTTTTCACTGGAACATCTTGATTTAACAAGGCAATCCGTCGTCGACATACATTTTAGAGCTCGTATAGATCCTGGTGGTGTTGATTATAGAGCGGTTGCTGTTATTCTCAGCGACAAATCAATGTTGTTAGAAGGGGCTGGCGGACGAATGAGAATCGTTGATGCACCAGTGGAAAATCTATGATTGAAATCGTAAACGATTTTCACAATTAGATCAATTGAAAGCATAAATGTGTTTTACAATAAAATGCCATATAGTGTTGTTAGTGTCAAGCTGACTGATGGTCAGGTCAAGAAATTAAAATCAAAATCCGCTAAAGAATGTGGAACCACAATAACGTTAAAACCAGCGCAGATGTCTGGCGGTACACATAAAATATCATTAACGGATCGTCAAATAAAACATTTTAATGATGCAATGAAAAATAAGCGAGGAGTTCAAATAGAATTTTCAAAAGCCGCAGTTGCGAACATGATAAAATCAGGTGGTATATTTCCATTGTTAGCCGCAATACCAGCATTGATTGCAGCGGCTGCCCCAGCGGTGGCGAAAGCGGCAGCGTTGGGAGCCGTTGGTACCGCGGCAGGGATGGCGTTGAAAAAGGCAACTGGGAAAGGATATAAAAAAAAGGGAAAGGGGTTGTACCTACCAGGAACCCCGTATTCATGGTACAGCGGGAAATCCGTGAACGGATCGGGTCTAAGAAGAATACCAGGAACGGTTTATTAATTGAAAAATCTTCGATTTCCGAACCTATGGTTCCTATGTCCAATTTTGATTTAATTGATGCTGCTAAAAAACTAGCGATAAAAAACTTCAGAGGGGTTTTTATGAGAGATCAATTACCAAGAAAACCAAATAACGTTGAAACCGGTATCATCAATCTTGATAACAGCAGCGGATCGGGAACTCACTGGGTTGCATACGCGATTGATCCACGTGGAATTGTCTTTTTCGATTCATATGGGTTAGCTCCACCAAGCGAGTTTATGCGGTATATAAATTCTTCGATGAAACTCAAAAAGTTTCCGATTTTTTATTCCACGCTGCCAACACAACAATTAAATGATCCACCGATATGCGGCCGTGAAGTATTAAATGTCCTCGCGGAGATTTCATTAAAATCCTTTGGATCTCCGTGGAAACCACCTCATCTGGTTGTAAACGAATACACGAGTGGGAAATTACAAGGATCAATAAATTGAAAACACAAGTTACGATAACAATAATGATTGATATTTGGGGACAATCTCTGTCAATGTCGGAACCCACCGCGGAAACATCTGCGGGTTCTATCGAGGATGTAAAAAAAATAATTGAAGATGAAATCGCTGAGATGTTAAATTTAATAGATGTTGACCCGAACGAATTAGTTGTATTTCAAGATCGCCAGGGTAAATTGAAAAGCAGTAATATATCCGTGAATGACATTTTGATACGGCAGAGAGATGCCGCTGAAAACTCTATTGCGCTTTATTCCAACGGTGGACGACTTAAACCAGGTGCACTTGTGTCTACGATCACCGACGCGATTGCTACCAACGAACGTGAGCTGAATGATCTTATACGAGGTTATAATAATTTTCGCAAAAATGTTATACATAAATTCTTTGGAAGCCCGCTTGTGGTTGGCATGACTCTCGCTGAAATTAAAGACTTGTTGAATTCATTCTTCGCTAACAAGGAAGCTGGAAGGATGATGACTGCTTCAGAAATCAAGGCAAATTATCTCGAGATTTCTAAACTAATAGAAGATCAAAAACCCACTAACGACGTAGTTGTTAAGTTTTTTGGAACCCCACTTGTGGCTGGCATGACTCTCGCTGAAATTAGCGAGTTTATCGGCAAGCACACTCACAATGCCTACATCGCTAATAGTTTCTTTGGTGTCCCAGCTACATCTACAATGACTCTCAAAGATATTAATATGTTTATGGTGAGACAAACAACACTTAATACCATCGTTGATAAATTTCTTGGGAGAACACCTGTGTCTGAAACCACATCGTTGACAGGCCCGACCCTCGCTGAAGTTAAAAGCGCTATTGACGAACAAAAACTCATCAACAAAATGGTTAATAATTTCTTTGAGAGTTCTAAAAATTACAATATCACGACGACATATTCTCAACTCGACGCGAATTATAGATCCCAAACAGGTTTTGGAGTTAACTTCCTTGTGGTTTCATTTTTTATTCGCCGCGATAAAACGACAATGAAGTATACCGAAATCAATAAAACCTATTCCGACGTTATTGACGATATTATTAAATTAAAGGAAGATCAAAAACCAGTCAATGACATTGTTGATAAGTTTTTTTGGTGTCCCGGCTACATCTACGATGACTCTCAAAGATATTTACAATGATATTCGTAAACTAAAAGAAAATTTTGAAAAGATAAAGATTCCGCATCCACACATAAGAATTAAAAATGTCGTGTATACAGTCGATCATGGAACCATGGATTGGATAAGAGACGTTTATACTACATTATCCACTGGTCTCTGGACGAGGAGTGATGCGGGGGGCGATATCTACAGTACAACGGGGATTGAAGGTATCTACAGGCTAACGTGGATCTCTATCAATCAATTTAACATGATCGCGGGCGGTAAAACCTACTCTGGTGGCACTGCGATGTTAATTATCAAGAGTAACGGTCAACACTTTAATGTCGTCGCGGTTGATAGCTCCACCATTAGATCAAAAATAACTTGGTGTTTAGAACTCGTAGATGATTTTTCAGGCTGAAGCTACTAACAATTCCCGCTAACGATGGCAAATAATGGAAAACACTAGCGGGTTTAAAATAACAATGATTTCATCAACACAATGTCGCTATGATCAGGTCAGAGAATTTCAGACTAGACTCAAAACCCTCACTGAGGAGTATCAAATAAAAATAAAAAAATACCGACGAAGAATCACCGCAATTGATGTTATTATGTACTCGGTGTCAAGCGTTCTCACTGGCGCCGGAATAATACTTGCATCGGTTATAATGATTGCCCCGGTCGTAGTTCCAATTTGCATTTCTGCGGTGGCTACAATCGGGGGTATATCAACCGGGATAGCAAAAAAGATATCATCATGCAGCCAGAGTAAACTGCAGAATTACTTACTTCAATTTCATATTACATCAACCGCATATTCGCAATTATCATTGATGATATCATCGTCACTCGATAATACGATTATATCAGATAGTGAATTCTCAGCGATGGTCAGTATTTTTGATTCAGCGATATCAAAATTAGAGCAACAACATGAATATAATAACAATGACAACACCGATGGAATCAGAAAACACGAACCCAAAAACAAACCCAAAAACCAAAATGATCTCAATAATCTCAACCATACCAGATTGTGAGTTCTCAGTGATGGTCAGTATTTATGATTCCTCGATACCAAAATTAGAAATAAATCATGAGTATAATAACAATGACAACACCGATGGAATTACTTCAACGAGTAGTGGAGAACACGAACCCAGTACAAACAAGCATGATATCAATAACATCAACGAGTCCTGAATTTAGTGTGAACTTCCCTTCTCCGATTCCAGTGCGTGAGATCGCGCTGGCAAAATTACGAGTATATCATAGCTGGCCTAATATCAGATCGGTTGCATTTGGCGGTCAGCAACCCAATAACGCACTGGTGTTCTCGTATAAGAATAAACCCGATGGTACTCCAGAGTGGGAAACTGTTTCGTTACCAACTGGGTCGTACCAAATTAAGCAAATCAATGCTGAAATTCAGCGTAGAATAAAATCAATCACTGGAAAAGAATCAAAAATAGCTATTAATCTTCATCAACCGACGCTCTCGTCGTCGATCGAAATAAGCACAGAGGGATACATTGTAGATATCTATAACAGCTCGTTAAGAACAGTGTTAGGATGGCCTGAAAAACCACCGGAAAATTCCACCGCCGACTTAACCACGGACGTACAATCATATCATGAAATCAATCCCAGTTATCGAGATAATTTATCTGATATAAGAAAAGGAAGAATCGCCGATAGATTTATATTTACCAACAAAGACACATTGCAATGGGATTTTATCATTAAAAGAACAACCGACTCATCTGTTACTATTTCATTTACGCTAACTGACGTCCGTGGTTATTTTAATGAAATTAAACAATTATATGAAACACAACTAGAACAACTACGGAAAACAAAATCGCAAAAACACGTTGAAATAATAAATCAACTTATATCTGATATGGAATATA
Source organism: Unio pictorum (assembly GCA_030141615.1). Classification (NCBI taxonomy): domain Eukaryota; kingdom Metazoa; phylum Mollusca; class Bivalvia; order Unionida; family Unionidae; genus Unio; species Unio pictorum. Next base: position 7,423,484 of record JARLTB010000141.1, on the reverse strand, counting down.
TCTATGAACTAATTATTCAAACAATAATTAATGACAACAGCGACAATAAACAACGATTCCTAACCGATTACAATATCACAGAGGACAATCTGCGTAATTTCAAGTTTCCCGGGTACAAAGCTGATGAACTAGCAAGAATTGTTAAAACCGATATCAAGGCGCTACAAAAACAAGATCCATCTGTCCTCTTCAGGTATAATAATGATCCAGATGGTGGCGGTAGGCATATTGCCCCTCATAATGTGAATATTTCAACGGTGATTGCGCTCAATTTAGTATGTGATGTTATCGAAGGAAGCTATCAAATTAATCTCGAACGATCAAATCAAGCTCAGCAAGGATATATTCTTTATTCGTTTGCACCAACAGCTCCTCCAGGATTCCTAATTATTGAGAACCCAATTAATCCTGTCTACATGCGATGCCATAATAATTCGTTAACGAGAATTAATTTCAAACTCACCGACCAGTCAAATAATCTGATTGATTTACAAGAAGAGGTGTTAGCGATTAGTTTGTTTGTGAAATCCTAAATTGCTTTGCAATTTCAAAGGATTTTCGTCCTAAAGACTCGATCAAATATTTGGTTGAACTCGTAAAAGAATTATTAACCACAAATGAAACATTTGCAGCAGCAGAGAGGGTGGATGACAACGACGTTGGCGTATATAAGGAAATCTTATTTTATCGAATAGACGCTATTTTTTTTACTATTTGGTGGAAGCCTCAGATTTCCAAATCGACGCTCGAAAAGTTGTGAGGTTCACCCTCTCTGCTGCTTGAAAAACAAAAAAGTCCGTTTTTCATCAAAAGTCATGCTGAAAAAAATGGTGGGAACCGGTTTTAAAGTATGGTGACGTACTATCCAATGGTGCGCAGCCAATAAACCAAGTATTAACCAAATCCAAGCGGGGTAAAGGGTTTCAACAGCTTTTATCTAAGCCCAACTGATCCATAACATGAAAAACAAAAAAGTCCGTTTTTCATCAAAAGTCATGCTGAAAAAAATGGTGGGAACCGGTTTTAAAGTATGGTGACGTACTATCCAATGGTGCGCAGCCAATAAACTAAGTATTAACCAAATCCAAGCGGGGTAAAGGGTTTCAACAGCTTTTATCTAAGCCCAACTGATCCATAACATGAAAAACAAAAAAGTCCGTTTTTCATCAAAAGTCATGCTGAAAAAAATGGTGGGAACCGGTTTTAAAGTATGGTGACGTACTATCTAATGGTGCGCAGCCAATAAACCAAGTATTAACCAAATCCAAGCGGGGTAAAGGGTTTCAACAGCTTTTATCTAAGCCCAACTGATCCATAACATGAAAAACAAAAAAGTCCGTTTTTCATCAAAAGTCATGCTGAAAAAAATGGTGGGAACCGGTTTTAAAGTATGGTGACGTACTATCCAATGGTGCGCAGCCCATAAACCAAGTATTAACCAAATCCAAGCGGGGGTAAAGGGTTTCAACAGCTTTTATCTAAGCCCAACTGATCCAAAACATGAAAAACAAAAAAGTCCGTTTTTCATCAAAAGTCATGCTGAAAAAAATGGTGGGAACCGGTTTTAAAGTATGGTGACGTACTATCCAATGGTGCGCAGCCAATAAACTAAGTATTAACCAAATCCAAGCGGGGTAAAGGGTTTCAACAGCTTTTATCTAAGCCCAACTGATCCATAACATGAAAAACAAAAAAGTCCGTTTTTCATCAAAAGTCATGCTGAAAAAAATGGTGGGAACCGGTTTTAAAGTATGGTGACGTACTATCCAATGGTGCGCAGCCAATAAACCAAGTATTAACCAAATCCAAGCGGGGTAAAGGGTTTCAACAGCTTTTATCTAAGCCCAACTGATCCATAACATGAAAAACAAAAAAGTCCGTTTTTCATCAAAAGTCATGCTGAAAAAAATGGTGGGAACCGGTTTTAAAGTATGGTGACGTACTATCCAATGGTGCGCAGCCAATAAACCAAGTATTAACCAAATCCAAGCGGGGTAAAGGGTTTCAACAGCTTTTATCTAAGCCCAACTGATCCATAACATGAAAAACAAAAAAGTCCGTTTTTCATCAAAAGTCATGCTGAAAAAAATGGTGGGAACCGGTTTTAAAGTATGGTGACGTACTATCCAATGGTGCGCAGCCAATAAACCAAGTATTAACCAAATCTAAGCGGGGTAAAGGGTTTCAACAGCTTTTATCTAAGCCCAACTGATCCATAACATGAAAAACAAAAAAGTCCGTTTTTCATCAAAAGTCATGCTGAAAAAAATGGTGGGAACCGGTTTTAAAGTATGGTGACGTACTATCCAATGGTGCGCAGCCAATAAACCAAGTATTAACCAAATCCAAGCGGGGTAAAGGGTTTCAACAGCTTTTATCTAAGCCCAACTGATCCATAACATGAAAAACAAAAAAGTCCGTTTTTCATCAAAAGTCATGCTGAAAAAAATGGTGGGAACCGGTTTTAAAGTATGGTGACGTACTATCCAATGGTGCGCAGCCAATAAACCAAGTATTAACCAAATCCAAGCGGGGTAAAGGGTTTCAACAGCTTTTATCTAAGTCCAACTGATCCATAACATGAAAAACAAAAAAGTCCGTTTTTCATCAAAAGTCATGCTGAAAAAAATGGTGGGAACCGGTTTTAAAGTATGGTGACGTACTATCCAATGGTGCGCAGCCAATAAACCAAGTATTAACCAAATCCAAGCGGGGTAAAGGGTTTCAACAGCTTTTATCTAAGCCCAACTGATCCATAACATGAAAAACAAAAAAGTCCGTTTTTCATCAAAAGTCATGCTGAAAAAAATGGTGGGAACCGGTTTTAAAGTATGGTGACGTACTATCCAATGGTGCGCAGCCAATAAACCAAGTATTAACCAAATCCAAGCGGGGTAAAGGGTTTCAACAGCTTTTATCTAAGCCCAACTGATCCATAACATGAAAAACAAAAAAGTCCGTTTTTCATCAAAAGTCATGCTGAAAAAAATGGTGGGAACCGGTTTTAAAGTATGGTGACGTACTATCCAATGGTGCGCAGCCAATAAACCAAGTATTAACCAAATCCAAGCGGGGTAAAGGGTTTCAACAGCTTTTATCTAAGCCCAACTGATCCATAACATGAAAAACAAAAAAGTCCGTTTTTCATCAAAAGTCATGCTGAAAAAAATGGTGGGAACCGGTTTTAAAGTATGGTGACGTACTATCCAATGGTGCGCAGCCAATAAACCAAGTATTAACCAAATCCAAGCGGGGTAAAGGGTTTCAACAGCTTTTATCTAAGCCCAACTGATCCATAACATGAAAAACAAAAAAGTCCGTTTTTCATCAAAAGTCATGCTGAAAAAAATGGTGGGAACCGGTTTTAAAGTATGGTGACGTACTATCCAATGGTGCGCAGCCAATAAACCAAGTATTAACCAAATCCAAGCGGGGTAAAGGGTTTCAACAGCTTTTATCTAAGCCCAACTGATCCATAACATGAAAAACAAAAAAGTCCGTTTTTCATCAAAAGTCATGCTGAAAAAAATGGTGGGAACCGGTTTTAAAGTATGGTGACGTACTATCCAATGGTGCGCAGCCAATAAACCAAGTATTAACCAAATCCAAGCGGGGTAAAGGGTTTCAACAGCTTTTATCTAAGCCCAACTGATCCATAACATGAAAAACAAAAAAGTCCGTTTTTCATCAAAAGTCATGCTGAAAAAAATGGTGGGAACCGGTTTTAAAGTATGGTGACGTACTATCCAATGGTGCGCAGCCAATAAACCAAGTATTAACCAAATCCAAGCGGGGTAAAGGGTTTCAACAGCTTTTATCTAATCCCAACTGATCCATAACATGAAAAACAAAAAAGTCCGTTTTTCATCAAAAGTCATGCTGAAAAAAATGGTGGGAACCGGTTTTAAAGTATGGTGACGTACTATCCAATGGTGCGCAGCCAATAAACCAAGTATTAACCAAATCCAAGCGGGGTAAAGGGTTTCAACAGCTTTTATCTAAGCCCAACTGATCCATAACATGAAAAACAAAAAAGTCCGTTTTTCATCAAAAGTCATGCTGAAAAAAATGGTGGGAACCGGTTTTAAAGTATGGTGACGTACTATCCAATAGTGCGCAGCCAATAAACCAAGTATTAACCAAATCCAAGCGGGGTAAAGGGTTTCAACAGCTTTTATCTAAGCCCAACTGATCCATAACATGAAAAACAAAAAAGTCCGTTTTTCATCAAAAGTCATGCTGAAAAAAATGGTGGGAACCGGTTTTAAAGTATGGTGACGTACTATCCAATGGTGCGCAGCCAATAAACCAAGTATTAACCAAATCCAAGCGGGGTAAAGGGTTTCAACAGCTTTTATCTAAGCCCAACTGATCCATAACATGAAAAACAAAAAAGTCCGTTTTTCATCAAAAGTCATGCTGAAAAAAATGGTGGGAACCGGTTTTAAAGTATGGTGACGTACTATCCAATGGTGCGCAGCCAATAAACCAAGTATTAACCAAATCCAAGCGGGGTAAAGGGTTTCAACAGCTTTTATCTAAGCCCAACTGATCCATAACATGAAAAACAAAAAAGTCCGTTTTTCATCAAAAGTCATGCTGAAAAAAATGGTGGGAACCGGTTTTAAAGTATGGTGACGTACTATCCAATGGTGCGCAGCCAATAAACCAAGTATTAACCAAATCCAAGCGGGGTAAAGGGTTTCAACAGCTTTTATCTAAGCCCAACTGATCCATAACATGAAAAACAAAAAAGTCCGTTTTTCATCAAAAGTCATGCTGAAAAAAATGGTGGGAACCGGTTTTAAAGTATGGTGACGTACTATCCAATGGTGCGCAGCCAATAAACCAAGTATTAACCAAATCCAAGCGGGGTAAAGGGTTTCAACAGCTTTTATCTAAGCCCAACTGATCCATAACATGAAAAACAAAAAAGTCCGTTTTTCATCAAAAGTCATGCTGAAAAAAATGGTGGGAACCGGTTTTAAAGTATGGTGACGTACTATCCAATGGTGCGCAGCCAATAAACCAAGTATTAACCAAATCCAAGCGGGGTAAAGGGTTTCAACAGCTTTTATCTAAGCCCAACTGATCCATAACATGAAAAACAAAAAAGTCCGTTTTTCATCAAAAGTCATGCTGAAAAAAATGGTGGGAACCGGTTTTAAAGTATGGTGACGTACTATCCAATGGTGCGCAGCCAATAAACCAAGTATTAACCAAATCCAAGCGGGGTAAAGGGTTTCAACAGCTTTTATCTAAGCCCAACTGATCCATAACATGAAAAACAAAAAAGTCCGTTTTTCATCAAAAGTCATGCTGAAAAAAATGGTGGGAACCGGTTTTAAAGTATGGTGACGTACTATCCAATGGTGCGCAGCCAATAAACCAAGTATTAACCAAATCCAAGCGGGGTAAAGGGTTTCAACAGCTTTTATCTAAGCCCAACTGATCCATAACATGAAAAACAAAAAAGTCCGTTTTTCATCAAAAGTCATGCTGAAAAAAATGGTGGGAACCGGTTTTAAAGTATGGTGACGTACTATCCAATGGTGCGCAGCCAATAAACCAAGTATTAACCAAATCCAAGCGGGGTAAAGGGTTTCAACAGCTTTTATCTAAGCCCAACTGATCCATAACATGAAAAACAAAAAAGTCCGTTTTTCATCAAAAGTCATGCTGAAAAAAATGGTGGGAACCGGTTTTAAAGTATGGTGACGTACTATCCAATGGTGCGCAGCCAATAAACCAAGTATTAACCAAATCCAAGCGGGGTAAAGGGTTTCAACAGCTTTTATCTAAGCCCAACTGATCCATAACATGAAAAACAAAAAAGTCCGTTTTTCATCAAAAGTCATGCTGAAAAAAATGGTGGGAACCGGTTTTAAAGTATGGTGACGTACTATCCAATGGTGCGCAGCCAATAAACCAAGTATTAACCAAATCCAAGCGGGGTAAAGGGTTTCAACAGCTTTTATCTAAGCCCAACTGATCCATAACATGAAAAACAAAAAAGTCCGTTTTTCATCAAAAGTCATGCTGAAAAAAATGGTGGGAACCGGTTTTAAAGTATGGTGACGTACTATCCAATGGTGCGCAGCCAATAAACCAAGTATTAACCAAATCCAAGCGGGGTAAAGGGTTTCAACAGCTTTTATCTAAGCCCAACTGATCCATAACATGAAAAACAAAAAAGTCCGTTTTTCATCAAAAGTCATGCTGAAAAAAATGGTGGGAACCGGTTTTAAAGTATGGTGACGTACTATCCAATGGTGCGCAGCCAATAAACCAAGTATTAACCAAATCCAAGCGGGGTAAAGGGTTTCAACAGCTTTTATCTAAGCCCAACTGATCCATAACATGAAAAACAAAAAAGTCCGTTTTTCATCAAAAGTCATGCTGAAAAAAATGGTGGGAACCGGTTTTAAAGTATGGTGACGTACTATCCAATGGTGCGCAGCCAATAAACCAAGTATTAACCAAATCCAAGCGGGGTAAAGGGTTTCAACAGCTTTTATCTAAGCCCAACTGATCCATAACATGAAAAACAAAAAAGTCCGTTTTTCATCAAAAGTCATGCTGAAAAAAATGGTGGGAACCGGTTTTAAAGTATGGTGACGTACTATCCAATGGTGCGCAGCCAATAAACCAAGTATTAACCAAATCCAAGCGGGGTAAAGGGTTTCAACAGCTTTTATCTAAGCCCAACTGATCCATAACATGAAAAACAAAAAAGTCCGTTTTTCATCAAAAGTCATGCTGAAAAAAATGGTGGGAACCGGTTTTAAAGTATGGTGACGTACTATCCAATGGTGCGCAGCCAATAAACCAAGTATTAACCAAATCCAAGCGGGGTAAAGGGTTTCAACAGCTTTTATCTAAGCCCAACTGATCCATAACATGAAAAACAAAAAAGTCCGTTTTTCATCAAAAGTCATGCTGAAAAAAATGGTGGGAACCGGTTTTAAAGTATGGTGACGTACTATCCAATGGTGCGCAGCCAATAAACCAAGTATTAACCAAATCCAAGCGGGGTAAAGGGTTTCAACAGCTTTTATCTAAGCCCAACTGATCCATAACATGAAAAACAAAAAAGTCCGTTTTTCATCAAAAGTCATGCTGAAAAAACTGGTGGGAACCGGTTTTAAAGTATGGTGACGTACTATCCAATGGTGCGCAGCCAATAAACCAAGTATTAACCAAATCCAAGCGGGGTAAAGGGTTTCAACAGCTTTTATCTAAGCCCAACTGATCCATAACATGAAAAACAAAAAAGTCCGTTTTTCATCAAAAGTCATGCTGAAAAAAATGGTGGGAACCGGTTTTAAAGTATGGTGACGTACTATCCAATGGTGCGCAGCCAATAAACCAAGTATTAACCAAATCCAAGCGGGGTAAAGGGTTTCAACAGCTTTTATCTAAGCCCAACTGATCCATAACATGAAAAACAAAAAAGTCCGTTTTTCATCAAAAGTGATGCTGAAAAAAATGGTGGGAACCGGTTTTAAAGTATGGTGACGTACTATCCATGGTGCGCAGCCAATAAACCAAGTATTAACCAAATCCAAGCGGGGTAAAGGGTTTCAACAGCTTTTATCTAAGCCCAACTGATCCATAACATGAAAAACAAAAAAGTCCGTTTTTCATCAAAAGTCATGCTGAAAAAAATGGTGGGAACCGGTTTTAAAGTATGGTGACGTACTATCCAATGGTGCGCAGCCAATAAACCAAGTATTAACCAAATCCAAGCGGGGTAAAGGGTTTCAACAGCTTTTATCTAAGCCCAACTGATCCATAACATGAAAAACAAAAAAGTCCGTTTTTCATCAAAAGTCATGCTGCAAAAAAATGGTGGGAACCGGTTTTAAAGTATGGTGACGTACTATCCAATGGTGCGCAGCCAATAAACCAAGTATTAACCAAATCCAAGCGGGGTAAAGGGTTTCAACAGCTTTTATCTAAGCCCAACTGATCCATAACATGAAAAACAAAAAAGTCCGTTTTTCATCAAAAGTCATGCTGAAAAAAATGGTGGGAACCGGTTTTAAAGTATGGTGACGTACTATCCAATGGTGCGCAGCCAATAAACCAAGTATTAACCAAATCCAAGCGGGGTAAAGGGTTTCAACAGCTTTTATCTAAGCCCAACTGATCCATAACATGAAAAACAAAAAAGTCCGTTTTTCATCAAAAGTCATGCTGAAAAAAATGGTGGGAACCGGTTTTAAAGTATGGTGACGTACTATCCAATGGTGCGCAGCCAATAAACCAAGTATTAACCTAATCCAAGCGGGGTAAAGGGTTTCAACAGCTTTTATCTAAGCCAAACTGATCCATAACATGAAAAACAAAAAAGTCCGTTTTTCATCAAAAGTCATGCTGAAAAAAATGGTGGGAACCGGTTTTAAAGTATGGTGACGTACTATCCAATGGTGCGCAGCCAATAAACCAAGTATTAACCAAATCCAAGCGGGGTAAATGGTTTCAACAGCTTTTATCTAAGCCCAACTGATTCATAACATGAAAAACAAAAAAGTCCGTTTTTCATCAAAAGTCATGCTGAAAAAAATGGTGGGAACCGGTTTTAAAGTATGGTGACGTACTATCCAATGGTGCGCAGCCAATTAACCAAGTATTAACCAAATCCAAGCGGGGTAAAGGGTTTCAACAGCTTTTATCTAAGCCCAACTGATCCATAACATGAAAAACAAAAAAGTCCGTTTTTCATCAAAAGTCATGCTGAAAAAAATGGTGGGAACCGGTTTTAAAGTATGGTGACGTACTATCCAATGGTGCGCAGCCAATAAACCAAGTATTAACCAAATCCAAGCGGGGTAAAGGGTTTCAACAGCTTTTATCTAAGCCCAACTGATCCATAACATGAAAAACAAAAAAGTCCGTTTTTCATCAAAAGTCATGCTGAAAAAAATGGTGGGAACCGGTTTTAAAGTATGGTGACGTACTATCCAAAGGTGCGCAGCCAATAAACCAAGTATTAACCAAATCCAAGCGGGGTAAAGGGTTTCAACAGCTTTTATCTAAGCCCAACTGATCCATAACATGAAAAACAAAAAAGTCCGTTTTTCATCAAAAGTCATGCTGAAAAAAATGGTGGGAACCGGTTTTAAAGTATGGTGACGTACTATCCAATGGTGCGCAGCCAATAAACCAAGTATTAACCAAATCCAAGCGGGGTAAAGGGTTTCAACAGCTTTTATCTAAGCCCAACTGATCCATAACATGAAAAACAAAAAAGTCCGTTTTTCATCAAAAGTCATGCTGAAAAAAATGGTGGGAACCGGTTTTAAAGTATGGTGACGTACTATCCAATGGTGCGCAGCCAATAAACCAAGTATTAACCAAATCCAAGCGGGGTAAAGGGTTTCAACAGCTTTTATCTAAGCCCAACTGATCCATAACATGAAAAACAAAAAAGTCCGTTTTTCATCAAAAGTCATGCTGAAAAAAATGGTGGGAACCGGTTTTAAAGTATGGTGACGTACTATCCAATGGTGCGCAGCCAATAAACCAAGTATTAACCAAATCCAAGCGGGGTAAAGGGTTTCAACAGCTTTTATCTAAGCCCAACTGATCCATAACATGAAAAACAAAAAAGTCCGTTTTTCATCAAAAGTCATGCTGAAAAAAATGGTGGGAACCGGTTTTAAAGTATGGTGACGTACTATCCAATGGTGCGCAGCCAATAAACCAAGTATTAACCAAATCCAAGCGGGGTAAAGGGTTTCAACAGCTTTTATCTAAGCCCAACTGATCCATAACATGAAAAACAAAAAAGTCCGTTTTTCATCAAAAGTCATGCTGAAAAAAATGGTGGGAACCGGTTTTAAAGTATGGTGACGTACTATCCAATGGTGCGCAGCCAATAAACCAAGTATTAACCAAATCCAAGCGGGGTAAAGGGTTTCAACAGCTTTTATCTAAGCCCAACTGATCCATAACATGAAAAACAAAAAAGTCCGTTTTTCATCAAAAGTCATGCTGAAAAAAATGGTGGGAACCGGTTTTAAAGTATGGTGACGTACTATCCAATGGTGCGCAGCCAATAAACCAAGTATTAACCAAATCCAAGCGGAGTAAAGGGTTTCAACAGCTTTTATCTAAGCCCAACTGATCCATAACATGAAAAACAAAAAAGTCCGTTTTTCATCAAAAGTCATGCTGAAAAAAATGGTGGGAACCGGTTTTAAAGTATGGTGACGTACTATCCAATGGTGCGCAGCCAATAAACCAAGTATTAACCAAATCCAAGCGGGGTAAAGGGTTTCAACAGCTTTTATCTAAGCCCAACTGATCCATAACATGAAAAACAAAAAAGTCCGTTTTTCATCAAAAGTCATGCTGAAAAAAATGGTGGGAACCGGTTTTAAAGTATGGTGACGTACTATCCAATGGTGCGCAGCCAATAAACCAAGTATTAACCAAATCCAAGCGGGGTAAAGGGTTTCAACAGCTTTTATCTAAGCCCAACTGATCCATAACATGAAAAACAAAAAAGTCCGTTTTTCATCAAAAGTCATGCTGAAAAAAATGGTGGGAACCGGTTTTAAAGTATGGTGACGTACTATCCAATGGTGCGCAGCCAATAAACCAAGTATTAACCAAATCCAAGCGGGGTAAAGGGTTTCAACAGCTTTTATCTAAGCCCAACTGATCCATAACATGAAAAACAAAAAAGTCCGTTTTTCATCAAAAGTCATGCTGAAAAAAATGGAGGGAACCGGTTTTAAAGTATGGTGACGTACTATCCAATGGTGCGCAGCCAATAAACCAAGTATTAACCAAATCCAAGCGGGGTAAAGGGTTTCAACAGCTTTTATCTAAGCCCAACTGATCCATAACATGAAAAACAAAAAAGTCCGTTTTTCATCAAAAGTCATGCTGAAAAAAATGGTGGGAACCGGTTTTAAAGTATGGTGACGTACTATCCAATGGTGCGCAGCCAATAAACCAAGTATTAACCAAATCCAAGCGGGGTAAAGGGTTTCAACAGCTTTTATCTAAGCCCAACTGATCCATAACATGAAAAACAAAAAAGTCCGTTTTTCATCAAAAGTCATGCTGAAAAAAATGGTGGGAACCGGTTTTAAAGTATGGTGACGTACTATCCAATGGTGCGCAGCCAATAAACCAAGTATTAACCAAATCCAAGCGGGGTAAAGGGTTTCAACAGCTTTTATCTAATCCCAACTGATCCATAACATGAAAAACAAAAAAGTCCGTTTTTCATCAAAAGTCATGCTGAAAAAAATGGTGGGAACCGGTTTTAAAGTATGGTGACGTACTATCCAATGGTGCGCAGCCAATAAACCAAGTATTAACCAAATCCAAGCGGGGTAAAGGGTTTCAACAGCTTTTATCTAATCCCAACTGATCCATAACATGAAAAACAAAAAAGTCCGTTTTTCATCAAAAGTCATGCTGAAAAAAATGGTGGGAACCGGTTTTAAAGTATGGTGACGTACTATCCAATGGTGCGCAGCCAATAAACCAAGTATTAACCAAATCCAAGCGGGGTAAAGGGTTTCAACAGCTTTTATCTAAGCCCAACTGATCCATAACATGAAAAACAAAAAAGTCCGTTTTTCATCAAAAGTCATGCTGAAAAAAATGGTGGGAACCGGTTTTAAAGTATGGTGACGTACTATCCAATGGGGCGCAGCCAATAAACCAAGTATTAACCAAATCCAAGCGGGGTAAAGGGTTTCAACAGCTTTTATCTAAGCCCAACTGATCCATAACATGAAAAACAAAAAAGTCCGTTTTTCATCAAAAGTCATGCTGAAAAAATGGTGGGAACCGGTTTTAAAGTATGGTGACGTACTATCCAATGGTGCGCAGCCAATAAACCAAGTATTAACCAAATCCAAGCGGGGTAAAGGGTTTCAACAGCTTTTATCTAAGCCCAACTGATCCATAACATGAAAAACAAAAAAGTCCGTTTTTCATCAAAAGTCATGCTGAAAAAAATGGTGGGAACCGGTTTTAAAGTATGGTGACGTACTATCCAATGGTGCGCAGCCAATAAACCAAGTATTAACCAAATCCAAGCGGGGTAAAGGGTTTCAACAGCTTTTATCTAAGCCCAACTGATCCATAACATGAAAAACAAAAAAGTCCGTTTTTCATCAAAAGTAGCAGCAGAATGGGTGAACAGACCAGGTTTTCAAGCAAAAATAAGGCTTCTACGGAAACGAAATTATTTAAAAAAATGCAGAGTGTGTGAACAGACAAACTTTTTTAGGCGTCAATTTACTAAACTGAGGCTTCCCAAAATTGCTTATATAAGCCCCAATTTACTAAACTGAGGCTTCCTTGAAAATACTTAATTAATTTTTAATAATAATTTGAGCAAAGAATAAAAAAAAAAAGACGCCATTTAGTTGACGTTCACCTCCTCTGCTGCTAATGCGCTAACTAAATATTTGATCAAGTCCGACACGATATCTTGTCCGAGGGTCTGATAAATTTATCGTCACAAATCCGTGTGGGATTGACTGAGCGCGGCTAAAGAAATTTTTAAATTGATTATGATCCATATCACCACCGCACCAAGTTTGCCAAATATTTCTAAGAGTATGAGTATCAACTCCGTTAAATACACACAGTATATTGCAGTTATCTCGGATCACTTTTGGTATTTGAGTGTAACGTTGAGTGACATATATCACATCTGTGTTTTTGTGACGCCCCCGGGAAAATATTCTACCAGGATTTTTTTGATTATCTAACATGATATCATCATATACGACTAAATTGTTAATACTTCCGTCGATGGAGTCAATACTAGGTGCCTCTTCGATATCGGTTATAAACTCAATAACACCATCACCGTTAATTTCTCGCGCGGCATCATTAAAATCCTTTAACACTTCATAACATCGCTGATCATCTACACTCGGAGCAATCATATACAACTTATCCCACTTCATCCATCTCGTTATCAAATTAAGTAGCAATTGTGTTTTACCACTTCCAGATGGTCCGATGATAATCGCGCGAATAGAATTTGGTAACATTGCATGGTGTCTAATAGGTTCCCGTCGTCTCGTAGCTGAATAATCAATTACATTCATGCTGTTTATATATAAATTATGGATCTATATTGTGTGAAGTGTAGGACGCGTACTGGCACAAATGACTTGACGACGATTACAACGAAAAATAATCGATCAGCGCTTTCTGGTAAATGCGTACAATGTAGTACGAAAAAATTTAGATTTACTTCCACGAAACCTTTAAAAAAAAACGAGGAGGTGATATTGCAGCCAAGTTAGCAAAACTCCCTGGAACACCGTGGGCAAAGTATCCAGGAGAAAAGCACCTTCCAGGATATAGCTACTGTGGACCGGGGACACGATTAGATATCAGACTTGATGATCAAAATCAGCCCCGACCCGGCGAGTATCCAATAAACGCTATTGATAAGGCGTGTCATGCTCATGATGTCGCTTATAAAAGCAGCAATCTTCAACACAGACATCTCGCAGATGTAAAATTAATTCATGCGTTAAATGCTATTCCTGATAAATCCTTCAAAGAAAAATTGGCTTCGTGGTTGGTAAAATCTGCTATGAAGGGTAAATTGATGTTAGGTGCTGGTAATTGAAAATGCTAGCATTTTAATATGGAATCTATTTACTATTCTCCGAGGGGATACTGGAGAGGTTACGCAGCAATCAATAAACTAGCTAGTGCATCAAAGGTGAAAAAAACTACAGCGGCAAACTGGTTATCTAAACAGGCAATATGGCAAATTTATCTACCAGCGCCTAAACAAATTAACTATTCGCATTTTGATGTTACAACACCTAATGAAGTTCATCAAGCTGATATACTATTTCTGCCGCATGACAACGGTTACAAATACGCGTTAACGTTAGTTGATATTGCAAGTCGATACAAAGAAGCAGAACCGTTAAAAACAAAATCATCTACTGAAGTAGCTTCTGCATTTGAAAAAATTTATCGACGAGGTCCTCTGCGCTGGCCAAATCTGTTACAAGTTGATCCTGGCAAGGAATTTCAAGGTGTTGTTACATCTACGATGAAACATCATAATGTCGCCATCAGACGAGGACACACTGCGCTACATCGCGATCAGGCAATTGTTGAACGGTTTAATAAAACCCTTGCTGAGCGGTTATTCGGATATCAATACGCAAAAGAATTCATCCAGGATAAACGATCCCGTGAATGGGTCAAGAGATTACCAGCTGTGATTACCGCAATCAATAATGAGATTACTAGAACAATTAATATGAAACCTGTCAACGCTATTAAGAAGGCGTCTATCAAAATGGAAATCCAAGGAATTTCACAAAAAGAACCAATTCTTGGTAGTAATGTCATTGTAAGGTACTTATATGAACCAGGAGAGCTTGAGGGTGGTAAAAAAAGAGCTACCGATCCTATTTGGAGTGTCACTACGCATAGGATATTCGGTATAACACGATCAACTGGTAGACCTCCAATCTATAGACTGGATTCAACTGCTCCTCAGCGAGGATTTACTCGACAACAACTACAAGTGATCCCCGAAGATACTCAATTGCCACCGCGTGGTCTTAACTAGCACCTAAGGTGCTGACACCTCTGCGTCTGTTGCACTCAAGACAAGTCAACCTCACATTGTTTCTGACATGACCGAGATTGTTATCTTTTCTATCTACGGTGAATTGGCGAGGATCTTTATCCGACCAATTCCAACTCATTATACAATTACAACTCGCGCAGTGATTATTCTGTTGCTGTTTCAGCGTCTTAATTAATTCAGCATCGATGTCAAATTCTCTTTTATTTTTTTTATCCTGTTGTTTATAACCAGAGAGTTTTTTTCTGATTATATTATCATCGGTGTGTATATTACTTAATGTATTGTCATTATCATTAACCACAATTCTTCGAAGTTGGTTTATTCGCCGTACTCTGGATACTGCGAGATAAACTAAATTTGACCACTCAATATGATTATCTACTATCCAAAGAGTTGTGTCTGTGATAGTTATTCCCTGTGAAGAGTGTATTGTTGCTGCATAACCTAACGTCCATGGGGATTTATCAGCACCTAATGCATCTTTAACGACGCTGATATCAACCAGCACAATATCATTTAATACTAAATTCTGCTTTTGTTGTTGTCCAGGAATGTCAACGTCGATATTCTGCTTTCGTGTATCCTTAGGTCTATAACAGAGTGGTACTGGAAGTGTTGCAAATTTTTCTTTATGTAGCGCAAACAACTTCATCTGAAGTGCGTCTCTGACTATTTTTCTACTCGCGATTATTAAATCATTTGGCCTCCACATTTCCCAAAAATCATTCATGGGAGTTTCTGAAATTATTTCACGCGCTATTTCACATTGGATTTTATCCGGTTGTAATCTAATTAGCGCTTTGAATTCTCGTAATTGTTCATCAAGTGATCTATGGTCGGTATTAATCTCTTCATAATAATCTACAAATCCTTTTAGCCATTCATGTGGAGATCCACCAACAAATGGCTGCGGTTGGCCGTGATCCCCGCACATGACGACTTTTGTATTTTTCAATAACAACCATTCAAGAAATATCTGTAATACTGTCAACGATACCGTGCATATTTCATCCCAGATTATTATTTCAGGAATAAATTTATCGCCCATTCGATCAGGAGTCCATGTATCGCCTTTCCATCGAAAGAAGCTGTGATAAGTACAGGCTTTTACCCCCCGCGCTATCATCTCTCTGGCGAGTCTGTGAGTTGGTGTTAACACAACCATGGTTGACCGACGAAATAATTCGATTGCACGAGTTGTCTTTCCTGATCCACCACAGCCGTTTAAATAAACTGTCTTGTATCTACAAATCGGATCGGATACAGGTGGTGCAGTAGAAAATTCTGTAGAAACGCTAGCGTTTCCAATTTCACAACAAATATATTTATCATCCATAGCAACGTCTGCGGATTTACAATACTCATGTAGTGTTTCTTTTTTAAACCTCCAATTTCCCCACGCTTCCTTAGGATCTGTGAATTTAGCTACATCTGATTTGTATTTCTCATGGATATACATCGAATCAGTAGCTACTCTAACCGCGGTATCGGGAAATCTGTTTATCATCGAGAATAGATTAATACAAGAATAGGCTAGCATAGAACTTCTCAAATGTGTGTACTGACAACTATATCCATCACAGTAGGTAACAACCGTACCTAATTTCTCACCATTGGATCGAAAAGCATCCCTACGGGTTACAAATTTTCCTTTTTTTATTAAATCGGTTATGATAAAATCGTATTCTTCATTGTCTAAGATCAATCTCGAAGAATATTTTGCATTGTCAAATCTTCCACCTTGAGTGAATTTACCGATTATTCTTCGTCCGAGCTCTTTAGCCTCTCTATTCCTACCTTCGAATAACCTCTTAGACCAATCCATAAGTGTTTCACAATCACCCAATTGTTTTCGTTGTTCGTTAATTATTTTTTCTAGATCGGGTTTTGGTAACCAAACATCTTTCTGCGCGTTATAGCATATAATAGCTTCGCTGACAATTAATGATGTTAACATACCACAATCGATCATATATCGCAATAGCACAATTGGCATCCACGCTTTTTCATACATATGTCTACCAAGCCAAAGATAACTACACGGATGTAACCCTGTAGCTAATTCGAATGATATCACACGAGCGAACCCGGTTAAATCAAAATTAGAACTGCTAGCAGTTCCAGGCAATGGACCATTAATCGCAACACGAGTCATTTCATGTGTGGGATGTCCAAATCGTTTAAAATATTCAGAGCATTCTCCATATCCGAGAAAACTTCCAGGATAACACGCGGATATATCAATTGAAATCATACCATCACGTGAGTATTTCGTATTCCACAATCCTCCATGACCCAATTCGACGCAACTCAACTTCACGTCATTGAGAAAATCACTTCGTGTTGGACGCCATGAGTTTTTTTCTCTTGCAAAGTGAGCTACCACTGATGGAATTGTGAAGCTATCCGTAAGTAGTTTTTCATGGAAACTCTCCGGTGAAAATTCATTAGCGATTTTTCTCATTCTAGTATCTAATTCTTCAGTTCGATATAATTCACCATTTGGTTTTACAAACTGATCAAATCCTATTTCCGGATCCTCATTACTCCTGAGTAACCACATTGACACAGGGTCGTCTTTGGTTAATGTGTGAATAGCATCAAATAATTTCTCTTCATAGAAACCATCCCTAGAAAATTCTTTAGGGATATATCGAACAGTTCTTTCTCGTGGAAATATATTTACCGCGGGTGTCCACGCGTGTTTGTTATGATCGATAATTTCAATTGGAGCTCCTCGCGATTGATATTTCGGTTCGTATAATACTTCTCCGGTTATCGTCGCTACCGATATTGGAAATTTTAATAATGCTTCTAATTTAGCTATATCGGAAATCGTTGCCCCGCGTTGTTTCACCGTTAGTTCCCATTCGGTTATTTTGTTTCGTCGTTGTTCAGTTAATTTGTTTCCCCGGGATGCATTTGTGAAGTGTTCTATTAACCGTGTTGCTACACAATTTAATGGTGACGACTCCGTCAAATCACCTTGTGATTTCGACGATGAAAACATCGGAGCTAGTTTTGCAATACTTGGCTTATCATTTAGCTGATATATTCCGTAAACAACTGCTGTTACAGGATAAGATTTCTCATAGTATGGTTTGTCAATTCCAGTTAGAATTCCTGGTTTGGAATCTCTACTCACAATAACAGTTTTTTTATCCTTAAGGATTGGGTCAAATTTATCTCTGATAATCCATTCACCTTCCTCTTCGATAATAAATTTTATTCTAAAAATATACCTCCGTTGAGATTTCCCGCCAAGGTGTGAAAGTATCACAGCTGCTCTTATATCATTCATAGTAGCATCAATTATGGGTATATTGACATCTTCATCAATAATTCGAAATGTCGACCACGTATGAGATGCTCCATCACGCTTAAACTCATTAAAACAGTCGCTGATTTTACTCAATAGTGGTTTATCATCTACTAGACTTTTAGGTATATCAGAGATTCTATCGAGATTAAATCTAGCATTTTTCCAAGGAGTAATTTTCGATAATCTCTTGAACTCCTTCATATTATAATTAAAACAAGTATTTAAATAAAAAAATTTTATATAATGAATCATTGCAAATGGCTTATGATTGGATCAAAGACTCCGTGTAACAAATCATGCAGAAATGAATTCTGTGGGTATCATATGCAGAGTGTGAGAAACGGTTCGGATGGGGCCTCTACCATGTTTGCATTGTGGGGTAGGTGTAAGAGGCAAGTCGCAGTTATGCGTAAATTGCGGGGGTAAGCGTTATAGAGAGTTAAAACGTTATTATGACAAGCGAAGAATCAAAAATCCTGACGACGTCAATGACAACGTCAATGGCAAAATCATAAAAACTACGGATGACTATATAAAAAGATTTGCTAATGTTATAATTCAGCCAATTAACGAATTAGACAAATAGATATATTATATATACAAATGAGCCAAGAATTTCAAAGACATCCTGTTATTGAAAATTATGAAGCTTCTCGTGATGGTGTTGTTAGACACTGTAGACTCAAGAAATCTATTGGGTGGGATAATGGTATGGGGTATTTGATATTTAAAGCTGGAGGGAAAATGTATCTCAATCACCGTTTCGTCTTCGAAGTGTATAACGGATCAATCAAAGATGGTTTTGTTATTGATCATATTGATTCCGATACTAAGAATAACAAATTGAACAACCTTCAAGCTATTTCTCAATGTGAAAACACAAAACGAGGAAGAACTGGGAAATACCCGAAAAATGCTAGATCCGTAAAGTCAATTAATACTGACAACACGGAGATAGTATTTCAATCAATGTCAGAAGCTGGTAGGCATTTCGATATTTACCCCTCCTCAGTACAAAAAGTAGCAGAGGGAATTTATAAGACCGCTTTTTCAAAGCGTTTTAAAAACAAAATTCAGTTTTCTTACGTATAATACGTAAATGGAAATCTTACGGATTTCACGGGAGATAACTCCGTTAGGTATAACGCGTGTGACAAATCATCAATGACAGAGTTACGGATCTTAAACATGGAAACGCTAGCGTTTCTAACATTGATTTTGATTGGTTGTTATAATTACATAAATCTGAACAAAACACAATCAATTTTGTCTTTTTTCAAGTATTAACAGAACTGTTTTATAGACACGTCGTATTTAAACATTTTTTTTAATGTCTGTTTCAAGTATTATGCGTGTTTTCAACATTGTCAGTGATCGCTAATAAACAAACAAATAATTATAATCACTACACCTCTTTTATATCACCTCGTCGTAATGAGTGTATATATACAAATTCGTCTTTATTATAATTGGGCATTTAGCCGAAATTCAAGTGTAAACAAAACCACACCGTCACACGTGGTATGAACGTTATTATTGACATTCAAAACCAAAGTTTCGATTTTGCGGTTTTGTTTACACTTGAATGTAGAATAGCCCGCGTCATCCATTGTCATTGTGTCACCTATAATCTATTGTTGTACCGTCCTATGTGTATATAACCGCCTACCACACTAGATCAGGGGTTATTGTGCCATCGTCATCCATTGTCATTGAAAATCAATTCATTCACTTATAATCTATTGTTGTACTGTCCTATGTGTATATATAACCGCCTACCACACTAGATCAGGGGTTATTGTGCCGTCGTCATTCATTATATTGTATATAATCATAATCACCTATAATCGCATTAAGCTTCTGGGTATATTAAGATGCTCAACACCTTAGTGTATCCAGAATTCATTTTGAAAATACTTTGTATTTTTAATTCTAAAGAATTTTCATACTTTGTATTTAAACAAATATATTTTTATATATATATGAATATTGAAAATCTTAAATTGATTATTATTGAAATCAACAAACTTAAGGATCAAAATATAAAATTATGTTCAGGGTTAGATTGTGATCAAATTATGACCGATTTCGAGGATATACAATTTGCAGAACAGACGGGGAAATACGTCCTAGCGAAAAAATATTTTTTAACTAAAAAGATCCAAAAGCTTATACGTGAGAGCTTAGTCAATACGGAAGATATTAGTGTATTCGTACCATTATGTAACATCGTTGAACGTGTACGAAAGCAATTAGGCTTAGAATATGAACAAAAAAGGATTATTAATTGTAAAGTGAGACAATTAAAAATACTAATGGAAAACTCTCAAGGAGATTTTGAGGGTGATGAGCCCCACGCGTAGAGAGCCTCCTTTGTTTGTATAACCGTACGGTATACATGTCACACACACTACCTGTGTAAACGAGGAAGTAAAATTATGTGTGACTCAGTACAATAACAAGGAAGTATTAAAATGCTTTGCATTTTTAGGTTAGTGATTTCTTTCGAAATGATTTGCATTTCTAAAATCCTTTGGATTTTTAATTGACAATTAGTGATACTCTTTTAATAATGATAGGACAATCATTAACTACACGGAACACTAAAGAAAGACTTGAAGCTCTTAAGAAAATATTACCCCTTCGTGATCGTATACGTGAAAAACTTCAACAACGGCAATTATTTCAGACTGACTTCACAGAGGATACAGAACAACTCTTCAAACCTATTGTTAGTGCAACTGAGGGTGTGAAAACAGCAACTGAACGGGCGATATACGGAGATGTCCCTAAAGAAGGTCCTAGAACAGAGAAGCCTCTTCTCCCTGTGTTGGAGAAAATAGCAAAACGAACTAAACAAACAAAACAAGCTGTACAAATACTTCCAGGTGAAATCGCAGGGGAGATGGAACTACAACGACAGCAAGAACGAGAAGAACGAGAAGAACTACAACGACAGCAAGAACAAGAAGAAGAACAAGAACAAGAAGAACAACAACAAGAAGCTGTTCCAAGGGGGGACTATAATACTGAAAATATATTTACAGTTGATGCGTTAAATAAAATCAGAAGTATCCCAACACTCTATGGTTTAGCTAAATTTACCAACGACAACATTAAAAAAGCGAAGAGAGATGAGTATTTAATAGACGACACGTCTAAAGATTTTATAAACAGTAAACACCTTTGGGCAAATAAGGTGTTTTTAGCAAACAGCGGGGAAAACAAAATCAACAAAAAAATAAAATCTAATTATGACCAATTTCTAGCTATGGTAAAGGGGATCACAGTAGCACCACCAGCATACACAGCAGACCCAATCCCTGATGAAATACAAATAATGGCAGAGGCTGATTCCCAGAGTAAAACTCCAAAGGGTGCAACTGGTATCACTAAAAAATCCAAAGAATTTTCAAAAACAGGTAGTGGTTTAGTTGGAAACTCTAGTGTAACATGTCCTGGTAATATTCTCGGTGATATATCACGATTAGAAGTACTCGTAGGTGGAAAACGAGCCGGGAATAACTCACCAGAAATAATCAATGAAGCAGCTGATATCTGTAGGAGGTTATTTCAAGGTGGTATCATGGATATTGCAACATATAGAGATTTCATTGAGGAGTTAGCCGAAAATTCTTTGGATGGAAATTCTTCGAATTTCTACGGTTATCATAGCGATTAGATAATTGGAAATGCTAGCATTTCTATATAGAGAATGATCATACACTACAACCATGATAAACCAACTAGTG
Source organism: Unio pictorum (assembly GCA_030141615.1). Lineage (NCBI taxonomy): Eukaryota > Metazoa > Mollusca > Bivalvia > Unionida > Unionidae > Unio > Unio pictorum. Next base: position 7,401,796 of record JARLTB010000141.1, on the reverse strand, counting down.
TCTACGTGGTAAACTCACGATTGCCAAAATACCGAGTATACTATGGAGATGGTCTCGGTAATACTATAATGGGATTATTTTCAAGAATGGCTCCAAAAGTGGCTCCGCTAGTAAAACAATTATCGATGAAAGCAATTGATGTTATCCGAGATAAGGGTATTAACACTATTGGTGATCTTGCCGGGAAGGCATTTTCAGCCGCTAAGGATAAACTAACAGCGCTAGTTCGACGTAGAAATTTTTCAAAACCAGGAATGACTTCACTACCATCTACTGCAGTAATGCCTACACAGGTTAGTAAAATAATAAATAACGCCGTGGATAAAAAACTACAGTCATTAATGACCCCGTCATACACGATGACTCCGTCATTGCAGGATAATATAACAGCAAATATGATAGCGGGAAGCGGCTTTAAAAGTACTAAAGCATTTTCTAATTCAAAGAATTTCCGACGTCGGTGAATAATATTTTCTCAAAAATCATCACTAGAATTGCTAGCATTTCTTATACTTGTATTAGAAACACTTGTGTTAGAAACGCTTGCGTTTCTGGTTATATTTATTTGGACAGGATTTCCAATTGTTATAGTTATTGAAATACTTGTATTTTCTGAATTTTCGATGGTTTCAGTAGAAATACTTGTATTAGAAACACTAATGTTTCCACTTGAATTTCCTATACTAGTGTTAGAAACACTAGTGTTAGAAACACTAATGTTTCTGGTTATTTGAATAGGATTCTCAGTTGTTATAGTTATTGAAATATTTGTATTTTCGATTTGATCTTCGTTATCTAGATTTGTTTTCATCAGCAACATTACTGATATACCCAACTAAATAATTAATTTAACATAATATTATTTTTTTTTATTTTCAATTCTGTATTTTGCATCGATTTTGAGTGATTTCACCTCTCAGAAATGCTAGCGTTTCCGATTTCTAATTTAGACCATCGGATATATAATAAAAAATGTTCAAACAAAACCCGGACACAGCCTTTGATATGGAAGCCCCAGTACTTAAAGATGATTCTGTACGTGATTATCAATTTTTTGCTTATCACGCAGTGCAACCTAATCTTCGCGGGAGAATTGAACTTCAAGTTCATGATACCAGTAAATACTTTTTACCCGCGGAAGCCTTTATTGAAGTCGAAGGTGAACTCGTAACAGATGTTGTAGCTAATACACCATATGCAGATGGTACTCAAGTCGGTTTTGTTAACAATGGCATCATGGCGTTATTTGAAAGTGCTAGATATCTCATTGATGGAAAAGAAATCGAAGCTATTGAACGCGAGGTTGATATTGCAACGGGGATAATCGGGTTAGCGAGATATTCTGATGACTATACTAGATCAGCTGGTCCATCTATGATGTTCGCGAAGGATATTAATGATCACGCTGGGAAAGATCAATTTATTATAAGACGCCCACAGAATCGTGCTGATCCTAATCCTGTTGATTTTGAGGTTACTATAGGTGGTGTTGCTTTTGGTATTGAGAATATGATTATAACTAACGATCCCAATTACAACCTAGGATTTGCAACAAGAGTAGCAATGTTGCAAGGAGAGCATCGACGGTTTTCATGTGCGATTCCGCTCCATCACATATTTGGATTTTGTAGAAACGTCAGAAAAGTTATCTATGGGGTAAAACATACTATAGCGCTAATGAGAAGGAGTACTGATAATCATGCAATCTGGCGTGATGCTGGCGCCGCTGCGGGTAAAGTCATTTTATCAAAACTATCACTGTGGATGCCAGTGTTGACTCCGTCGTTGTCAACAGAACCGCGGTTACTGTCATTTATGGATCAAGGGGGGAAGCGATTATTAAGTTGGCTGTCAACGTCCACAGATACCATGGATTCTAATATTGATGGTACACTTACATGGCATCTAGCATCAAAACAGGGTATTACAGCTCCACGGCATATTTTTATTGCGCTACAGAATACTGAGCGATTAAATAATCAAGAACGTTCCCATATGATATTTGATCAAATTGGGTGTAGTGAAGTCTCGCTGAGAATAAACGGACAGCAAGAACCATCAGAGGATATACAACTTGATTATGAAACCAATCATATTGCAAGAGTTTATCATTGGTTGCTGTCGTATATGGGACGCGATCAAAATGTCGATACTGGTCTACAAATTTCACAGTTGGATTTTAGAAGTTTATATCCGATTTATTACTTTTCGTTGGAACATCTCGACTTGATGAGACAGTCCGTCGTTGATATACACTTCCGAGCTCGTGTACATCCTGGTGCTATTGCTAATTATAGAGCGGTTGCTGTCATTCTCAGTGATAAGTCAATGATACTCGAAGGTGTTGGTGGACGAATGAGACTGGTAGATGCACCAGTGGAAAATCTTTAGAAATTCTACGAATTTTCATTGAATCGCTTGCGATTTAGAATCAATCTATTTTGTATAATGTCGTATAGTAATATCAATGTTACGTTGACACCTGGTCAGATAAAAAAATTACAATCCAAATCAGCTAAGCAATGCGGAACCACAATAACGCTGAAACCTAATCAAATGAATGGCGGAGGGAATAAACTATCGCTGACGAAAACTCAGGTTAATCATTTTAATAAAGCGCTGAAAGAAAAAAAGGGAGTTCAGGTTACTCTTTCTACGAGCGCGATTAAAAATATGGAAAAAACTGGTGGTATATTCCCGCTGTTAGGGTTGATTCCAGGGTTGATTGCCGCAGCGGCCCCAGCGGTGGCGAAGGCGGCATCGTTAGGAGCCGTTGGTACCGCGGCAGGAATGGCACTAAAGAAAGCAACAGGCGGATCCGTCCGCGCTGGTAAAAAAAAAGGAAAGGGTCTAAGACTACCAGGAACCCCGTATTCATGGTATAGCGGAAAGGGTCTTCGAATTCCAGGAACGATATAGTTCGGGAACCTGTGGTTCCTATGTCCAATTTTGATTTAATTGATGCCGCTAAAAAACTAGCGATAAAAAACTTCAGAGGTGTTTTTATGAGAGATCAGTTACCGACACAACCAAATGATGTTGAAACCGGTATTATTAATCTAGATAACAGCGATGGACCTGGAACACATTGGGTTTGTTACGCGATTGATCCTCGTGGGATTGTTTATTTCGATTCATATGGATTAGCGCCCCCAAAAGAATTTATGCGTTATATTAAGAAATTTAAAAGATTTCCAATTTTTTATTCTACACTACCAACACAAACGTTGAATGACCCACCAATATGCGGTCGAGAAGTATTAAATGTCCTTAATGCTATTTCGAAAGAATCTTTAAAACCACCTCATGTAGTGGTAAATGAGTATACTAGCGGTCGTTGGATTGAAAATCCATAGGATTAGAAATCCATAGGATTTAAATGATAAAAAGATTTCTATAATAATGATTGATATTTGGGGACGACCTTTATCATCGCTGAAAAAACCTGATAGTGGAGTTGAAACTGTTGATAACAAGGATGTTAAAAAACTAATCGAAGATGAAATAGCTGAAATGTTGAATCTAGCAAATGTTGATCCTGGTGAAATAGTTGTTTTTCAAGATCGTCAGGGTAAGTTGAAAAGTAGTAATATCTCTCTTAATGATATTTTGGTTAAACAACGAGACGCAGCAGAGGATACTATCGCGTTATTTTCTGATGGGGGTAAACTCAAACCAGGTGTACTTGTTTCAACAATTACGGATAAATTAGCAACATATGATAACACAGTGAATTCATTAAAATCACTAAGCGATAAATATGACGATCATATAATTGTATTTGATCAGTTTAGTGAAACACAAAGAAATACAATTGACCAAATTGACAAACCCATACTAGAATTTTTTGGAAATCCACCAGTAACCACACCAAAACTCACCGTAATAAAAAATGCTATATTGGAACTAACAACTCTTCAATCCGAATATGAAAAACACACGAAACTATTTATGACGTTTCGTAAAAACCTCATGGACAAGTTTATTGGGAGCCCATTTGATAAAATTGAAATAACACTTCCCGATATTAAAAAATCCATCGATGAACTTAAAACATTCAACAGCGCAATAAGGGATGATGCAACGAGAATGATAAGCGTTGTTGAAAAAGTAAAAATTCCTCATGATAAATCTATCGTCAACAACGTAGTACACACGATGCAACATGGATCATTTACGTGGACTCCCACAAACAACATCTTAAACATAACCGCAGCAGTCAAGGGTATTTATCGATTAATAATAGTATCACCGAATCAGTTTAATATATCATCAAGTAGTTCATCTGGAGTCAATAATACGATATCAACGATCATCAACAAGGATACAACTGAACAATTCACGATAACAAATACAGATGGAAATCTAGCCAAGGTTTCAGTAACGTGGTACGTAGAATTCGTAGTGGATTTAAGTAAACAATTAAATTGATTTAAAAATTCTTTCAGAATTTTGAATTGAAAATGCTAGCGCTTTTAAAATAAAATGACTCCATCATCGAATCAGTATCGCTATGATCAAGTCAAAGAGTTTCAAACTAAACTCAATTCTCTCTGTGAGGAGTATCAAATAAAAATAAAAAAATACCAACGAAGAATAACCGCAGTTGATATCACCGTATACTCAGTGTCGGGAGTAATCACTGCTGCTGGGATAATACTATCTTCGGTTACAATGATTGCTCCGGTTGTAGTTCCAATAGTTATTTCTTCGATAGCTACAATTGCGGGTATATTAACCGGGATCACAAAAAAATTATCATCGTGTAGCCAGAGTAAACTACATAATTACGTAATTAAATTTCATATTGCATCTGCCGGTTACTCACAATTATCCTCGTTGATATCATCGTCACTCGATGACACAACAATATCAGATAGCGAATTTTCAACGATGGCTCAATTGTATAAATCAACAATGCTGAAATTAGAGCAGAATAATAATAATAATAATATCGTCGCAAGAACTACTTCAACAAATAGTAACAAATACAACACCGGTGAAAACAAGCACAATATCAGTAACCTCAACGCGTCCTGAATTCAGTGTGAATTTTCCGATTCCCGTTCCCGTGAGCGAGATCGCGCTAGCAAAACTACGAGTGTATCATAGCTGGCCCAATATCAGATCGGTAGCATTTGGTGGTCAACAACCAAATAATTCCTTGGTGTTCGCGTGGAAAAATCGTGAAGACGGAACCCCAGACTGGAACGTTGTCTCGTTACCAACTGGGTCATATCAAATCGAACAGATCAACGCTGAATTTCAACGAAGAATAAAATCTCTCACTGGAAAAGAATCAAAAATCGCTATAACGGTTCACGAGCCGACGTTATCATCTGCGATCGAGATTAATTCCCCTGGGTATGTTGTAGATATTTATCAAAGTTCTATAAGATCAGTGTTAGGATGGCCTGAACTACCACCTCAACGAGAAACTGTTGATATACCAGAACCTGTAAAATCCGATTATGTCACAGACAAGATGAAACCTGATAATCCAATAAAAAGTTATCAAGATTATTCTCCCAACAAATTTATAGGATACGACAACAAAAATAATATGATATTTTACACCAACTTAATCAAAGAAAACTTAACAGCGATGAATAATGATTTTTCATTATTGTTAATATCCATCAAATCCGGCTCTCTCACCAAAAACGAGTTTATTAGTGTAGTACAAACAGGTAACAAAATCATCAACGATATGGAAACATTTCATACGCAAATTATTCAACAAGTATTAATGAGTGAAATTTATAAAGAAGTGTTTGCGGTAGAATTCAATATCCCAAAAGAGGATATTCAAACATCTAAAATCCCTGGGTATAAACCCGACGAATTAAAAAAATATCTCAGTTATGCCATCGATATTGGGTTTAAGAAAATCCATGACGATTGGAAGAAATTATCACGACAAAAAACAAATATTTTGACGTTTAATAACGACCAAGATGGCGGTGGGAGACATATCGCTCCGAACAACGTAAATATATCCTCGGTGATATCATTAAATTTAGTATGTGACGTTATCGAAGGAAACTATCAAATAAATCTTGAGCAAACAAATCAAGCTCAGCAGGGATATATTTTATATTCATTTGCACCAACGGCTCCTCCAGGATTTCTAATTATTGAAGACCCAACTAATCTAGTCTATATGCGATGTCATAATAATTTGTTAACGAGAATTAATTTCAAACTCACTGACCAATCTAATAATTTAATTGATCTACGAGGTGAAGTTTTGCAAATTAGTTTGTTTGTACAGTCCTGAAAGGATTTTCGTCTTAAAGACTTTCATCGTAAAAAAATTGTTAGCGCATTAGCAGCAGAGGAGGTGAACGTCAACTAAATGGCGTCTTTTTTTTTTTTATTCTTTGCTCAAATTATTATTAAAAATTAATTAAGTATTTTCAAGGAAGCCTCAGTTTAGTAAATTGGGGCTTATATAAGCAATTTTGGGAAGCCTCAGTTTAGTAAATTGACGCCTAAAAAAGTTTGTCTGTTCACACACTCTGCATTTTTTTAAATAATTTCGTTTCCGTAGAAGCCTTATTTTTGCTTGAAAACCTGGTCTGTTCACCCATTCTGCTGCTAAAGTCATGCTGAAAAAAATGGTGGGAACCGGTTTTAAAGTATGGTGACGTACTATCCAATGGTGCGCAGCCAATAAACCAAGTATTAACCAAATCCAAGCGGGGTAAAGGGTTTCAACAGCTTTTATCTAAGCCCAACTGATCCATAACATGAAAAACAAAAAAGTCCGTTTTTCATCAAAAGTCATGCTGAAAAAAATGGTGGGAACCGGTTTTAAAGTATGGTGACGTACTATCCAATGGTGCGCAGCCAATAAACCAAGTATTAACCAAATCCAAGCGGGGTAAAGGGTTTCAACAGCTTTTATCTAAGCCCAACTGATCCATAACATGAAAAACAAAAAAGTCCGTTTTTCATCAAAAGTCATGCTGAAAAAAATGGTGGGAACCGGTTTTAAAGTATGGTGACGTACTATCCAATGGTGCGCAGCCAATAAACCAAGTATTAACCAAATCCAAGCGGGGTAAAGGGTTTCAACAGCTTTTATCTAAGCCCAACTGATCCATAACATGAAAAACAAAAAAGTCCGTTTTTCATCAAAAGTCATGCTGAAAAAAATGGTGGGAACCGGTTTTAAAGTATGGTGACGTACTATCCAATGGTGCGCAGCCAATAAACCAAGTATTAACCAAATCCAAGCGGGGTAAAGGGTTTCAACAGCTTTTATCTAAGCCCAACTGATCCATAACATGAAAAACAAAAAAGTCCGTTTTTCAGCAAAAGTCATGCTGAAAAAAATGGTGGGAACCGGTTTTAAAGTATGGTGACGTACTATCCAATGGTGCGCAGCCAATAAACCAAGTATTAACCAAATCCAAGCGGGGTAAAGGGTTTCAACAGCTTTTATCTAAGCCCAACTGATCCATAACATGAAAAACAAAAAAGTCCGTTTTTCATCAAAAGTCATGCTGAAAAAAATGGTGGGAACCGGTTTTAAAGTATGGTGACGTACTATCCAATGGTGCGCAGCCAATAAACCAAGTATTAACCAAATCCAAGCGGGGTAAAGGGTTTCAACAGCTTTTATCTAAGCCCAACTGATCCATAACATGAAAAACAAAAAAGTCCGTTTTTCATCAAAAGTCATGCTGAAAAAAATGGTGGGAACCGGTTTTAAAGTATGGTGACGTACTATCCAATGGTGCGCAGCCAATAAACCAAGTATTAACCAAATCCAAGCGGGGTAAAGGGTTTCAACAGCTTTTATCTAAGCCCAACTGATCCATAACATGAAAAACAAAAAAGTCCGTTTTTCATCAAAAGTCATGCTGAAAAAAATGGTGGGAACCGGTTTTAAAGTATGGTGACGTACTATCCAATGGTGCGCAGCCAATAAACCAAGTATTAACCAAATCCAAGCGGGGTAAAGGGTTTCAACAGCTTTTATCTAAGCCCAACTGATCCATAACATGAAAAACAAAAAAGTCCGTTTTTCATGCAAAAGTCATGCTGAAAAAAATGGTGGGAACCGGTTTTAAAGTATGGTGACGTACTATCCAATGGTGCGCAGCCAATAAACCAAGTATTAACCAAATCCAAGCGGGGTAAAGGGTTTCAACAGCTTTTATCTAAGCCCAACTGATCCATAACATGAAAAACAAAAAAGTCCGTTTTTCATCAAAAGTCATGCTGAAAAAAATGGTGGGAACCGGTTTTAAAGTATGGTGACGTACTATCCAATGGTGCGCAGCCAATAAACCAAGTATTAACCAAATCCAAGCGGGGTAAAGGGTTTCAACAGCTTTTATCTAAGCCCAACTGATCCATAACATGAAAAACAAAAAAGTCCGTTTTTCATCAAAAGTCATGCTGAAAAAAATGGTGGGAACCGGTTTTAAAGTATGGTGACGTACTATCCAATGGTGCGCAGCCAATAAACCAAGTATTAACCAAATCCAAGCGGGGTAAAGGGTTTCAACAGCTTTTATCTAAGCCCAACTGATCCATAACATGAAAAACAAAAAAGTCCGTTTTTCATCAAAAGTCATGCTGAAAAAAATGGTGGGAACCGGTTTTAAAGTATGGTGACGTACTATCCAATGGTGCGCAGCCAATAAACCAAGTATTAACCAAATCCAAGCGGGGTAAAGGGTTTCAACAGCTTTTATCTAAGCCCAACTGATCCATAACATGAAAAACAAAAAAGTCCGTTTTTCATCAAAAGTCATGCTGAAAAAAATGGTGGGAACCGGTTTTAAAGTATGGTGACGTACTATCCAATGGTGCGCAGCCAATAAACCAAGTATTAACCAAATCCAAGCGGGGTAAAGGGTTTCAACAGCTTTTATCTAAGCCCAACTGATCCATAACATGAAAAACAAAAAAGTCCGTTTTTCATCAAAAGTCATGCTGAAAAAAATGGTGGGAACCGGTTTTAAAGTATGGTGACGTACTATCCAATGGTGCGCAGCCAATAAACCAAGTATTAACCAAATCCAAGCGGGGTAAAGGGTTTCAACAGCTTTTATCTAAGCCCAACTGATCCATAACATGAAAAACAAAAAAGTCCGTTTTTCATCAAAAGTCATGCTGAAAAAAATGGTGGGAACCGGTTTTAAAGTATGGTGACGTACTATCCAATGGTGCGCAGCCAATAAACCAAGTATTAACCAAATCCAAGCGGGGTAAAGGGTTTCAACAGCTTTTATCTAAGCCCAACTGATCCATAACATGAAAAACAAAAAAGTCCGTTTTTCATCAAAAGTCATGCTGAAAAAAATGGTGGGAACCGGTTTTAAAGTATGGTGACGTACTATCCAATGGTGCGCAGCCAATAAACCAAGTATTAACCAAATCCAAGCGGGGTAAAGGGTTTCAACAGCTTTTATCTAAGCCCAACTGATCCATAACATGAAAAACAAAAAAGTCCGTTTTTCATCAAAAGTCATGCTGAAAAAAATGGTGGGAACCGGTTTTAAAGTATGGTGACGTACTATCCAATGGTGCGCAGCCAATAAACCAAGTATTAACCAAATCCAAGCGGGGTAAAGGGTTTCAACAGCTTTTATCTAAGCCCAACTGATCCATAACATGAAAAACAAAAAAGTCCGTTTTTCATCAAAAGTCATGCTGAAAAAAATGGTGGGAACCGGTTTTAAAGTATGGTGACGTACTATCCAATGGTGCGCAGCCAATAAACCAAGTATTAACCAAATCCAAGCGGGGTAAAGGGTTTCAACAGCTTTTATCTAAGCCCAACTGATCCATAACATGAAAAACAAAAAAGTCCGTTTTTCATCAAAAGTCATGCTGAAAAAAATGGTGGGAACCGGTTTTAAAGTATGGTGACGTACTATCCAATGGTGCGCAGCCAATAAACCAAGTATTAACCAAATCCAAGCGGGGTAAAGGGTTTCAACAGCTTTTATCTAAGCCCAACTGATCCATAACATGAAAAACAAAAAAGTCCGTTTTTCATCAAAAGTCATGCTGAAAAAAATGGTGGGAACCGGTTTTAAAGTATGGTGACGTACTATCCAATGGTGCGCAGCCAATAAACCAAGTATTAACCAAATCCAAGCGGGGTAAAGGGTTTCAACAGCTTTTATCTAAGCCCAACTGATCCATAACATGAAAAACAAAAAAGTCCGTTTTTCATCAAAAGTCATGCTGAAAAAAATGGTGGGAACCGGTTTTAAAGTATGGTGACGTACTATCCAATGGTGCGCAGCCAATAAACCAAGTATTAACCAAATCCAAGCGGGGTAAAGGGTTTCAACAGCTTTTATCTAAGCCCAACTGATCCATAACATGAAAAACAAAAAAGTCCGTTTTTCATCAAAAGTCATGCTGAAAAAAATGGTGGGAACCGGTTTTAAAGTATGGTGACGTACTATCCAATGGTGCGCAGCCAATAAACCAAGTATTAACCAAATCCAAGCGGGGTAAAGGGTTTCAACAGCTTTTATCTAAGCCCAACTGATCCATAACATGAAAAACAAAAAAGTCCGTTTTTCATCAAAAGTCATGCTGAAAAAAATGGTGGGAACCGGTTTTAAAGTATGGTGACGTACTATCCAATGGTGCGCAGCCAATAAACCAAGTATTAACCAAATCCAAGCGGGGTAAAGGGTTTCAACAGCTTTTATCTAAGCCCAACTGATCCATAACATGAAAAACAAAAAAGTCCGTTTTTCATCAAAAGTCATGCTGAAAAAAATGGTGGGAACCGGTTTTAAAGTATGGTGACGTACTATCCAATGGTGCGCAGCCAATAAACCAAGTATTAACCAAATCCAAGCGGGGTAAAGGGTTTCAACAGCTTTTATCTAAGCCCAACTGATCCATAACATGAAAAACAAAAAAGTCCGTTTTTCATCAAAAGTCATGCTGAAAAAAATGGTGGGAACCGGTTTTAAAGTATGGTGACGTACTATCCAATGGTGCGCAGCCAATAAACCAAGTATTAACCAAATCCAAGCGGGGTAAAGGGTTTCAACAGCTTTTATCTAAGCCCAACTGATCCATAACATGAAAAACAAAAAAGTCCGTTTTTCATCAAAAGTCATGCTGAAAAAAATGGTGGGAACCGGTTTTAAAGTATGGTGACGTACTATCCAATGGTGCGCAGCCAATAAACCAAGTATTAACCAAATCCAAGCGGGGTAAAGGGTTTCAACAGCTTTTATCTAAGCCCAACTGATCCATAACATGAAAAACAAAAAAGTCCGTTTTTCATCAAAAGTCATGCTGAAAAAAATGGTGGGAACCGGTTTTAAAGTATGGTGACGTACTATCCAATGGTGCGCAGCCAATAAACCAAGTATTAACCAAATCCAAGCGGGGTAAAGGGTTTCAACAGCTTTTATCTAAGCCCAACTGATCCATAACATGAAAAACAAAAAAGTCCGTTTTTCATCAAAAGTCATGCTGAAAAAAATGGTGGGAACCGGTTTTAAAGTATGGTGACGTACTATCCAATGGTGCGCAGCCAATAAACCAAGTATTAACCAAATCCAAGCGGGGTAAAGGGTTTCAACAGCTTTTATCTAAGCCCAACTGATCCATAACATGAAAAACAAAAAAGTCCGTTTTTCATCAAAAGTCATGCTGAAAAAAATGGTGGGAACCGGTTTTAAAGTATGGTGACGTACTATCCAATGGTGCGCAGCCAATAAACCAAGTATTAACCAAATCCAAGCGGGGTAAAGGGTTTCAACAGCTTTTATCTAAGCCCAACTGATCCATAACATGAAAAACAAAAAAGTCCGTTTTTCATCAAAAGTCATGCTGAAAAAAATGGTGGGAACCGGTTTTAAAGTATGGTGACGTACTATCCAATGGTGCGCAGCCAATAAACCAAGTATTAACCAAATCCAAGCGGGGTAAAGGGTTTCAACAGCTTTTATCTAAGCCCAACTGATCCATAACATGAAAAACAAAAAAGTCCGTTTTTCATCAAAAGTCATGCTGAAAAAAATGGTGGGAACCGGTTTTAAAGTATGGTGACGTACTATCCAATGGTGCGCAGCCAATAAACCAAGTATTAACCAAATCCAAGCGGGGTAAAGGGTTTCAACAGCTTTTATCTAAGCCCAACTGATCCATAACATGAAAAACAAAAAAGTCCGTTTTTCATCAAAAGTCATGCTGAAAAAAATGGTGGGAACCGGTTTTAAAGTATGGTGACGTACTATCCAATGGTGCGCAGCCAATAAACCAAGTATTAACCAAATCCAAGCGGGGTAAAGGGTTTCAACAGCTTTTATCTAAGCCCAACTGATCCATAACATGAAAAACAAAAAAGTCCGTTTTTCATCAAAAGTCATGCTGAAAAAAATGGTGGGAACCGGTTTTAAAGTATGGTGACGTACTATCCAATGGTGCGCAGCCAATAAACCAAGTATTAACCAAATCCAAGCGGGGTAAAGGGTTTCAACAGCTTTTATCTAAGCCCAACTGATCCATAACATGAAAAACAAAAAAGTCCGTTTTTCATCAAAAGTCATGCTGAAAAAAATGGTGGGAACCGGTTTTAAAGTATGGTGACGTACTATCCAATGGTGCGCAGCCAATAAACCAAGTATTAACCAAATCCAAGCGGGGTAAAGGGTTTCAACAGCTTTTATCTAAGCCCAACTGATCCATAACATGAAAAACAAAAAAGTCCGTTTTTCATCAAAAGTCATGCTGAAAAAAATGGTGGGAACCGGTTTTAAAGTATGGTGACGTACTATCCAATGGTGCGCAGCCAATAAACCAAGTATTAACCAAATCCAAGCGGGGTAAAGGGTTTCAACAGCTTTTATCTAAGCCCAACTGATCCATAACATGAAAAACAAAAAAGTCCGTTTTTCATCAAAAGTCATGCTGAAAAAAATGGTGGGAACCGGTTTTAAAGTATGGTGACGTACTATCCAATGGTGCGCAGCCAATAAACCAAGTATTAACCAAATCCAAGCGGGGTAAAGGGTTTCAACAGCTTTTATCTAAGCCCAACTGATCCATAACATGAAAAACAAAAAAGTCCGTTTTTCATCAAAAGTCATGCTGAAAAAAATGGTGGGAACCGGTTTTAAAGTATGGTGACGTACTATCCAATGGTGCGCAGCCAATAAACCAAGTATTAACCAAATCCAAGCGGGGTAAAGGGTTTCAACAGCTTTTATCTAAGCCCAACTGATCCATAACATGAAAAACAAAAAAGTCCGTTTTTCATCAAAAGTCATGCTGAAAAAAATGGTGGGAACCGGTTTTAAAGTATGGTGACGTACTATCCAATGGTGCGCAGCCAATAAACCAAGTATTAACCAAATCCAAGCGGGGTAAAGGGTTTCAACAGCTTTTATCTAAGCCCAACTGATCCATAACATGAAAAACAAAAAAGTCCGTTTTTCATCAAAAGTCATGCTGAAAAAAATGGTGGGAACCGGTTTTAAAGTATGGTGACGTACTATCCAATGGTGCGCAGCCAATAAACCAAGTATTAACCAAATCCAAGCGGGGTAAAGGGTTTCAACAGCTTTTATCTAAGCCCAACTGATCCATAACATGAAAAACAAAAAAGTCCGTTTTTCATCAAAAGTCATGCTGAAAAAAATGGTGGGAACCGGTTTTAAAGTATGGTGACGTACTATCCAATGGTGCGCAGCCAATAAACCAAGTATTAACCAAATCCAAGCGGGGTAAAGGGTTTCAACAGCTTTTATCTAAGCCCAACTGATCCATAACATGAAAAACAAAAAAGTCCGTTTTTCATCAAAAGTCATGCTGAAAAAAATGGTGGGAACCGGTTTTAAAGTATGGTGACGTACTATCCAATGGTGCGCAGCCAATAAACCAAGTATTAACCAAATCCAAGCGGGGTAAAGGGTTTCAACAGCTTTTATCTAAGCCCAACTGATCCATAACATGAAAAACAAAAAAGTCCGTTTTTCATCAAAAGTCATGCTGAAAAAAATGGTGGGAACCGGTTTTAAAGTATGGTGACGTACTATCCAATGGTGCGCAGCCAATAAACCAAGTATTAACCAAATCCAAGCGGGGTAAAGGGTTTCAACAGCTTTTATCTAAGCCCAACTGATCCATAACATGAAAAACAAAAAAGTCCGTTTTTCATCAAAAGTCATGCTGAAAAAAATGGTGGGAACCGGTTTTAAAGTATGGTGACGTACTATCCAATGGTGCGCAGCCAATAAACCAAGTATTAACCAAATCCAAGCGGGGTAAAGGGTTTCAACAGCTTTTATCTAAGCCCAACTGATCCATAACATGAAAAACAAAAAAGTCCGTTTTTCATCAAAAGTCATGCTGAAAAAAATGGTGGGAACCGGTTTTAAAGTATGGTGACGTACTATCCAATGGTGCGCAGCCAATAAACCAAGTATTAACCAAATCCAAGCGGGGTAAAGGGTTTCAACAGCTTTTATCTAAGCCCAACTGATCCATAACATGAAAAACAAAAAAGTCCGTTTTTCATCAAAAGTCATGCTGAAAAAAATGGTGGGAACCGGTTTTAAAGTATGGTGACGTACTATCCAATGGTGCGCAGCCAATAAACCAAGTATTAACCAAATCCAAGCGGGGTAAAGGGTTTCAACAGCTTTTATCTAAGCCCAACTGATCCATAACATGAAAAACAAAAAAGTCCGTTTTTCATCAAAAGTCATGCTGAAAAAAATGGTGGGAACCGGTTTTAAAGTATGGTGACGTACTATCCAATGGTGCGCAGCCAATAAACCAAGTATTAACCAAATCCAAGCGGGGTAAAGGGTTTCAACAGCTTTTATCTAAGCCCAACTGATCCATAACATGAAAAACAAAAAAGTCCGTTTTTCATCAAAAGTCATGCTGAAAAAAATGGTGGGAACCGGTTTTAAAGTATGGTGACGTACTATCCAATGGTGCGCAGCCAATAAACCAAGTATTAACCAAATCCAAGCGGGGTAAAGGGTTTCAACAGCTTTTATCTAAGCCCAACTGATCCATAACATGAAAAACAAAAAAGTCCGTTTTTCATCAAAAGTCATGCTGAAAAAAATGGTGGGAACCGGTTTTAAAGTATGGTGACGTACTATCCAATGGTGCGCAGCCAATAAACCAAGTATTAACCAAATCCAAGCGGGGTAAAGGGTTTCAACAGCTTTTATCTAAGCCCAACTGATCCATAACATGAAAAACAAAAAAGTCCGTTTTTCATCAAAAGTCATGCTGAAAAAAATGGTGGGAACCGGTTTTAAAGTATGGTGACGTACTATCCAATGGTGCGCAGCCAATAAACCAAGTATTAACCAAATCCAAGCGGGGTAAAGGGTTTCAACAGCTTTTATCTAAGCCCAACTGATCCATAACATGAAAAACAAAAAAGTCCGTTTTTCATCAAAAGTCATGCTGAAAAAAATGGTGGGAACCGGTTTTAAAGTATGGTGACGTACTATCCAATGGTGCGCAGCCAATAAACCAAGTATTAACCAAATCCAAGCGGGGTAAAGGGTTTCAACAGCTTTTATCTAAGCCCAACTGATCCATAACATGAAAAACAAAAAAGTCCGTTTTTCATCAAAAGTCATGCTGAAAAAAATGGTGGGAACCGGTTTTAAAGTATGGTGACGTACTATCCAATGGTGCGCAGCCAATAAACCAAGTATTAACCAAATCCAAGCGGGGTAAAGGGTTTCAACAGCTTTTATCTAAGCCCAACTGATCCATAACATGAAAAACAAAAAAGTCCGTTTTTCATCAAAAGTCATGCTGAAAAAAATGGTGGGAACCGGTTTTAAAGTATGGTGACGTACTATCCAATGGTGCGCAGCCAATAAACCAAGTATTAACCAAATCCAAGCGGGGTAAAGGGTTTCAACAGCTTTTATCTAAGCCCAACTGATCCATAACATGAAAAACAAAAAAGTCCGTTTTTCATCAAAAGTCATGCTGAAAAAAATGGTGGGAACCGGTTTTAAAGTATGGTGACGTACTATCCAATGGTGCGCAGCCAATAAACCAAGTATTAACCAAATCCAAGCGGGGTAAAGGGTTTCAACAGCTTTTATCTAAGCCCAACTGATCCATAACATGAAAAACAAAAAAGTCCGTTTTTCATCAAAAGTCATGCTGAAAAAAATGGTGGGAACCGGTTTTAAAGTATGGTGACGTACTATCCAATGGTGCGCAGCCAATAAACCAAGTATTAACCAAATCCAAGCGGGGTAAAGGGTTTCAACAGCTTTTATCTAAGCCCAACTGATCCATAACATGAAAAACAAAAAAGTCCGTTTTTCATCAAAAGTCATGCTGAAAAAAATGGTGGGAACCGGTTTTAAAGTATGGTGACGTACTATCCAATGGTGCGCAGCCAATAAACCAAGTATTAACCAAATCCAAGCGGGGTAAAGGGTTTCAACAGCTTTTATCTAAGCCCAACTGATCCATAACATGAAAAACAAAAAAGTCCGTTTTTCATCAAAAGTCATGCTGAAAAAAATGGTGGGAACCGGTTTTAAAGTATGGTGACGTACTATCCAATGGTGCGCAGCCAATAAACCAAGTATTAACCAAATCCAAGCGGGGTAAAGGGTTTCAACAGCTTTTATCTAAGCCCAACTGATCCATAACATGAAAAACAAAAAAGTCCGTTTTTCATCAAAAGTCATGCTGAAAAAAATGGTGGGAACCGGTTTTAAAGTATGGTGACGTACTATCCAATGGTGCGCAGCCAATAAACCAAGTATTAACCAAATCCAAGCGGGGTAAAGGGTTTCAACAGCTTTTATCTAAGCCCAACTGATCCATAACATGAAAAACAAAAAAGTCCGTTTTTCATCAAAAGTCATGCTGAAAAAAATGGTGGGAACCGGTTTTAAAGTATGGTGACGTACTATCCAATGGTGCGCAGCCAATAAACCAAGTATTAACCAAATCCAAGCGGGGTAAAGGGTTTCAACAGCTTTTATCTAAGCCCAACTGATCCATAACATGAAAAACAAAAAAGTCCGTTTTTCATCAAAAGTCATGCTGAAAAAAATGGTGGGAACCGGTTTTAAAGTATGGTGACGTACTATCCAATGGTGCGCAGCCAATAAACCAAGTATTAACCAAATCCAAGCGGGGTAAAGGGTTTCAACAGCTTTTATCTAAGCCCAACTGATCCATAACATGAAAAACAAAAAAGTCCGTTTTTCATCAAAAGTCATGCTGAAAAAAATGGTGGGAACCGGTTTTAAAGTATGGTGACGTACTATCCAATGGTGCGCAGCCAATAAACCAAGTATTAACCAAATCCAAGCGGGGTAAAGGGTTTCAACAGCTTTTATCTAAGCCCAACTGATCCATAACATGAAAAACAAAAAAGTCCGTTTTTCATCAAAAGTCATGCTGAAAAAAATGGTGGGAACCGGTTTTAAAGTATGGTGACGTACTATCCAATGGTGCGCAGCCAATAAACCAAGTATTAACCAAATCCAAGCGGGGTAAAGGGTTTCAACAGCTTTTATCTAAGCCCAACTGATCCATAACATGAAAAACAAAAAAGTCCGTTTTTCATCAAAAGTCATGCTGAAAAAAATGGTGGGAACCGGTTTTAAAGTATGGTGACGTACTATCCAATGGTGCGCAGCCAATAAACCAAGTATTAACCAAATCCAAGCGGGGTAAAGGGTTTCAACAGCTTTTATCTAAGCCCAACTGATCCATAACATGAAAAACAAAAAAGTCCGTTTTTCATCAAAAGTCATGCTGAAAAAAATGGTGGGAACCGGTTTTAAAGTATGGTGACGTACTATCCAATGGTGCGCAGCCAATAAACCAAGTATTAACCAAATCCAAGCGGGGTAAAGGGTTTCAACAGCTTTTATCTAAGCCCAACTGATCCATAACATGAAAAACAAAAAAGTCCGTTTTTCATCAAAAGTCATGCTGAAAAAAATGGTGGGAACCGGTTTTAAAGTATGGTGACGTACTATCCAATGGTGCGCAGCCAATAAACCAAGTATTAACCAAATCCAAGCGGGGTAAAGGGTTTCAACAGCTTTTATCTAAGCCCAACTGATCCATAACATGAAAAACAAAAAAGTCCGTTTTTCATCAAAAGTCATGCTGAAAAAAATGGTGGGAACCGGTTTTAAAGTATGGTGACGTACTATCCAATGGTGCGCAGCCAATAAACCAAGTATTAACCAAATCCAAGCGGGGTAAAGGGTTTCAACAGCTTTTATCTAAGCCCAACTGATCCATAACATGAAAAACAAAAAAGTCCGTTTTTCATCAAAAGTCATGCTGAAAAAAATGGTGGGAACCGGTTTTAAAGTATGGTGACGTACTATCCAATGGTGCGCAGCCAATAAACCAAGTATTAACCAAATCCAAGCGGGGTAAAGGGTTTCAACAGCTTTTATCTAAGCCCAACTGATCCATAACATGAAAAACAAAAAAGTCCGTTTTTCATCAAAAGTCATGCTGAAAAAAATGGTGGGAACCGGTTTTAAAGTATGGTGACGTACTATCCAATGGTGCGCAGCCAATAAACCAAGTATTAACCAAATCCAAGCGGGGTAAAGGGTTTCAACAGCTTTTATCTAAGCCCAACTGATCCATAACATGAAAAACAAAAAAGTCCGTTTTTCATCAAAAGTCATGCTGAAAAAAATGGTGGGAACCGGTTTTAAAGTATGGTGACGTACTATCCAATGGTGCGCAGCCAATAAACCAAGTATTAACCAAATCCAAGCGGGGTAAAGGGTTTCAACAGCTTTTATCTAAGCCCAACTGATCCATAACATGAAAAACAAAAAAGTCCGTTTTTCATCAAAAGTCATGCTGAAAAAAATGGTGGGAACCGGTTTTAAAGTATGGTGACGTACTATCCAATGGTGCGCAGCCAATAAACCAAGTATTAACCAAATCCAAGCGGGGTAAAGGGTTTCAACAGCTTTTATCTAAGCCCAACTGATCCATAACATGAAAAACAAAAAAGTCCGTTTTTCATCAAAAGTCATAGCTGAAAAAAAGGTGGCACCTTTTTTTCAGCATGACTTTTGATGAAAAACGGACTTTTTTGTTTTTCATGTTATGGATCAGTTGGGCTTAGATAAAAGCTGTTGAAACCCTTTACCCCGCTTGGATTTGGTTAATACTTGGTTTATTGGCTGCGCACCATTGGATAGTACGTCACCATACTTTAAAACCGGTTCCCACCATTTTTTTCAGCATGACTTTTGATGAAAAACGGACTTTTTTGTTTTTCATGTTATGGATCAGTTGGGCTTAGATAAAAGCTGTTGAAACCCTTTACCCCGCTTGGATTTGGTTAATACTTGGTTTATTGGCTGCGCACCATTGGATAGTACGTCACCATACTTTAAAACCGGTTCCCACCATTTTTTTCAGCATGACTTTTGATGAAAAACGGACTTTTTTGTTTTTCATGTTATGGATCAGTTGGGCTTAGATAAAAGCTGTTGAAACCCTTTACCCCGCTTGGATTTGGTTAATGACTTGGTTTATTGGCTGCGCACCATTGGATAGTACGTCACCATACTTTAAAACCGGTTCCCACCATTTTTTTCAGCATGACTTTTGATGAAAAACGGACTTTTTTGTTTTTCATGTTATGGATCAGTTGGGCTTAGATAAAAGCTGTTGAAACCCTTTACCCCGCTTGGATTTGGTTAATACTTGGTTTATTGGCTGCGCACCATTGGATAGTACGTCACCATACTTTAAAACCGGTTCCCACCATTTTTTTCAGCATGACTTTTGATGAAAAACGGACTTTTTTGTTTTTCATGTTATGGATCAGTTGGGCTTAGATAAAAGCTGTTGAAACCCTTTACCCCGCTTGGATTTGGTTAATACTTGGTTTATTGGCTGCGCACCATTGGATAGTACGTCACCATACTTTAAAACCGGTTCCCACCATTTTTTTCAGCATGACTTTTGATGAAAAACGGACTTTTTTGTTTTTCATGTTATGGATCAGTTGGGCTTAGATAAAAGCTGTTGAAACCCTTTACCCCGCTTGGATTTGGTTAATACTTGGTTTATTGGCTGCGCACCATTGGATAGTACGTCACCATACTTTAAAACCGGTTCCCACCATTTTTTTCAGCATGACTTTTGATGAAAAACGGACTTTTTTGTTTTTCATGTTATGGATCAGTTGGGCTTAGATAAAAGCTGTTGAAACCCTTTACCCCGCTTGGATTTGGTTAATACTTGGTTTATTGGCTGCGCACCATTGGATAGTACGTCACCATACTTTAAAACCGGTTCCCACCATTTTTTTCAGCATGACTTTTGATGAAAAACGGACTTTTTTGTTTTTCATGTTATGGATCAGTTGGGCTTAGATAAAAGCTGTTGAAACCCTTTACCCCGCTTGGATTTGGTTAATACTTGGTTTATTGGCTGCGCACCATTGGATAGTACGTCACCATACTTTAAAACCGGTTCCCACCATTTTTTTCAGCATGACTTTTGATGAAAAACGGACTTTTTTGTTTTTCATGTTATGGATCAGTTGGGCTTAGATAAAAGCTGTTGAAACCCTTTACCCCGCTTGGATTTGGTTAATACTTGGTTTATTGGCTGCGCACCATTGGATAGTACGTCACCATACTTTAAAACCGGTTCCCACCATTTTTTTCAGCATGACTTTTGATGAAAAACGGACTTTTTTGTTTTTCATGTTATGGATCAGTTGGGCTTAGATAAAAGCTGTTGAAACCCTTTACCCCGCTTGGATTTGGTTAATACTTGGTTTATTGGCTGCGCACCATTGGATAGTACGTCACCATACTTTAAAACCGGTTCCCACCATTTTTTTCAGCATGACTTTTGATGAAAAACGGACTTTTTTGTTTTTCATGTTATGGATCAGTTGGGCTTAGATAAAAGCTGTTGAAACCCTTTACCCCGCTTGGATTTGGTTAATACTTGGTTTATTGGCTGCGCACCATTGGATAGTACGTCACCATACTTTAAAACCGGTTCCCACCATTTTTTTCAGCATGACTTTTGATGAAAAACGGACTTTTTTGTTTTTCATGTTATGGATCAGTTGGGCTTAGATAAAAGCTGTTGAAACCCTTTACCCCGCTTGGATTTGGTTAATACTTGGTTTATTGGCTGCGCACCATTGGATAGTACGTCACCATACTTTAAAACCGGTTCCCACCATTTTTTTCAGCATGACTTTTGATGAAAAACGGACTTTTTTGTTTTTCATGTTATGGATCAGTTGGGCTTAGATAAAAGCTGTTGAAACCCTTTACCCCGCTTGGATTTGGTTAATACTTGGTTTATTGGCTGCGCACCATTGGATAGTACGTCACCATACTTTAAAACCGGTTCCCACCATTTTTTTCAGCATGACTTTTGATGAAAAACGGACTTTTTTGTTTTTCATGTTATGGATCAGTTGGGCTTAGATAAAAGCTGTTGAAACCCTTTACCCCGCTTGGATTTGGTTAATACTTGGTTTATTGGCTGCGCACCATTGGATAGTACGTCACCATACTTTAAAACCGGTTCCCACCATTTTTTTCAGCATGACTTTTGATGAAAAACGGACTTTTTTGTTTTTCATGTTATGGATCAGTTGGGCTTAGATAAAAGCTGTTGAAACCCTTTACCCCGCTTGGATTTGGTTAATACTTGGTTTATTGGCTGCGCACCATTGGATAGTACGTCACCATACTTTAAAACCGGTTCCCACCATTTTTTTCAGCATGACTTTTGATGAAAAACGGACTTTTTTGTTTTTCATGTTATGGATCAGTTGGGCTTAGATAAAAGCTGTTGAAACCCTTTACCCCGCTTGGATTTGGTTAATACTTGGTTTATTGGCTGCGCACCATTGGATAGTACGTCACCATACTTTAAAACCGGTTCCCACCATTTTTTTCAGCATGACTTTTGATGAAAAACGGACTTTTTTGTTTTTCATGTTATGGATCAGTTGGGCTTAGATAAAAGCTGTTGAAACCCTTTACCCCGCTTGGATTTGGTTAATACTTGGTTTATTGGCTGCGCACCATTGGATAGTACGTCACCATACTTTAAAACCGGTTCCCACCATTTTTTTCAGCATGACTTTTGATGAAAAACGGACTTTTTTGTTTTTCATGTTATGGATCAGTTGGGCTTAGATAAAAGCTGTTGAAACCCTTTACCCCGCTTGGATTTGGTTAATACTTGGTTTATTGGCTGCGCACCATTGGATAGTACGTCACCATACTTTAAAACCGGTTCCCACCATTTTTTTCAGCA
Organism: Unio pictorum; assembly: GCA_030141615.1. NCBI lineage: Eukaryota > Metazoa > Mollusca > Bivalvia > Unionida > Unionidae > Unio > Unio pictorum. The sequence continues at coordinate 7,379,491 of JARLTB010000141.1, read as the reverse complement.
TGACTTTTGATGAAAAACGGACTTTTTTGTTTTTCATGTTATGGATCAGTTGGGCTTAGATAAAAGCTGTTGAAACCCTTTACCCCGCTTGGATTTGGTTAATACTTGGTTTATTGGCTGCGCACCATTGGATAGTACGTCACCATACTTTAAAACCGGTTCCCACCATTTTTTTCAGCATGACTTTTGATGAAAAACGGACTTTTTTGTTTTTCATGTTATGGATCAGTTGGGCTTAGATAAAAGCTGTTGAAACCCTTTACCCCGCTTGGATTTGGTTAATACTTGGTTTATTGGCTGCGCACCATTGGATAGTACGTCACCATACTTTAAAACCGGTTCCCACCATTTTTTTCAGCATGACTTTTGATGAAAAACGGACTTTTTTGTTTTTCATGTTATGGATCAGTTGGGCTTAGATAAAAGCTGTTGAAACCCTTTACCCCGCTTGGATTTGGTTAATACTTGGTTTATTGGCTGCGCACCATTGGATAGTACGTCACCATACTTTAAAACCGGTTCCCACCATTTTTTTCAGCATGACTTTTGATGAAAAACGGACTTTTTTGTTTTTCATGTTATGGATCAGTTGGGCTTAGATAAAAGCTGTTGAAACCCTTTACCCCGCTTGGATTTGGTTAATACTTGGTTTATTGGCTGCGCACCATTGGATAGTACGTCACCATACTTTAAAACCGGTTCCCACCATTTTTTTCAGCATGACTTTTGATGAAAAACGGACTTTTTTGTTTTTCATGTTATGGATCAGTTGGGCTTAGATAAAAGCTGTTGAAACCCTTTACCCCGCTTGGATTTGGTTAATACTTGGTTTATTGGCTGCGCACCATTGGATAGTACGTCACCATACTTTAAAACCGGTTCCCACCATTTTTTTCAGCATGACTTTTGATGAAAAACGGACTTTTTTGTTTTTCATGTTATGGATCAGTTGGGCTTAGATAAAAGCTGTTGAAACCCTTTACCCCGCTTGGATTTGGTTAATACTTGGTTTATTGGCTGCGCACCATTGGATAGTACGTCACCATACTTTAAAACCGGTTCCCACCATTTTTTTCAGCATGACTTTTGATGAAAAACGGACTTTTTTGTTTTTCATGTTATGGATCAGTTGGGCTTAGATAAAAGCTGTTGAAACCCTTTACCCCGCTTGGATTTGGTTAATACTTGGTTTATTGGCTGCGCACCATTGGATAGTACGTCACCATACTTTAAAACCGGTTCCCACCATTTTTTTCAGCATGACTTTTGATGAAAAACGGACTTTTTTGTTTTTCATGTTATGGATCAGTTGGGCTTAGATAAAAGCTGTTGAAACCCTTTACCCCGCTTGGATTTGGTTAATACTTGGTTTATTGGCTGCGCACCATTGGATAGTACGTCACCATACTTTAAAACCGGTTCCCACCATTTTTTTCAGCATGACTTTTGATGAAAAACGGACTTTTTTGTTTTTCATGTTATGGATCAGTTGGGCTTAGATAAAAGCTGTTGAAACCCTTTACCCCGCTTGGATTTGGTTAATACTTGGTTTATTGGCTGCGCACCATTGGATAGTACGTCACCATACTTTAAAACCGGTTCCCACCATTTTTTTCAGCATGACTTTTGATGAAAAACGGACTTTTTTGTTTTTCATGTTATGGATCAGTTGGGCTTAGATAAAAGCTGTTGAAACCCTTTACCCCGCTTGGATTTGGTTAATACTTGGTTTATTGGCTGCGCACCATTGGATAGTACGTCACCATACTTTAAAACCGGTTCCCACCATTTTTTTCAGCATGACTTTTGATGAAAAACGGACTTTTTTGTTTTTCATGTTATGGATCAGTTGGGCTTAGATAAAAGCTGTTGAAACCCTTTACCCCGCTTGGATTTGGTTAATACTTGGTTTATTGGCTGCGCACCATTGGATAGTACGTCACCATACTTTAAAACCGGTTCCCACCATTTTTTTCAGCATGACTTTTGATGAAAAACGGACTTTTTTGTTTTTCATGTTATGGATCAGTTGGGCTTAGATAAAAGCTGTTGAAACCCTTTACCCCGCTTGGATTTGGTTAATACTTGGTTTATTGGCTGCGCACCATTGGATAGTACGTCACCATACTTTAAAACCGGTTCCCACCATTTTTTTCAGCATGACTTTTGATGAAAAACGGACTTTTTTGTTTTTCATGTTATGGATCAGTTGGGCTTAGATAAAAGCTGTTGAAACCCTTTACCCCGCTTGGATTTGGTTAATACTTGGTTTATTGGCTGCGCACCATTGGATAGTACGTCACCATACTTTAAAACCGGTTCCCACCATTTTTTTCAGCATGACTTTTGATGAAAAACGGACTTTTTTGTTTTTCATGTTATGGATCAGTTGGGCTTAGATAAAAGCTGTTGAAACCCTTTACCCCGCTTGGATTTGGTTAATACTTGGTTTATTGGCTGCGCACCATTGGATAGTACGTCACCATACTTTAAAACCGGTTCCCACCATTTTTTTCAGCATGACTTTTGATGAAAAACGGACTTTTTTGTTTTTCATGTTATGGATCAGTTGGGCTTAGATAAAAGCTGTTGAAACCCTTTACCCCGCTTGGATTTGGTTAATACTTGGTTTATTGGCTGCGCACCATTGGATAGTACGTCACCATACTTTAAAACCGGTTCCCACCATTTTTTTCAGCATGACTTTTGATGAAAAACGGACTTTTTTGTTTTTCATGTTATGGATCAGTTGGGCTTAGATAAAAGCTGTTGAAACCCTTTACCCCGCTTGGATTTGGTTAATACTTGGTTTATTGGCTGCGCACCATTGGATAGTACGTCACCATACTTTAAAACCGGTTCCCACCATTTTTTTCAGCATGACTTTTGATGAAAAACGGACTTTTTTGTTTTTCATGTTATGGATCAGTTGGGCTTAGATAAAAGCTGTTGAAACCCTTTACCCCGCTTGGATTTGGTTAATACTTGGTTTATTGGCTGCGCACCATTGGATAGTACGTCACCATACTTTAAAACCGGTTCCCACCATTTTTTTCAGCATGACTTTTGATGAAAAACGGACTTTTTTGTTTTTCATGTTATGGATCAGTTGGGCTTAGATAAAAGCTGTTGAAACCCTTTACCCCGCTTGGATTTGGTTAATACTTGGTTTATTGGCTGCGCACCATTGGATAGTACGTCACCATACTTTAAAACCGGTTCCCACCATTTTTTTCAGCATGACTTTTGATGAAAAACGGACTTTTTTGTTTTTCATGTTATGGATCAGTTGGGCTTAGATAAAAGCTGTTGAAACCCTTTACCCCGCTTGGATTTGGTTAATACTTGGTTTATTGGCTGCGCACCATTGGATAGTACGTCACCATACTTTAAAACCGGTTCCCACCATTTTTTTCAGCATGACTTTTGATGAAAAACGGACTTTTTTGTTTTTCATGTTATGGATCAGTTGGGCTTAGATAAAAGCTGTTGAAACCCTTTACCCCGCTTGGATTTGGTTAATACTTGGTTTATTGGCTGCGCACCATTGGATAGTACGTCACCATACTTTAAAACCGGTTCCCACCATTTTTTTCAGCATGACTTTTGATGAAAAACGGACTTTTTTGTTTTTCATGTTATGGATCAGTTGGGCTTAGATAAAAGCTGTTGAAACCCTTTACCCCGCTTGGATTTGGTTAATACTTGGTTTATTGGCTGCGCACCATTGGATAGTACGTCACCATACTTTAAAACCGGTTCCCACCATTTTTTTCAGCATGACTTTTGATGAAAAACGGACTTTTTTGTTTTTCATGTTATGGATCAGTTGGGCTTAGATAAAAGCTGTTGAAACCCTTTACCCCGCTTGGATTTGGTTAATACTTGGTTTATTGGCTGCGCACCATTGGATAGTACGTCACCATACTTTAAAACCGGTTCCCACCATTTTTTTCAGCATGACTTTTGATGAAAAACGGACTTTTTTGTTTTTCATGTTATGGATCAGTTGGGCTTAGATAAAAGCTGTTGAAACCCTTTACCCCGCTTGGATTTGGTTAATACTTGGTTTATTGGCTGCGCACCATTGGATAGTACGTCACCATACTTTAAAACCGGTTCCCACCATTTTTTTCAGCATGACTTTTGATGAAAAACGGACTTTTTTGTTTTTCATGTTATGGATCAGTTGGGCTTAGATAAAAGCTGTTGAAACCCTTTACCCCGCTTGGATTTGGTTAATACTTGGTTTATTGGCTGCGCACCATTGGATAGTACGTCACCATACTTTAAAACCGGTTCCCACCATTTTTTTCAGCATGACTTTTGATGAAAAACGGACTTTTTTGTTTTTCATGTTATGGATCAGTTGGGCTTAGATAAAAGCTGTTGAAACCCTTTACCCCGCTTGGATTTGGTTAATACTTGGTTTATTGGCTGCGCACCATTGGATAGTACGTCACCATACTTTAAAACCGGTTCCCACCATTTTTTTCAGCATGACTTTTGATGAAAAACGGACTTTTTTGTTTTTCATGTTATGGATCAGTTGGGCTTAGATAAAAGCTGTTGAAACCCTTTACCCCGCTTGGATTTGGTTAATACTTGGTTTATTGGCTGCGCACCATTGGATAGTACGTCACCATACTTTAAAACCGGTTCCCACCATTTTTTTCAGCATGACTTTTGATGAAAAACGGACTTTTTTGTTTTTCATGTTATGGATCAGTTGGGCTTAGATAAAAGCTGTTGAAACCCTTTACCCCGCTTGGATTTGGTTAATACTTGGTTTATTGGCTGCGCACCATTGGATAGTACGTCACCATACTTTAAAACCGGTTCCCACCATTTTTTTCAGCATGACTTTTGATGAAAAACGGACTTTTTTGTTTTTCATGTTATGGATCAGTTGGGCTTAGATAAAAGCTGTTGAAACCCTTTACCCCGCTTGGATTTGGTTAATACTTGGTTTATTGGCTGCGCACCATTGGATAGTACGTCACCATACTTTAAAACCGGTTCCCACCATTTTTTTCAGCATGACTTTTGATGAAAAACGGACTTTTTTGTTTTTCATGTTATGGATCAGTTGGGCTTAGATAAAAGCTGTTGAAACCCTTTACCCCGCTTGGATTTGGTTAATACTTGGTTTATTGGCTGCGCACCATTGGATAGTACGTCACCATACTTTAAAACCGGTTCCCACCATTTTTTTCAGCATGACTTTTGATGAAAAACGGACTTTTTTGTTTTTCATGTTATGGATCAGTTGGGCTTAGATAAAAGCTGTTGAAACCCTTTACCCCGCTTGGATTTGGTTAATACTTGGTTTATTGGCTGCGCACCATTGGATAGTACGTCACCATACTTTAAAACCGGTTCCCACCATTTTTTTCAGCATGACTTTTGATGAAAAACGGACTTTTTTGTTTTTCATGTTATGGATCAGTTGGGCTTAGATAAAAGCTGTTGAAACCCTTTACCCCGCTTGGATTTGGTTAATACTTGGTTTATTGGCTGCGCACCATTGGATAGTACGTCACCATACTTTAAAACCGGTTCCCACCATTTTTTTCAGCATGACTTTTGATGAAAAACGGACTTTTTTGTTTTTCATGTTATGGATCAGTTGGGCTTAGATAAAAGCTGTTGAAACCCTTTACCCCGCTTGGATTTGGTTAATACTTGGTTTATTGGCTGCGCACCATTGGATAGTACGTCACCATACTTTAAAACCGGTTCCCACCATTTTTTTCAGCATGACTTTTGATGAAAAACGGACTTTTTTGTTTTTCATGTTATGGATCAGTTGGGCTTAGATAAAAGCTGTTGAAACCCTTTACCCCGCTTGGATTTGGTTAATACTTGGTTTATTGGCTGCGCACCATTGGATAGTACGTCACCATACTTTAAAACCGGTTCCCACCATTTTTTTCAGCATGACTTTTGATGAAAAACGGACTTTTTTGTTTTTCATGTTATGGATCAGTTGGGCTTAGATAAAAGCTGTTGAAACCCTTTACCCCGCTTGGATTTGGTTAATACTTGGTTTATTGGCTGCGCACCATTGGATAGTACGTCACCATACTTTAAAACCGGTTCCCACCATTTTTTTCAGCATGACTTTTGATGAAAAACGGACTTTTTTGTTTTTCATGTTATGGATCAGTTGGGCTTAGATAAAAGCTGTTGAAACCCTTTACCCCGCTTGGATTTGGTTAATACTTGGTTTATTGGCTGCGCACCATTGGATAGTACGTCACCATACTTTAAAACCGGTTCCCACCATTTTTTTCAGCATGACTTTTGATGAAAAACGGACTTTTTTGTTTTTCATGTTATGGATCAGTTGGGCTTAGATAAAAGCTGTTGAAACCCTTTACCCCGCTTGGATTTGGTTAATACTTGGTTTATTGGCTGCGCACCATTGGATAGTACGTCACCATACTTTAAAACCGGTTCCCACCATTTTTTTCAGCATGACTTTTGATGAAAAACGGACTTTTTTGTTTTTCATGTTATGGATCAGTTGGGCTTAGATAAAAGCTGTTGAAACCCTTTACCCCGCTTGGATTTGGTTAATACTTGGTTTATTGGCTGCGCACCATTGGATAGTACGTCACCATACTTTAAAACCGGTTCCCACCATTTTTTTCAGCATGACTTTTGATGAAAAACGGACTTTTTTGTTTTTCATGTTATGGATCAGTTGGGCTTAGATAAAAGCTGTTGAAACCCTTTACCCCGCTTGGATTTGGTTAATACTTGGTTTATTGGCTGCGCACCATTGGATAGTACGTCACCATACTTTAAAACCGGTTCCCACCATTTTTTTCAGCATGACTTTTGATGAAAAACGGACTTTTTTGTTTTTCATGTTATGGATCAGTTGGGCTTAGATAAAAGCTGTTGAAACCCTTTACCCCGCTTGGATTTGGTTAATACTTGGTTTATTGGCTGCGCACCATTGGATAGTACGTCACCATACTTTAAAACCGGTTCCCACCATTTTTTTCAGCATGACTTTTGATGAAAAACGGACTTTTTTGTTTTTCATGTTATGGATCAGTTGGGCTTAGATAAAAGCTGTTGAAACCCTTTACCCCGCTTGGATTTGGTTAATACTTGGTTTATTGGCTGCGCACCATTGGATAGTACGTCACCATACTTTAAAACCGGTTCCCACCATTTTTTTCAGCATGACTTTTGATGAAAAACGGACTTTTTTGTTTTTCATGTTATGGATCAGTTGGGCTTAGATAAAAGCTGTTGAAACCCTTTACCCCGCTTGGATTTGGTTAATACTTGGTTTATTGGCTGCGCACCATTGGATAGTACGTCACCATACTTTAAAACCGGTTCCCACCATTTTTTTCAGCATGACTTTTGATGAAAAACGGACTTTTTTGTTTTTCATGTTATGGATCAGTTGGGCTTAGATAAAAGCTGTTGAAACCCTTTACCCCGCTTGGATTTGGTTAATACTTGGTTTATTGGCTGCGCACCATTGGATAGTACGTCACCATACTTTAAAACCGGTTCCCACCATTTTTTTCAGCATGACTTTTGATGAAAAACGGACTTTTTTGTTTTTCATGTTATGGATCAGTTGGGCTTAGATAAAAGCTGTTGAAACCCTTTACCCCGCTTGGATTTGGTTAATACTTGGTTTATTGGCTGCGCACCATTGGATAGTACGTCACCATACTTTAAAACCGGTTCCCACCATTTTTTTCAGCATGACTTTTGATGAAAAACGGACTTTTTTGTTTTTCATGTTATGGATCAGTTGGGCTTAGATAAAAGCTGTTGAAACCCTTTACCCCGCTTGGATTTGGTTAATACTTGGTTTATTGGCTGCGCACCATTGGATAGTACGTCACCATACTTTAAAACCGGTTCCCACCATTTTTTTCAGCATGACTTTTGATGAAAAACGGACTTTTTTGTTTTTCATGTTATGGATCAGTTGGGCTTAGATAAAAGCTGTTGAAACCCTTTACCCCGCTTGGATTTGGTTAATACTTGGTTTATTGGCTGCGCACCATTGGATAGTACGTCACCATACTTTAAAACCGGTTCCCACCATTTTTTTCAGCATGACTTTTGATGAAAAACGGACTTTTTTGTTTTTCATGTTATGGATCAGTTGGGCTTAGATAAAAGCTGTTGAAACCCTTTACCCCGCTTGGATTTGGTTAATACTTGGTTTATTGGCTGCGCACCATTGGATAGTACGTCACCATACTTTAAAACCGGTTCCCACCATTTTTTTCAGCATGACTTTTGATGAAAAACGGACTTTTTTGTTTTTCATGTTATGGATCAGTTGGGCTTAGATAAAAGCTGTTGAAACCCTTTACCCCGCTTGGATTTGGTTAATACTTGGTTTATTGGCTGCGCACCATTGGATAGTACGTCACCATACTTTAAAACCGGTTCCCACCATTTTTTTCAGCATGACTTTTGATGTAAAACGGACTTTTTTGTTTTTCATGTTATGGATCAGTTGGGCTTAGATAAAAGCTGTTGAAACCCTTTACCCCGCTTGGATTTGGTTAATACTTGGTTTATTGGCTGCGCACCATTGGATAGTACGTCACCATACTTTAAAACCGGTTCCCACCATTTTTTTCAGCATGACTTTTGATGAAAAACGGACTTTTTTGTTTTTCATGTTATGGATCAGTTGGGCTTAGATAAAAGCTGTTGAAACCCTTTACCCCGCTTGGATTTGGTTAATACTTGGTTTATTGGCTGCGCACCATTGGATAGTACGTCACCATACTTTAAAACCGGTTCCCACCATTTTTTTCAGCATGACTTTTGATGAAAAACGGACTTTTTTGTTTTTCATGTTATGGATCAGTTGGGCTTAGATAAAAGCTGTTGAAACCCTTTACCCCGCTTGGATTTGGTTAATACTTGGTTTATTGGCTGCGCACCATTGGATAGTACGTCACCATACTTTAAAACCGGTTCCCACCATTTTTTTCAGCATGACTTTTGATGAAAAACGGACTTTTTTGTTTTTCATGTTATGGATCAGTTGGGCTTAGATAAAAGCTGTTGAAACCCTTTACCCCGCTTGGATTTGGTTAATACTTGGTTTATTGGCTGCGCACCATTGGATAGTACGTCACCATACTTTAAAACCGGTTCCCACCATTTTTTTCAGCATGACTTTTGATGAAAAACGGACTTTTTTGTTTTTCATGTTATGGATCAGTTGGGCTTAGATAAAAGCTGTTGAAACCCTTTACCCCGCTTGGATTTGGTTAATACTTGGTTTATTGGCTGCGCACCATTGGATAGTACGTCACCATACTTTAAAACCGGTTCCCACCATTTTTTTCAGCATGACTTTTGATGAAAAACGGACTTTTTTGTTTTTCATGTTATGGATCAGTTGGGCTTAGATAAAAGCTGTTGAAACCCTTTACCCCGCTTGGATTTGGTTAATACTTGGTTTATTGGCTGCGCACCATTGGATAGTACGTCACCATACTTTAAAACCGGTTCCCACCATTTTTTTCAGCATGACTTTTGATGAAAAACGGACTTTTTTGTTTTTCATGTTATGGATCAGTTGGGCTTAGATAAAAGCTGTTGAAACCCTTTACCCCGCTTGGATTTGGTTAATACTTGGTTTATTGGCTGCGCACCATTGGATAGTACGTCACCATACTTTAAAACCGGTTCCCACCATTTTTTTCAGCATGACTTTTGATGAAAAACGGACTTTTTTGTTTTTCATGTTATGGATCAGTTGGGCTTAGATAAAAGCTGTTGAAACCCTTTACCCCGCTTGGATTTGGTTAATACTTGGTTTATTGGCTGCGCACCATTGGATAGTACGTCACCATACTTTAAAACCGGTTCCCACCATTTTTTTCAGCATGACTTTTGATGAAAAACGGACTTTTTTGTTTTTCATGTTATGGATCAGTTGGGCTTAGATAAAAGCTGTTGAAACCCTTTACCCCGCTTGGATTTGGTTAATACTTGGTTTATTGGCTGCGCACCATTGGATAGTACGTCACCATACTTTAAAACCGGTTCCCACCATTTTTTTCAGCATGACTTTTGATGAAAAACGGACTTTTTTGTTTTTCATGTTATGGATCAGTTGGGCTTAGATAAAAGCTGTTGAAACCCTTTACCCCGCTTGGATTTGGTTAATACTTGGTTTATTGGCTGCGCACCATTGGATAGTACGTCACCATACTTTAAAACCGGTTCCCACCATTTTTTTCAGCATGACTTTTGATGAAAAACGGACTTTTTTGTTTTTCATGTTATGGATCAGTTGGGCTTAGATAAAAGCTGTTGAAACCCTTTACCCCGCTTGGATTTGGTTAATACTTGGTTTATTGGCTGCGCACCATTGGATAGTACGTCACCATACTTTAAAACCGGTTCCCACCATTTTTTTCAGCATGACTTTTGATGAAAAACGGACTTTTTTGTTTTTCATGTTATGGATCAGTTGGGCTTAGATAAAAGCTGTTGAAACCCTTTACCCCGCTTGGATTTGGTTAATACTTGGTTTATTGGCTGCGCACCATTGGATAGTACGTCACCATACTTTAAAACCGGTTCCCACCATTTTTTTCAGCATGACTTTTGATGAAAAACGGACTTTTTTGTTTTTCATGTTATGGATCAGTTGGGCTTAGATAAAAGCTGTTGAAACCCTTTACCCCGCTTGGATTTGGTTAATACTTGGTTTATTGGCTGCGCACCATTGGATAGTACGTCACCATACTTTAAAACCGGTTCCCACCATTTTTTTCAGCATGACTTTTGATGAAAAACGGACTTTTTTGTTTTTCATGTTATGGATCAGTTGGGCTTAGATAAAAGCTGTTGAAACCCTTTACCCCGCTTGGATTTGGTTAATACTTGGTTTATTGGCTGCGCACCATTGGATAGTACGTCACCATACTTTAAAACCGGTTCCCACCATTTTTTTCAGCATGACTTTTGATGAAAAACGGACTTTTTTGTTTTTCATGTTATGGATCAGTTGGGCTTAGATAAAAGCTGTTGAAACCCTTTACCCCGCTTGGATTTGGTTAATACTTGGTTTATTGGCTGCGCACCATTGGATAGTACGTCACCATACTTTAAAACCGGTTCCCACCATTTTTTTCAGCATGACTTTTGATGAAAAACGGACTTTTTTGTTTTTCATGTTATGGATCAGTTGGGCTTAGATAAAAGCTGTTGAAACCCTTTACCCCGCTTGGATTTGGTTAATACTTGGTTTATTGGCTGCGCACCATTGGATAGTACGTCACCATACTTTAAAACCGGTTCCCACCATTTTTTTCAGCATGACTTTTGATGAAAAACGGACTTTTTTGTTTTTCATGTTATGGATCAGTTGGGCTTAGATAAAAGCTGTTGAAACCCTTTACCCCGCTTGGATTTGGTTAATACTTGGTTTATTGGCTGCGCACCATTGGATAGTACGTCACCATACTTTAAAACCGGTTCCCACCATTTTTTTCAGCATGACTTTTGATGAAAAACGGACTTTTTTGTTTTTCATGTTATGGATCAGTTGGGCTTAGATAAAAGCTGTTGAAACCCTTTACCCCGCTTGGATTTGGTTAATACTTGGTTTATTGGCTGCGCACCATTGGATAGTACGTCACCATACTTTAAAACCGGTTCCCACCATTTTTTTCAGCATGACTTTTGATGAAAAACGGACTTTTTTGTTTTTCATGTTATGGATCAGTTGGGCTTAGATAAAAGCTGTTGAAACCCTTTACCCCGCTTGGATTTGGTTAATACTTGGTTTATTGGCTGCGCACCATTGGATAGTACGTCACCATACTTTAAAACCGGTTCCCACCATTTTTTTCAGCATGACTTTTGATGAAAAACGGACTTTTTTGTTTTTCATGTTATGGATCAGTTGGGCTTAGATAAAAGCTGTTGAAACCCTTTACCCCGCTTGGATTTGGTTAATACTTGGTTTATTGGCTGCGCACCATTGGATAGTACGTCACCATACTTTAAAACCGGTTCCCACCATTTTTTTCAGCATGACTTTTGATGAAAAACGGACTTTTTTGTTTTTCATGTTATGGATCAGTTGGGCTTAGATAAAAGCTGTTGAAACCCTTTACCCCGCTTGGATTTGGTTAATACTTGGTTTATTGGCTGCGCACCATTGGATAGTACGTCACCATACTTTAAAACCGGTTCCCACCATTTTTTTCAGCATGACTTTTGATGAAAAACGGACTTTTTTGTTTTTCATGTTATGGATCAGTTGGGCTTAGATAAAAGCTGTTGAAACCCTTTACCCCGCTTGGATTTGGTTAATACTTGGTTTATTGGCTGCGCACCATTGGATAGTACGTCACCATACTTTAAAACCGGTTCCCACCATTTTTTTCAGCATGACTTTTGATGAAAAACGGACTTTTTTGTTTTTCATGTTATGGATCAGTTGGGCTTAGATAAAAGCTGTTGAAACCCTTTACCCCGCTTGGATTTGGTTAATACTTGGTTTATTGGCTGCGCACCATTGGATAGTACGTCACCATACTTTAAAACCGGTTCCCACCATTTTTTTCAGCATGACTTTTGATGAAAAACGGACTTTTTTGTTTTTCATGTTATGGATCAGTTGGGCTTAGATAAAAGCTGTTGAAACCCTTTACCCCGCTTGGATTTGGTTAATACTTGGTTTATTGGCTGCGCACCATTGGATAGTACGTCACCATACTTTAAAACCGGTTCCCACCATTTTTTTCAGCATGACTTTTGATGAAAAACGGACTTTTTTGTTTTTCATGTTATGGATCAGTTGGGCTTAGATAAAAGCTGTTGAAACCCTTTACCCCGCTTGGATTTGGTTAATACTTGGTTTATTGGCTGCGCACCATTGGATAGTACGTCACCATACTTTAAAACCGGTTCCCACCATTTTTTTCAGCATGACTTTTGATGAAAAACGGACTTTTTTGTTTTTCATGTTATGGATCAGTTGGGCTTAGATAAAAGCTGTTGAAACCCTTTACCCCGCTTGGATTTGGTTAATACTTGGTTTATTGGCTGCGCACCATTGGATAGTACGTCACCATACTTTAAAACCGGTTCCCACCATTTTTTTCAGCATGACTTTTGATGAAAAACGGACTTTTTTGTTTTTCATGTTATGGATCAGTTGGGCTTAGATAAAAGCTGTTGAAACCCTTTACCCCGCTTGGATTTGGTTAATACTTGGTTTATTGGCTGCGCACCATTGGATAGTACGTCACCATACTTTAAAACCGGTTCCCACCATTTTTTTCAGCATGACTTTTGATGAAAAACGGACTTTTTTGTTTTTCATGTTATGGATCAGTTGGGCTTAGATAAAAGCTGTTGAAACCCTTTACCCCGCTTGGATTTGGTTAATACTTGGTTTATTGGCTGCGCACCATTGGATAGTACGTCACCATACTTTAAAACCGGTTCCCACCATTTTTTTCAGCATGACTTTTGATGAAAAACGGACTTTTTTGTTTTTCATGTTATGGATCAGTTGGGCTTAGATAAAAGCTGTTGAAACCCTTTACCCCGCTTGGATTTGGTTAATACTTGGTTTATTGGCTGCGCACCATTGGATAGTACGTCACCATACTTTAAAACCGGTTCCCACCATTTTTTTCAGCATGACTTTTGATGAAAAACGGACTTTTTTGTTTTTCATGTTATGGATCAGTTGGGCTTAGATAAAAGCTGTTGAAACCCTTTACCCCGCTTGGATTTGGTTAATACTTGGTTTATTGGCTGCGCACCATTGGATAGTACGTCACCATACTTTAAAACCGGTTCCCACCATTTTTTTCAGCATGACTTTTGATGAAAAACGGACTTTTTTGTTTTTCATGTTATGGATCAGTTGGGCTTAGATAAAAGCTGTTGAAACCCTTTACCCCGCTTGGATTTGGTTAATACTTGGTTTATTGGCTGCGCACCATTGGATAGTACGTCACCATACTTTAAAACCGGTTCCCACCATTTTTTTCAGCATGACTTTTGATGAAAAACGGACTTTTTTGTTTTTCATGTTATGGATCAGTTGGGCTTAGATAAAAGCTGTTGAAACCCTTTACCCCGCTTGGATTTGGTTAATACTTGGTTTATTGGCTGCGCACCATTGGATAGTACGTCACCATACTTTAAAACCGGTTCCCACCATTTTTTTCAGCATGACTTTTGATGAAAAACGGACTTTTTTGTTTTTCATGTTATGGATCAGTTGGGCTTAGATAAAAGCTGTTGAAACCCTTTACCCCGCTTGGATTTGGTTAATACTTGGTTTATTGGCTGCGCACCATTGGATAGTACGTCACCATACTTTAAAACCGGTTCCCACCATTTTTTTCAGCATGACTTTTGATGAAAAACGGACTTTTTTGTTTTTCATGTTATGGATCAGTTGGGCTTAGATAAAAGCTGTTGAAACCCTTTACCCCGCTTGGATTTGGTTAATACTTGGTTTATTGGCTGCGCACCATTGGATAGTACGTCACCATACTTTAAAACCGGTTCCCACCATTTTTTTCAGCATGACTTTTGATGAAAAACGGACTTTTTTGTTTTTCATGTTATGGATCAGTTGGGCTTAGATAAAAGCTGTTGAAACCCTTTACCCCGCTTGGATTTGGTTAATACTTGGTTTATTGGCTGCGCACCATTGGATAGTACGTCACCATACTTTAAAACCGGTTCCCACCATTTTTTTCAGCATGACTTTTGATGAAAAACGGACTTTTTTGTTTTTCATGTTATGGATCAGTTGGGCTTAGATAAAAGCTGTTGAAACCCTTTACCCCGCTTGGATTTGGTTAATACTTGGTTTATTGGCTGCGCACCATTGGATAGTACGTCACCATACTTTAAAACCGGTTCCCACCATTTTTTTCAGCATGACTTTTGATGAAAAACGGACTTTTTTGTTTTTCATGTTATGGATCAGTTGGGCTTAGATAAAAGCTGTTGAAACCCTTTACCCCGCTTGGATTTGGTTAATACTTGGTTTATTGGCTGCGCACCATTGGATAGTACGTCACCATACTTTAAAACCGGTTCCCACCATTTTTTTCAGCATGACTTTTGATGAAAAACGGACTTTTTTGTTTTTCATGTTATGGATCAGTTGGGCTTAGATAAAAGCTGTTGAAACCCTTTACCCCGCTTGGATTTGGTTAATACTTGGTTTATTGGCTGCGCACCATTGGATAGTACGTCACCATACTTTAAAACCGGTTCCCACCATTTTTTTCAGCATGACTTTTGATGAAAAACGGACTTTTTTGTTTTTCATGTTATGGATCAGTTGGGCTTAGATAAAAGCTGTTGAAACCCTTTACCCCGCTTGGATTTGGTTAATACTTGGTTTATTGGCTGCGCACCATTGGATAGTACGTCACCATACTTTAAAACCGGTTCCCACCATTTTTTTCAGCATGACTTTTGATGAAAAACGGACTTTTTTGTTTTTCATGTTATGGATCAGTTGGGCTTAGATAAAAGCTGTTGAAACCCTTTACCCCGCTTGGATTTGGTTAATACTTGGTTTATTGGCTGCGCACCATTGGATAGTACGTCACCATACTTTAAAACCGGTTCCCACCATTTTTTTCAGCATGACTTTTGATGAAAAACGGACTTTTTTGTTTTTCATGTTATGGATCAGTTGGGCTTAGATAAAAGCTGTTGAAACCCTTTACCCCGCTTGGATTTGGTTAATACTTGGTTTATTGGCTGCGCACCATTGGATAGTACGTCACCATACTTTAAAACCGGTTCCCACCATTTTTTTCAGCATGACTTTTGATGAAAAACGGACTTTTTTGTTTTTCATGTTATGGATCAGTTGGGCTTAGATAAAAGCTGTTGAAACCCTTTACCCCGCTTGGATTTGGTTAATACTTGGTTTATTGGCTGCGCACCATTGGATAGTACGTCACCATACTTTAAAACCGGTTCCCACCATTTTTTTCAGCATGACTTTTGATGAAAAACGGACTTTTTTGTTTTTCATGTTATGGATCAGTTGGGCTTAGATAAAAGCTGTTGAAACCCTTTACCCCGCTTGGATTTGGTTAATACTTGGTTTATTGGCTGCGCACCATTGGATAGTACGTCACCATACTTTAAAACCGGTTCCCACCATTTTTTTCAGCATGACTTTTGATGAAAAACGGACTTTTTTGTTTTTCATGTTATGGATCAGTTGGGCTTAGATAAAAGCTGTTGAAACCCTTTACCCCGCTTGGATTTGGTTAATACTTGGTTTATTGGCTGCGCACCATTGGATAGTACGTCACCATACTTTAAAACCGGTTCCCACCATTTTTTTCAGCATGACTTTTGATGAAAAACGGACTTTTTTGTTTTTCATGTTATGGATCAGTTGGGCTTAGATAAAAGCTGTTGAAACCCTTTACCCCGCTTGGATTTGGTTAATACTTGGTTTATTGGCTGCGCACCATTGGATAGTACGTCACCATACTTTAAAACCGGTTCCCACCATTTTTTTCAGCATGACTTTTGATGAAAAACGGACTTTTTTGTTTTTCATGTTATGGATCAGTTGGGCTTAGATAAAAGCTGTTGAAACCCTTTACCCCGCTTGGATTTGGTTAATACTTGGTTTATTGGCTGCGCACCATTGGATAGTACGTCACCATACTTTAAAACCGGTTCCCACCATTTTTTTCAGCATGACTTTTGATGAAAAACGGACTTTTTTGTTTTTCATGTTATGGATCAGTTGGGCTTAGATAAAAGCTGTTGAAACCCTTTACCCCGCTTGGATTTGGTTAATACTTGGTTTATTGGCTGCGCACCATTGGATAGTACGTCACCATACTTTAAAACCGGTTCCCACCATTTTTTTCAGCATGACTTTTGATGAAAAACGGACTTTTTTGTTTTTCATGTTATGGATCAGTTGGGCTTAGATAAAAGCTGTTGAAACCCTTTACCCCGCTTGGATTTGGTTAATACTTGGTTTATTGGCTGCGCACCATTGGATAGTACGTCACCATACTTTAAAACCGGTTCCCACCATTTTTTTCAGCATGACTTTTGATGAAAAACGGACTTTTTTGTTTTTCATGTTATGGATCAGTTGGGCTTAGATAAAAGCTGTTGAAACCCTTTACCCCGCTTGGATTTGGTTAATACTTGGTTTATTGGCTGCGCACCATTGGATAGTACGTCACCATACTTTAAAACCGGTTCCCACCATTTTTTTCAGCATGACTTTTGATGAAAAACGGACTTTTTTGTTTTTCATGTTATGGATCAGTTGGGCTTAGATAAAAGCTGTTGAAACCCTTTACCCCGCTTGGATTTGGTTAATACTTGGTTTATTGGCTGCGCACCATTGGATAGTACGTCACCATACTTTAAAACCGGTTCCCACCATTTTTTTCAGCATGACTTTTGATGAAAAACGGACTTTTTTGTTTTTCATGTTATGGATCAGTTGGGCTTAGATAAAAGCTGTTGAAACCCTTTACCCCGCTTGGATTTGGTTAATACTTGGTTTATTGGCTGCGCACCATTGGATAGTACGTCACCATACTTTAAAACCGGTTCCCACCATTTTTTTCAGCATGACTTTTGATGAAAAACGGACTTTTTTGTTTTTCATGTTATGGATCAGTTGGGCTTAGATAAAAGCTGTTGAAACCCTTTACCCCGCTTGGATTTGGTTAATACTTGGTTTATTGGCTGCGCACCATTGGATAGTACGTCACCATACTTTAAAACCGGTTCCCACCATTTTTTTCAGCATGACTTTTGATGAAAAACGGACTTTTTTGTTTTTCATGTTATGGATCAGTTGGGCTTAGATAAAAGCTGTTGAAACCCTTTACCCCGCTTGGATTTGGTTAATACTTGGTTTATTGGCTGCGCACCATTGGATAGTACGTCACCATACTTTAAAACCGGTTCCCACCATTTTTTTCAGCATGACTTTTGATGAAAAACGGACTTTTTTGTTTTTCATGTTATGGATCAGTTGGGCTTAGATAAAAGCTGTTGAAACCCTTTACCCCGCTTGGATTTGGTTAATACTTGGTTTATTGGCTGCGCACCATTGGATAGTACGTCACCATACTTTAAAACCGGTTCCCACCATTTTTTTCAGCATGACTTTTGATGAAAAACGGACTTTTTTGTTTTTCATGTTATGGATCAGTTGGGCTTAGATAAAAGCTGTTGAAACCCTTTACCCCGCTTGGATTTGGTTAATACTTGGTTTATTGGCTGCGCACCATTGGATAGTACGTCACCATACTTTAAAACCGGTTCCCACCATTTTTTTCAGCATGACTTTTGATGAAAAACGGACTTTTTTGTTTTTCATGTTATGGATCAGTTGGGCTTAGATAAAAGCTGTTGAAACCCTTTACCCCGCTTGGATTTGGTTAATACTTGGTTTATTGGCTGCGCACCATTGGATAGTACGTCACCATACTTTAAAACCGGTTCCCACCATTTTTTTCAGCATGACTTTTGATGAAAAACGGACTTTTTTGTTTTTCATGTTATGGATCAGTTGGGCTTAGATAAAAGCTGTTGAAACCCTTTACCCCGCTTGGATTTGGTTAATACTTGGTTTATTGGCTGCGCACCATTGGATAGTACGTCACCATACTTTAAAACCGGTTCCCACCATTTTTTTCAGCATGACTTTTGATGAAAAACGGACTTTTTTGTTTTTCATGTTATGGATCAGTTGGGCTTAGATAAAAGCTGTTGAAACCCTTTACCCCGCTTGGATTTGGTTAATACTTGGTTTATTGGCTGCGCACCATTGGATAGTACGTCACCATACTTTAAAACCGGTTCCCACCATTTTTTTCAGCATGACTTTTGATGAAAAACGGACTTTTTTGTTTTTCATGTTATGGATCAGTTGGGCTTAGATAAAAGCTGTTGAAACCCTTTACCCCGCTTGGATTTGGTTAATACTTGGTTTATTGGCTGCGCACCATTGGATAGTACGTCACCATACTTTAAAACCGGTTCCCACCATTTTTTTCAGCATGACTTTTGATGAAAAACGGACTTTTTTGTTTTTCATGTTATGGATCAGTTGGGCTTAGATAAAAGCTGTTGAAACCCTTTACCCCGCTTGGATTTGGTTAATACTTGGTTTATTGGCTGCGCACCATTGGATAGTACGTCACCATACTTTAAAACCGGTTCCCACCATTTTTTTCAGCATGACTTTTGATGAAAAACGGACTTTTTTGTTTTTCATGTTATGGATCAGTTGGGCTTAGATAAAAGCTGTTGAAACCCTTTACCCCGCTTGGATTTGGTTAATACTTGGTTTATTGGCTGCGCACCATTGGATAGTACGTCACCATACTTTAAAACCGGTTCCCACCATTTTTTTCAGCATGACTTTTGATGAAAAACGGACTTTTTTGTTTTTCATGTTATGGATCAGTTGGGCTTAGATAAAAGCTGTTGAAACCCTTTACCCCGCTTGGATTTGGTTAATACTTGGTTTATTGGCTGCGCACCATTGGATAGTACGTCACCATACTTTAAAACCGGTTCCCACCATTTTTTTCAGCATGACTTTTGATGAAAAACGGACTTTTTTGTTTTTCATGTTATGGATCAGTTGGGCTTAGATAAAAGCTGTTGAAACCCTTTACCCCGCTTGGATTTGGTTAATACTTGGTTTATTGGCTGCGCACCATTGGATAGTACGTCACCATACTTTAAAACCGGTTCCCACCATTTTTTTCAGCATGACTTTTGATGAAAAACGGACTTTTTTGTTTTTCATGTTATGGATCAGTTGGGCTTAGATAAAAGCTGTTGAAACCCTTTACCCCGCTTGGATTTGGTTAATACTTGGTTTATTGGCTGCGCACCATTGGATAGTACGTCACCATACTTTAAAACCGGTTCCCACCATTTTTTTCAGCATGACTTTTGATGAAAAACGGACTTTTTTGTTTTTCATGTTATGGATCAGTTGGGCTTAGATAAAGCTGTTGAAACCCTTTACCCCGCTTGGATTTGGTTAATACTTGGTTTATTGGATGCGCACCATTGGTATAGTACGTCACCATACTTTAAAACCGGTTCCCACCATTTTTTTCAGCATGACTTTTGATGAAAAACGGACTTTTTTGTTTTTCATGTTATGGATCAGTTGGGCTTAGATAAAAGCTGTTGAAACCCTTTACCCCGCTTGGATTTGGTTAATACTTGGTTTATTGGCTGCGCGCACCATTGGATAGTACGTCACCATACTTTAAAACCGGTTCCCACCATTTTTTTCAGCATGACTTTTGATGAAAAACGGACTTTTTTGTTTTTCATGTTATGGATCAGTTGGGCTTAGATAAAAGCTGTTGAAACCCTTTACCCCGCTTGGATTTGGTTAATACTTGGTTTATTGGCTGCGCACCATTGGATAGTACGTCACCATACTTTAAAACCGGTTCCCACCATTTTTTTCAGCATGACTTTTGATGAAAAACGGACTTTTTTGTTTTTCATGTTATGGATCAGTTGGGCTTAGATAAAAGCTGTTGAAACCCTTTACCCCGCTTGGATTTGGTTAATACTTGGTTTATTGGCTGCGCACCATTGGATAGTACGTCACCATACTTTAAAACCGGTTCCCACCATTTTTTTCAGCATGACTTTTGATGAAAAACGGACTTTTTTGTTTTTCATGTTATGGATCAGTTGGGCTTAGATAAAAGCTGTTGAAACCCTTTACCCCGCTTGGATTTGGTTAATACTTGGTTTATTGGCTGCGCACCATTGGATAGTACGTCACCATACTTTAAAACCGGTTCCCACCATTTTTTTCAGCATGACTTTTGATGAAAACGGACTTTTTTGTTTTTCATGTTATGGATCAGTTGGGCTTAGATAAAAGCTGTTGAAACCCTTTACCCCGCTTGGATTTGGTTAATACTTGGTTTATTGGCTGCGCACCATTGGATAGTACGTCACCATACTTTAAAACCGGTTCCCACCATTTTTTTCAGCATGACTTTTGATATATCCGCGTGTACAGGATAACACGCGGATATATCAATTAAAATCATACCATCACGTGAGTATTTCGTATTCCACAATCCTCCATGACCAAATTCGACGCAACTCAACTTCACGTCATTGAGAAAATCACTTCGTGTTGGACGCCATGAGTTTTTTTCTCTTGCAAAGTGAGCTACCACTGATGGAATTGTGAAGCAATCCGTAAGTAGTTTTTCATTAGAAAATTCTTTAGAATTTTCAGGTGAAAATTCATTAGCGATTTTTCTCATTCTAGTATCTAATTCTTCAGTTCGATATAATTCACCATTTGGTCTTACAAACTGATCAAATCCTATTTCGGATCCTCATTACTCCTGAGTAACCACATTGACACAGGGTCGTCTTTGGTTAATGTGTGAATAGCTTCAAATAATTTCTCTTCATAGAAACCATCCCTAGAAAATTCTTTAGGGATATATCGAACAGTTCTTTCTCGTGGAAATATATTTACCGTGGGTGTCCACGCGTGTTTGTTATGATCGATAATTTCAATTGGAGCTCCTCGCGATTGATATTTCGGTTCGTATAATACTTCTCCGGTTATCGTTGCTACCGATATTGGAAATTTTAATAATGCTTCTAATTTAGCTATATCGGAAATCGTTGCCCCGCGCTGTTTCACTGTCAATTCCCATTCGGTTATTTTGTTTCGTCGTTGTTCAGTTAATTTGTTTCCCCGGGATGCATTTGTGAAGTGTTCTATTAACCGTGTTGCTACACAATTAAGTGGCAAAGCCACTGATGATGAAAACATTGGAGCTAGTTTTGTAATACTTGGGTTATCATTTAGCTGATATATTCCGTAAACAACTGCTGTTACAGGGTAAGATTTCTCATAGTATGGTTTGTCAATTCCAGTTAGAATTCCTGGTTTGGAATCTCTACTCACAATTACAAATTTTTTATCCTTAAGGATTGGGTCAAATTTATCTCTGATAATCCATTCACCTTCCTCTTCGATAATGAATTTTATTCTAAAAAAATACTTCAGTAGAGATTTCCCGCCCTTTGGCGAGCCAAGGTGTGAAAGTATCACAGCTGCTCTTGTATCGTTCATAGTAGCATCAATTACGGGTATATTGACATCTTCATTAATAATTCGAAATGTCGACCACGCATGAGATGCTCCATCACGCTTAAACTCATTAAAACAGTCGCTGATTTTACTCAGCAGTGGTTTGTCATCTACTAGACTTTTAGGTATATTAGAGATTCTATCGAGATTAAATCTAGCATTTTTCCAAGGCTTAATTTTCGATAATCTCTTGAATTCCTTCATATTATAATTAAAACAAGTATTTAAATAGAAAGTTTTTTATATAATGAATCATTGCAAATGGCTTATGATTGGATCAAAGACTCCATGTAACAAATCATGCAGAAATGAATTCTGTGGGTATCATATGCAGAGTGTTAGAAACGGTTCGGAGGGGCCTTTACCATGCTTGCATTGTGGGGTAGGTGTAAGAGGTAAGTCGCAGTTATGCATTAATTGCGGGGGTAAGCGTTATAGAGAGTTAAAACGTTATTATGACAAGCGAAGAATCAAAAATCCTGACGACGTCAATGACAACGTCAACGGCAAAATCATAAAAACTACGGCTGACTATATAAAAAGATTTGCTAATGTTATAATTCAGCCAATTAACGAATTAGACAAATAGATATATTATATATACAAATGAGCCAAGAATTTCAAAGACATCCTGTTATTAAAAATTACGAAGCTTCTCGTGATGGTATTGTCAGAAACTGTAAAAATAAAAAATCTATTGGTGTTGTGAATAATCAAGGGTATTTGATATTTGGTGCTGGAGGGAAAATACATCTCAATCACCGTTTCGTCTTCGAAGTGTAGAATGGATCAATCAAGGATGGTTTTGTTATTGATCATATTGATTCCGATCCCAAGAATAACAAATTGAACAACCTTCAAGCTATAACACAGCGTGAAAACTCCAAACGAGGAAGAACTGGGAAATACTCGAAAATTGCTAGACCAGTAAAGTCAATTAATACTGACAACACGGAGATAGTATTTCAATCAATAAACGCAGCTGGTAAGTATTTCGATATTCACACCTCCTCGGTACAAAAAGTAGCAGATGGAATTTATAAGACCGCTTTTTCAAAGTATTTAAAAAACAAAATTCAGTTTATTTATGTGAATTAGCGGAGATAACTCCGTTAGGTATAACGCGTGTGAAATCCGTAGGATTTCCACCAATGACAGAGTTACGGATCTTAAACATGGCAAGCCAGCGTTTCTAACATTGATTTGATTGGCTGTTATAATTAAATAAATCTAAACAACACGCGCACGCATTTACCTATGTTCGTGAAGTAGGTGGGCGTGGTTAAAATTCCTTGTATATACAATGATCTAATTGAGGAGGATATATATACTAAAAAATCTCTATTCTGTATGACTAATCTGTGGTGTAATGGTATCGTGTTTGTCTTGTAAACATAGATCTATATCAACTACGTGTTCGGTCCCCATAGCAGATACATTATTTGATGGCGAAACGCAAGATGTTTTTATATTAATTGGGGGGGGGGCTGGGCGGATCCCCTCAGCCAAACCAACATTGTAACTCATGCTATCGCATTCTCGGTAGCGTGGGTTGGTGTTTTTTTCCAACTCATGCAACCATGAATTCGATTTCATGGGTTGCCATGTTGGTTTGGTTTACCACGCCCACATCATTACCATCATCGTTCCATTGAATTATAATCCATCCTTTGTTATGCCTAAAATTTGCCGCAACACTCGAGCGCGGAGATATATGGCATTGTACCGTCCTATGTGTATATAACCGCCTACCACACTAGATCAGGGGTTATTGTGCCGTCGTCATTCATTGTCATTGAAAATCAATTCACATTCACCTATAATCTATTGTTAGAAACGCTAGCGTTTCCACCGTCCTATGTGTATATAACCGCCTCCACACTAGATCAGGGGTTATTGTGCCGTCGTCATCCATTGTCATTGAAAATCAATTCATTCAGTGTAATTGTGCCGTCGTCATTCATTATATTGTATATAATCATAATCACCTATAATCGCATTAAGCTTCTGGGTATACTAAGATGCTCTCAACACCTTAGTGTATCCAGAATTCATTTTAAAATACTTTGTATTTTTAATTCTAAAGAATTTTCATACTTTTGATTTCCAATTAAAAATACAAAGTATTTGAACAAATATATTTTTATATATTTATGAATCTTGAAAATCTCAAATCGATTATTATTGAAATCAACAAGCTTAAGGATCAAAATGTAAAATTATGTTCAGGGTTAAATTGTGATCAAATTATGACCGATTTCGAGGATATACAATTTGCAGAACAGACGGGGAAATACGTCCTAGCGAAAAAATATTTTTTAACTAAAAAGATCCAAAAGCTTATACGTGAGAGCTTAGTCAATACGGAAGATATTAGTGTATTCGTACCATTATGTAGCATCGTTGAACGTGTACGAAAGCAATTAGGCTTAGAATATGAACAAAAGAGGTTTATTAATTGTAAAGTGAGACAATTAAAAATGTTAATGGAAAACTCTGAAGGTGATGAGCCCCACGCGTAGAGAGCCTCCTTTGTTTGTATATAATCAGTACGGTATATGACATGTATAATCACACTATGAGGAAGTAAAATTGTGTGTGTGACCCAGTACAATAACAAGGAAGTATTAAAATGCTTTGCATTTTTAGGTTAGTGATTTTTTTTTTTACTTAAAAATCTTTGATGAAATGCTTTGCAATGAAATGCTTTGCAATGAAAATCGAAGATGGAAACTCAAAGAGTTTCAAATTGAAATTGCAATGAAATGCTTTGATGAAATGCTTTGCATTTCTAATTGAAATTGTCTTGCAATTTGACAATAGTAATACTCTTTCAATAATGGTAGGACAATCATTGACCACACGTAACACTAAAGAACGACTTGAAGCTCTTAAGAAAATATTACCACTTCGTGATCATATACGTGAGAAACTTCAACAGCGGCAATTACTTCAGACTGACTTCACAGAGGATACAGAACAACTCTTCAAACCTATTGTTAGTGCAACTGAGGGTGTGAAAACAGCAACTGAACGGGCGATATACGGAGATGTCCCTGAAGAAGGAAAACGAATAGAGAGGCCTCTTCTTGGTGAACTTGAAAAAATAGCAATCGAAACTGGACAAACAAAACAGGCTGTACAAAAACTTTCAGGTGATATGGCAACTCAGATGGAAATACAACGACAAAGTGGTATTGATGTCGGTGATGAATTGCCACTTGAATCAAAAAGAACAGTAGAGGGTTTACGGGAGAGATTTAACGAGGCGGGGATAGCAGAAATTGATAACACTAAACCAGTAGATATTCCTGTGTTTGGTGTTACGAGTTATGAAAAAAGAAAAAAAATGTTGAAAAAAGAGTATCATAAGTATATTAAGGATTTACAACATTACGCTGATGTGATTTACAAAATAAAAACTGGGAAAAGTCAAATTAAAACAGATAGTGCATCATACATTAAATATATGGAAATAGTGGGTAATGTATACAATCAATATGAAGAACTAAAACAACAACAAAAACCACAAAAATTACAGCGGCGGAAACATCCCTCGAAGAAAATATCCTTCTCACCTAAAAAATCAAAACCCGGTTCAGAAATAGATGATGATGATCTTTTAAAAATCCTTCTAGATGAGAGATCTTCTACACAAGGTGCAACTGGTACAACTAAAAAAACAGGCAGTGGTTTAGTTGGAAACTCTAATGTAACTTGCCCTGGTAATATTCTCGGTGATATAGCACGATTAGAAGTACTCGTAGGAGGAAAACGAGCTGGAAATAACTCACCGGAAATAATCAATGAAGCAGCTGATATCTGTAGGAGGTTATTTCAAGGTGGTATCATGGATATTGCAACATATCGAGATTTTATTGAGGAGTTAGTAGAAAATTCTCATGGTTATCATAGTGACTAGATAATTGAAAACACTAGCATTTGGAAATGTTAATGTTTCTATATAGAGAATGATCATACACTACAACCATGATAAACCAACTAGTGTCTACGTTGTAAATTCACGATTACCAAAATACCGAGTATACTATGGAGATGGTCTCGGTAATACTATAATGGGGTTATTTTCAAGAATGGCTCCAAAAGTGGCTCCGCTAGTAAAACAATTATCGATGAAAGCAATTGATGTTATCCGAGATAAGGGTATTAACACTGTTGGTGATCTTGCCGGAAAGGCATTTTCAGCCGCTAAGGATAAACTAACAGCGCTAGTTCGACGTAGAAATTTGAAGAATTTCCAAACGAAACCTGGAATGACTTCACTACCATCTACTGCAGTAATGCCTACACAGGTTAGTAAAATAATAAATAACGCCGTGGATAAAAAACTACAGTCATTAATAACTCCGTCATCCATGATTTCGTCATCCATGACTCCGTCATTGCAGGATAACATAATAGCAAATGCCATAGCGGGAAGCGGCTTTAGGAAATTTCGACAGAAACGTTAACGCTAGAAGTACTAGTGTTTCCAACGTTAGAAATATTTATTTGAACAGGATTTCCAATTATTATAGTTATTGTAGAAATGCTAGCATTTCTTACATTAGTGTTTCTAACACTAGGATTTTTATTTATTTGAATAGGATTCTCAGTTGTTATGGTTATATTTGAAATACTTGGATATTCGTCATCATTTGAATCAGAATCACTAATGTTAGAAATACTTGTATCAAAAATGCTTGTATCAGAATCACTAATGTTAGAAATACTTGTATCAGAATCACTTATGATTCTATTAACGTTATCTTTATTATCATCAGCATTTTCAGATATTTTCATCATCATTATTAATATATTCAACTTAATAATTAATTTATAAAAATTATTTTTATTTTTTTTGGCTAATCCGTCAACATGAATTCCGGGGAGTTTTCACTATCGATTTCTAATTTAGACCAACAGGTATATAATAAAAATGTTCAAACAGAATACTGATACTGCATTTGATATGGAAGCCCCAGT
Source organism: Unio pictorum (assembly GCA_030141615.1). Taxonomy (NCBI): domain Eukaryota; kingdom Metazoa; phylum Mollusca; class Bivalvia; order Unionida; family Unionidae; genus Unio; species Unio pictorum. The sequence goes on along the minus strand of JARLTB010000141.1, from coordinate 7,352,319 downwards.
ACTTAAAGATGATTCTGTACGTGATTATCAATTTTTTGCTTATCACGCAGTGCAACCTAATCTTCGCGGGAGAATTGAACTTCAGGTTCATGATACCAGTAAATACTTTTTACCCGCTGAAGCCTTTATTGAAGTCGAAGGTGAACTCGTAACAGATGTTGTAGCTAATACGCCATATGCAGATGGTATTCAAGTTGGGTTTGTTAACAATGGCATCATGGCGTTATTTGAAAGTGCTAGATATCTCATTGATGGAAAAGAAATCGAATCTATTGAACGTGAAGTTGATGTAGCAACGGGGATAATTGGACTAGCAAGATACTCTGATGATTATACTAGATCAGCTGGTCCATCTATGATGTTTTCCAAGGATATTAATGATCGCGCTGGGAAAGATCAATTTATTATAAGACAACCAAATGATCGTGCTGCCCCTAATCCTGCTGCTTTTGCTGATATTGAGGATATGATTATAAATAACGATCCCAATTACAACCTAGGATTTGCAACACGAGCAGCAACATTACAAGGAGATCGTCGACGGTTTTCATGCGCGATTCCGCTCCATCACATATTTGGATTTTGTAGAAACGTCAGAAAAGTTATCTATGGGGTAAAGCATACTGTAGCGCTAATGAGAAGAGGTACTGATAATTATCCAATCTGGCACGCTGCTGCCACTCCCGCTGGCATTGCCATCCCCGATGGTAAAGTAATTTTATCAAAACTATCACTGTGGATGCCAGTGTTGACTCCGTCGTTGTCAACAGAACCGCGGTTACTGTCTTTTATGGATCAAGGGGGGAAGCGATTATTAAGTTGGTTGTCAACGTCCACAGATACCATGGATTCTAATATTGATGGTACACTTACATGGCATCTAGCATCAAAACAGGGTATTACAGCTCCACGGCATATTTTTATTGCGCTACAGAATACTGAGCGATTAAATAATCAAACACGTTCCCACATGATATTTGATCAAATTGGGTGTAGTGAAGTCTCGCTGAGAATAAACGGACAGCAAGAACCATCAGAGGATATACAACTTAACTATGAAAACAATCATATTGCACGAGTTTATCATCGGTTGTTGTCGTATATGGGACGCGATCAAAATGTCGATACTGGTCTACAAATATCACAGTTGGATTTTAGAAGTTTATATCCGATTTATTACTTTTCGCTGGAACATCTCGACTTGATGAGACAATCCGTCGTTGATATACACTTCCGAGCTCGTGTAACCCGTCCTGCTGGTCCTCCTGCTATTGTTAATTATAGAGCGGTTGCTGTCATTCTCAGTGATAAGTCAATGATACTCGAAGGTGTTGGTGGACGAATGAGACTGGTAGATGCACCAGTGGAAAATCTTTAGAAATTAGAATCAACCTGTTTTATATAATGTCGTATAGTAATATCAATGTCACGTTGACACCTGGTCAAATAAAAAAATTACAATCTAAATCAGCTAAGCAATGCGGAACCACAATAACGCTGAAATTTAATCAAATGAATGGCGGAGGGAATAAACTATCACTGACGAAAACTCAGATTAATCATTTTAATAAAGCGCTGAAGGAAAAAAAGGGAATTCAGATTACTCTTTCTACGAGCGCGATTAAAAATATGGAAAAAACTGGCGGAATATTCCCACTGTTAGGGTTGATTCCAGGGTTGATTGCCGCAGCGGCCCCAGCAGTGGCGAAGGCGGCAGCGTTAGGAGCCATTGGTACCGCAGCAGGAATGGCGTTGAAAAAGGCAACTGGAAAGGGTTATAAAAAAAAAGGAAAGGGTCTAAGACTACCAGGAACCCCGAGTTCATGGTACAGCGGAAAGGGTCTTCGAATTCCAGGAACGATATAGTTCCGAAATCTTCGATTTCCAAACCGATGGTTCCCATGTCCAATTTTGATTTAATTGATGCCGCTAAAAAATTAAAAATAAAAAACTTTAGAGGTGTTTTTATGAAAGATCAGTTGCCGGCACAACCAAATGATGTTGAAACCGGTATTATTAATCTAGATAACAGCGATGGACCTGGAACTCACTGGGTTGCGTACGCGATTGATCCACGCGGGATTATTTATTTTGACTCATATGGACTAGCGCCTCCGAAAGAATTTAACCGCTATGTGAGAAAATTAAAAATACCCCGTTGGTATTCCACATTACCAACACAAACAATGCTTGACCCACCCATATGTGGTAATGAAGTATTAAACGTACTTGATGCTATTTCAAAGGAATCTTTAAAACCACCTCATGTAGTGGTAAATGAGTATACTAGCGGTCGTTGGATTAGAAATCCATGAAAATTCTACGAATTTAGACAGTGAAAATATTTCTATGATAACAATGATTGATATTTGGGGACGACCTTTATCAACGCTGAAAAAACCTGATGGTGGAGTTGAAATCCTTGATAAAATCAAGAATATTAAAAAACTAATCGAAGATGAAATAGCCGAAACATTGAACCTAGCAAGTGTTGATCCTGGTGAAATAGTTGTATTTCAAGATCGTCAGGGTAAATTGAAAACCAGTAATGTCTCCCTCGATGATATTTTAGTTAAACGACGAGATGCAGCAGAGGATACTATCGCGTTATTTTCTGATATGGGTAAACTCAAACCAGGTGTACTTGTTTCAACGATTACAGATAAATTAGCAACATTCGATAACACGGCGAATTAATTGAAATCACTCAATGATAAGTATGATGATCATATAGTTGTATTTAATCGGTTTACTGAAACACAAAGAAATACAATTGACCAAATTGACAAACCCCTGCTAGAATTTTTTGGAAATCCACCAGTGACCACACCAAAACTCACCTCGATAAAAGATTCTATGTTGGAACTAGCAACTCTTCAATCCGAATATGAAAAACACGTGAAACAGTTTTCATCGTTTCGTAAAAACATCATTGACAAGTTTATTGGAACCTCATTTGATAAAATTGAAATAACCCTTCCTGATATTAAAAAATCCATCGATGAGCTTAAAACGACCACTAATAACATCGTAACGGATGCAACGAGGATGATAAGCGTCATTGAAAAAATAAAAATTCCTCATAAGAGCACCAACAATATCGTATACACAATTCAACACGGATCATTTGCGTGGACTCCCACAAACAACATTTTAAACATAACCGCAGCAGTTAAGGGTATTTATCGATTAACAATAGTATCACCGAATCAATTTAATATATCATCAAGTAGTTCATCTGGAGTCAATAATACGATATCAACGATCATCGACAAGGATACAACTGAACAATTCACGATAACGACCACAGATAGAAATCTAATCAGGGTTTCAGTAACGTGGTACGTAGAATTCGTAGTGGATTTAAGTAAATAGGAAATCGAAGGATTTGCAATTGAAAATGCTAGCGCTTTTAAAATAAAATGACTCCATCATCGAATCAGTATCGCTATGATCAAGTCAGAGAATTTCAAACTAAACTCAGCTCTCTCTGTGAGGAGTATCAAATAAAAATCAAAAAATACCAACGAAGAATAACCGCAGTTGATATCACCGTATACTCAGTGTCGGGAGTAATCACTGCTGCTGGGATAATACTATCTTCGGTTACAATGATTGCTCCGGTCGTAGTTCCAATAGTTATTTCTTCGATAGCTACAATCGCCGGGATATTAACCGGGATCACAAAAAAACTATCATCGTGTAGCTAGAGTAAACTACACAATTATGTAATTAAATTTCACATTGCATCTGCCGGTTACTCGCAATTATCCTCGTTGATATCATCATCACTCGATGACACAACAATATCAGATAGCGAATTTTCAACGATGGCTCAATTATATAAATCAACAATGTTAAAATTAGAGAATACTAATAATAATAATGTCGTCGCAAGAACTACTTCAACAAATAGTAACAAATACAACACCGGTGAAAACAAGCACAATATCAGTAACCTCAAAGCGTCCCGAATTCAGTGTGAATTTTCCAATTCCTGTTCCCGTGAGCGAGATCGCGTTAGCAAAACTACGAGTGTATCATAGCTGGCCCAATATCAGATCGGTAGCATTTGGTGGTCAACAACCAAATAATTCCTTGGTGTTCGCATGGAAAAATCGTGAAGACGGAACCCCAGACTGGAACGTTGTCTCGTTACCAACTGGGTCATATCAAATCGAACAGATCAACGCTGAATTTCAACGAAGAATTAAATCTCTCACCGGAAAAGAATCGAAAATTGCTATAACGGTTCACGAGCCGACGTTATCATCTGCGATCGAGATTAATTCCCCTGGGTATGTTGTAGATATTTATCAGAGTTCTATAAGATCAGTGTTAGGATGGCCTGAATTACCACCGGATAACTCGCGAGAAAATTCGAAGGATTTTCCACCCGAACCTAAAAAATCCAATTATATCACCGATAAAAAAAAACCCGTTAATGAAATCAAGACTTATCGAGATCATACTGCCGAAAAAATCATAATTAAATCCTCCTCCCCCCACTATAATGCTCTCGTTATTAACGTTCTATTTATTAACAATAATTTTACAGCAATGAATAATGATTTTTCACTACTGCTAATATCTCTTAAATCCGGCTCTCTCACACAAGATGAATTTATCAGCATCATAGAAACAGCTAATAAAATCATTTATGATATGAAAGTATTCCACTCAGTAATTATTCATGAAGTATTGAACGATGAGATATCACATGATGTTTTTGCGGATATATACAAAATTAATAAAACGGAGATTAAAGATTTTAAAATCCCTGGATATGATCCCGATAAACTAAAAAAAAAAACTTAACGATGCTATTGATATTGGGTTCAAAAGAATCCACGATAATTGGAAAAAATCGAAGAATCCTACAGTAAATATTCTAAAGTTTAATAACGACCCAGATGGTGGTGGTAGACATATCGCTCCAAACAACGTAAATATATCCTCGGTGATATCATTGAATTTAGTATGTGACGTTATCGAAGGAAACTATCAAATAAATCTTGAGCAAACAAATCAAGCTCAGCAGGGGTATATTTTATATTCATTTGCACCAACAGCTCCTCCAGGATTTCTAATTATTGAAGACCCAACTAATCTAGTCTATATGAGATGTCATAATAATTTGTTAACGAGAATTAATTTCAAACTCACTGACCAATCTAATAATTTAATTGATCTACGAGGTGAAGTTTTGCAAATTAGTTTGTTTGTAAAGTCCTAAAGACTTTCATCCTGAAAGGATTTTCGTCTTAAAGACTTTCATCGTAAAAAAATTGTTAGCGCATTAGCAGCCGAGGAGGTGAACGTCAACTAAATGGCGTCTTTTTTTTTTACTGCTATTTTGCTGAATGGAGGCTTCTATTAAGCATTTTTGAGGAAGCCTCAGTTTGCTAAATTGACGCCTATATAAGCAATTTCGGGAAGCCTCAGTTTGCTAAATTGACGCTTGTAAAAGTATTTTCAAGGAAGCCTTAGTTTACTAAATTGACGCCTAAAAAGGCTGGTCTGTTCACCCTCTCTGCTGCTAAAGTCATGCTGAAAAAAATGGTGGGAACCGGTTTTAAAGTATGGTGACGTACTATCCAATGGTGCGCAGCCAATAAACCAAGTATTAACCAAATCCAAGCGGGGTAAAGGGTTTCAACAGCTTTTATCTAAGCCCAACTGATCCATAACATGAAAAACAAAAAAGTCCGTTTTTCATCAAAAGTCATGCTGAAAAAAATGGTGGGAACCGGTTTTAAAGTATGGTGACGTACTATCCAATGGTGCGCAGCCAATAAACCAAGTATTAACCAAATCCAAGCGGGGTAAAGGGTTTCAACAGCTTTTATCTAAGCCCAACTGATCCATAACATGAAAAACAAAAAAGTCCGTTTTTCATCAAAAGTCATGCTGAAAAAAATGGTGGGAACCGGTTTTAAAGTATGGTGACGTACTATCCAATGGTGCGCAGCCAATAAACCAAGTATTAACCAAATCCAAGCGGGGTAAAGGGTTTCAACAGCTTTTATCTAAGCCCAACTGATCCATAACATGAAAAACAAAAAAGTCCGTTTTTCATCAAAAGTCATGCTGAAAAAAATGGTGGGAACCGGTTTTAAAGTATGGTGACGTACTATCCAATGGTGCGCAGCCAATAAACCAAGTATTAACCAAATCCAAGCGGGGTAAAGGGTTTCAACAGCTTTTATCTAAGCCCAACTGATCCATAACATGAAAAACAAAAAAGTCCGTTTTTCATCAAAAGTCATGCTGAAAAAAATGGTGGGAACCGGTTTTAAAGTATGGTGACGTACTATCCAATGGTGCGCAGCCAATAAACCAAGTATTAACCAAAATCCAAGCGGGGTAAAGGGTTTCAACAGCTTTTATCTAAGCCCAACTGATCCATAACATGAAAAACAAAAAAGTCCGTTTTTCATCAAAAGTCATGCTGAAAAAAATGGTGGGAACCGGTTTTAAAGTATGGTGACGTACTATCCAATGGTGCGCAGCCAATAAACCAAGTATTAACCAAATCCATGCGGGGTAAAGGGTTTCAACACAGCTTTTATCTAAGCCCAACTGATCCATAACATGAAAAACAAAAAAGTCCGTTTTTCATCAAAAGTCATGCTGAAAAAAATGGTGGGAACCGGTTTTAAAGTATGGTGACGTACTATCCAATGGTGCGCAGCCAATAAACCAAGTATTAACCAAATCCAAGCGGGGGTAAAGGGTTTCAACAGCTTTTATCTAAGCCCAACTGATCCATAACATGAAAAACAAAAAAGTCCGTTTTTCATCAAAAGTCATGCTGAAAAAAATGGTGGGAACCGGTTTTAAAGTATGGTGACGTACTATCCAATGGTGCGCAGCCAATAAACCAAGTATTAACCAAATCCAAGCGGGGTAAAGGGTTTCAACAGCTTTTATCTAAGCCCAACTGATCCATAACATGAAAAACAAAAAAGTCCGTTTTTCATCAAAAGTCATGCTGAAAAAAATGGTGGGAACCGGTTTTAAAGTATGGTGACGTACTATCCAATGGTGCGCAGCCAATAAACCAAGTATTAACCAAATCCAAGCGGGGTAAAGGGTTTCAACAGCTTTTATCTAAGCCCAACTGATCCATAACATGAAAAACAAAAAAGTCCGTTTTTCATCAAAAGTCATGCTGAAAAAAATGGTGGGAACCGGTTTTAAAGTATGGTGACGTACTATCTAATGGTGCGCAGCCAATAAACCAAGTATTAACCAAATCCAAGCGGGGTAAAGGGTTTCAACAGCTTTTATCTAAGCCCAACTGATCCATAACATGAAAAACAAAAAAGTCCGTTTTTCATCAAAAGTCATGCTGAAAAAATGGTGGGAACCGGTTTTAAAGTTTGGTGACGTACTATCCAATGGTGCGCAGCCAATAAACCAAGTATTAACCAAATCCAAGCGGGGTAAAGGGTTTTAACAGCTTTTATCTAAGCCCAACTGATCCATAACATGAAAAACAAAAAAGTCCGTTTTTCATCAAAAGTCATGCTGAAAAAAATGGTGGGAACCGGTTTTAAAGTATGGTGACGTAGTATCGAATGGTGCGCAGCCAATAAACCAAGTATTAACCAAATCCAAGCGGGGGTAAAGGGTTTCAACAGCTTTTATCTAAGCCCAACTGATCCATAACATGAAAAACAAAAAAGTCCGTTTTTCATCAAAAGTCATGCTGAAAAAAATGGTGGGAACCGGTTTTAAAGTATGGTGACGTACTATCCAATGGTGCGCAGCCAATAAACCAAGTATTAACCAAATCCAAGCGGGGTAAAGGGTTTCAACAGCTTTTATCTAAGCCCAACTGATCCATAACATGAAAAACAAAAAAGTCCGTTTTTCATCAAAAGTCATGCTGAAAAAAATGGTGGGAACCGGTTTTAAAGTATGGTGACGTACTATCCAATGGTGCGCAGCCAATAAACCAAGTATTAACCAAATCCAAGCGGGGTAAAGGGTTTCAACAGCTTTTATCTAAGCCCAACTGATCCATAACATGAAAAACAAAAAAGTCCGTTTTTCATCAAAAGTCATGCTGAAAAAAATGGTGGGAACCGGTTTTAAAGTATGGTGACGTACTATCCAATGGTGCGCAGCCAATAAACCAAGTATTAACCAAATCCAAGCGGGGTAAAGGGTTTCAACAGCTTTTATCTAAGCCCAACTGATCCATAACATGAAAAACAAAAAAGTCCGTTTTTCATCAAAAGTCATGCTGAAAAAAATGGTGGGAACCGGTTTTAAAGTTTGGTGACGTACTATCCAATGGTGCGCAGCCAATAAACCAAGTATTAACCAAATCCAAGCGGGGTAAAGGGTTTTAACAGCTTTTATCTAAGCCCAACTGATCCATAACATGAAAAACAAAAAAGTCCGTTTTTCATCAAAAGTCATGCTGAAAAAAATGGTGGGAACCGGTTTTAAAGTATGGTGGCGTAGTATCGAATGGTGCGCAGCCAATAAACCAAGTATTAACCAAATCCAAGCGGGGTAAAGGGTTTCAACAGCTTTTATCTAAGCCCAACTGATCCATAACATGAAAAACAAAAAAGTCCGTTTTTCATCAAAAGTCATGCTGAAAAAAATGGTGGGAACCGGTTTTAAAGTATGGTGACGTACTATCCAATGGTGCGCAGCCAATAAACCAAGTATTAACCAAATCCAAGCGGGGTAAAGGGTTTCAACAGCTTTTATCTAAGCCCAACTGATCCATAACATGAAAAACAAAAAAGTCCGTTTTTCATCAAAAGTCATGCTGAAAAAAATGGTGGGAACCGGTTTTAAAGTATGGTGACGTACTATCCAATGGTGCGCAGCCAATAAACCAAGTATTAACCAAATCCAAGCGGGGTAAAGGGTTTCAACAGCTTTTATCTAAGCCCAACTGATCCATAACATGAAAAACAAAAAAGTCCGTTTTTCATCAAAAGTCATGCTGAAAAAAATGGTGGGAACCGGTTTTAAAGTATGGTGACGTACTATCCAATGGTGCGCAGCCAATAAACCAAGTATTAACCAAATCCAAGCGGGGTAAAGGGTTTCAACAGCTTTTATCTAAGCCCAACTGATCCATAACATGAAAAACAAAAAAGTCCGTTTTTCATCAAAAGTCATGCTGAAAAAAATGGTGGGAACCGGTTTTAAAGTATGGTGACGTACTATCCAATGGTGCGCAGCCAATAAACCAAGTATTAACCAAATCCAAGCGGGGTAAAGGGTTTCAACAGCTTTTATCTAAGCCCAACTGATCCATAACATGAAAAACAAAAAAGTCCGTTTTTCATCAAAAGTCATGCTGAAAAAAATGGTGGGAACCGGTTTTAAAGTATGGTGACGTACTATCCAATGGTGCGCAGCCAATAAACCAAGTATTAACCAAATCCAAGCGGGGTAAAGGGTTTCAACAGCTTTTATCTAAGCCCAACTGATCCATAACATGAAAAACAAAAAAGTCCGTTTTTCATCAAAAGTCATGCTGAAAAAAATGGTGGGAACCGGTTTTAAAGTATGGTGACGTACTATCCAATGGTGCGCAGCCAATAAACCAAGTATTAACCAAATCCAAGCGGGGTAAAGGGTTTCAACAGCTTTTATCTAAGCCCAACTGATCCATAACATGAAAAACAAAAAAGTCCGTTTTTCATCAAAAGTCATGCTGAAAAAAATGGTGGGAACCGGTTTTAAAGTATGGTGACGTACTATCCAATGGTGCGCAGCCAATAAACCAAGTATTAACCAAATCCAAGCGGGGTAAAGGGTTTCAACAGCTTTTATCTAAGCCCAACTGATCCATAACATGAAAAACAAAAAAGTCCGTTTTTCATCAAAAGTCATGCTGAAAAAAATGGTGGGAACCGGTTTTAAAGTATGGTGACGTACTATCCAATGGTGCGCAGCCAATAAACCAAGTATTAACCAAATCCAAGCGGGGTAAAGGGTTTCAACAGCTTTTATCTAAGCCCAACTGATCCATAACATGAAAAACAAAAAAGTCCGTTTTTCATCAAAAGTCATGCTGAAAAAAATGGTGGGAACCGGTTTTAAAGTATGGTGACGTACTATCCAATGGTGCGCAGCCAATAAACCAAGTATTAACCAAATCCAAGCGGGGTAAAGGGTTTCAACAGCTTTTATCTAAGCCCAACTGATCCATAACATGAAAAACAAAAAAGTCCGTTTTTCATCAAAAGTCATGCTGAAAAAAATGGTGGGAACCGGTTTTAAAGTATGGTGACGTACTATCCAATGGTGCGCAGCCAATAAACCAAGTATTAACCAAATCCAAGCGGGGTAAAGGGTTTCAACAGCTTTTATCTAAGCCCAACTGATCCATAACATGAAAAACAAAAAAGTCCGTTTTTCATCAAAAGTCATGCTGAAAAAAATGGTGGGAACCGGTTTTAAAGTATGGTGACGTACTATCCAATGGTGCGCAGCCAATAAACCAAGTATTAACCAAATCCAAGCGGGGTAAAGGGTTTCAACAGCTTTTATCTAAGCCCAACTGATCCATAACATGAAAAACAAAAAAGTCCGTTTTTCATCAAAAGTCATGCTGAAAAAAATGGTGGGAACCGGTTTTAAAGTATGGTGACGTACTATCCAATGGTGCGCAGCCAATAAACCAAGTATTAACCAAATCCAAGCGGGGTAAAGGGTTTCAACAGCTTTTATCTAAGCCCAACTGATCCATAACATGAAAAACAAAAAAGTCCGTTTTTCATCAAAAGTCATGCTGAAAAAAATGGTGGGAACCGGTTTTAAAGTATGGTGACGTACTATCCAATGGTGCGCAGCCAATAAACCAAGTATTAACCAAATCCAAGCGGGGTAAAGGGTTTCAACAGCTTTTATCTAAGCCCAACTGATCCATAACATGAAAAACAAAAAAGTCCGTTTTTCATCAAAAGTCATGCTGAAAAAAATGGTGGGAACCGGTTTTAAAGTATGGTGACGTACTATCCAATGGTGCGCAGCCAATAAACCAAGTATTAACCAAATCCAAGCGGGGTAAAGGGTTTCAACAGCTTTTATCTAAGCCCAACTGATCCATAACATGAAAAACAAAAAAGTCCGTTTTTCATCAAAAGTCATGCTGAAAAAAATGGTGGGAACCGGTTTTAAAGTATGGTGACGTACTATCCAATGGTGCGCAGCCAATAAACCAAGTATTAACCAAATCCAAGCGGGGTAAAGGGTTTCAACAGCTTTTATCTAAGCCCAACTGATCCATAACATGAAAAACAAAAAAGTCCGTTTTTCATCAAAAGTCATGCTGAAAAAAATGGTGGGAACCGGTTTTAAAGTATGGTGACGTACTATCCAATGGTGCGCAGCCAATAAACCAAGTATTAACCAAATCCAAGCGGGGTAAAGGGTTTCAACAGCTTTTATCTAAGCCCAACTGATCCATAACATGAAAAACAAAAAAGTCCGTTTTTCATCAAAAGTCATGCTGAAAAAAATGGTGGGAACCGGTTTTAAAGTATGGTGACGTACTATCCAATGGTGCGCAGCCAATAAACCAAGTATTAACCAAATCCAAGCGGGGTAAAGGGTTTCAACAGCTTTTATCTAAGCCCAACTGATCCATAACATGAAAAACAAAAAAGTCCGTTTTTCATCAAAAGTCATGCTGAAAAAAATGGTGGGAACCGGTTTTAAAGTATGGTGACGTACTATCCAATGGTGCGCAGCCAATAAACCAAGTATTAACCAAATCCAAGCGGGGTAAAGGGTTTCAACAGCTTTTATCTAAGCCCAACTGATCCATAACATGAAAAACAAAAAAGTCCGTTTTTCATCAAAAGTCATGCTGAAAAAAATGGTGGGAACCGGTTTTAAAGTATGGTGACGTACTATCCAATGGTGCGCAGCCAATAAACCAAGTATTAACCAAATCCAAGCGGGGTAAAGGGTTTCAACAGCTTTTATCTAAGCCCAACTGATCCATAACATGAAAAACAAAAAAGTCCGTTTTTCATCAAAAGTCATGCTGAAAAAAATGGTGGGAACCGGTTTTAAAGTATGGTGACGTACTATCCAATGGTGCGCAGCCAATAAACCAAGTATTAACCAAATCCAAGCGGGGTAAAGGGTTTCAACAGCTTTTATCTAAGCCCAACTGATCCATAACATGAAAAACAAAAAAGTCCGTTTTTCATCAAAAGTCATGCTGAAAAAAATGGTGGGAACCGGTTTTAAAGTATGGTGACGTACTATCCAATGGTGCGCAGCCAATAAACCAAGTATTAACCAAATCCAAGCGGGGTAAAGGGTTTCAACAGCTTTTATCTAAGCCCAACTGATCCATAACATGAAAAACAAAAAAGTCCGTTTTTCATCAAAAGTCATGCTGAAAAAAATGGTGGGAACCGGTTTTAAAGTATGGTGACGTAGCTATCCAATGGTGCGCAGCCAATAAACCAAGTATTAACCAAATCCAAGCGGGGTAAAGGGTTTCAACAGCTTTTATCTAAGCCCAACTGATCCATAACATGAAAAACAAAAAAGTCCGTTTTTCATCAAAAGTCATGCTGAAAAAAATGGTGGGAACCGGTTTTAAAGTATGGTGACGTACTATCCAATGGTGCGCAGCCAATAAACCAAGTATTAACCAAATCCAAGCGGGGTAAAGGGTTTCAACAGCTTTTATCTAAGCCCAACTGATCCATAACATGAAAAACAAAAAAGTCCGTTTTTCATCAAAAGTCATGCTGAAAAAAATGGTGGGAACCGGTTTTAAAGTATGGTGACGTACTATCCAATGGTGCGCAGCCAATAAACCAAGTATTAACCAAATCCAAGCGGGGTAAAGGGTTTCAACAGCTTTTATCTAAGCCCAACTGATCCATAACATGAAAAACAAAAAAGTCCGTTTTTCATCAAAAGTCATGCTGAAAAAAATGGTGGGAACCGGTTTTAAAGTATGGTGACGTACTATCCAATGGTGCGCAGCCAATAAACCAAGTATTAACCAAATCCAAGCGGGGTAAAGGGTTTCAACAGCTTTTATCTAAGCCCAACTGATCCATAACATGAAAAACAAAAAAGTCCGTTTTTCATCAAAAGTCATGCTGAAAAAAATGGTGGGAACCGGTTTTAAAGTATGGTGACGTACTATCCAATGGTGCGCAGCCAATAAACCAAGTATTAACCAAATCCAAGCGGGGTAAAGGGTTTCAACAGCTTTTATCTAAGCCCAACTGATCCATAACATGAAAAACAAAAAAGTCCGTTTTTCATCAAAAGTCATGCTGAAAAAAATGGTGGGAACCGGTTTTAAAGTATGGTGACGTACTATCCAATGGTGCGCAGCCAATAAACCAAGTATTAACCAAATCCAAGCGGGGTAAAGGGTTTCAACAGCTTTTATCTAAGCCCAACTGATCCATAACATGAAAAACAAAAAAGTCCGTTTTTCATCAAAAGTCATGCTGAAAAAAATGGTGGGAACCGGTTTTAAAGTATGGTGACGTACTATCCAATGGTGCGCAGCCAATAAACCAAGTATTAACCAAATCCAAGCGGGGTAAAGGGTTTCAACAGCTTTTATCTAAGCCCAACTGATCCATAACATGAAAAACAAAAAAGTCCGTTTTTCATCAAAAGTCATGCTGAAAAAAATGGTGGGAACCGGTTTTAAAGTATGGTGACGTACTATCCAATGGTGCGCAGCCAATAAACCAAGTATTAACCAAATCCAAGCGGGGTAAAGGGTTTCAACAGCTTTTATCTAAGCCCAACTGATCCATAACATGAAAAACAAAAAAGTCCGTTTTTCATCAAAAGTCATGCTGAAAAAAATGGTGGGAACCGGTTTTAAAGTATGGTGACGTACTATCCAATGGTGCGCAGCCAATAAACCAAGTATTAACCAAATCCAAGCGGGGTAAAGGGTTTCAACAGCTTTTATCTAAGCCCAACTGATCCATAACATGAAAAACAAAAAAGTCCGTTTTTCATCAAAAGTCATGCTGAAAAAAATGGTGGGAACCGGTTTTAAAGTATGGTGACGTACTATCCAATGGTGCGCAGCCAATAAACCAAGTATTAACCAAATCCAAGCGGGGTAAAGGGTTTCAACAGCTTTTATCTAAGCCCAACTGATCCATAACATGAAAAACAAAAAAGTCCGTTTTTCATCAAAAGTCATGCTGAAAAAAATGGTGGGAACCGGTTTTAAAGTATGGTGACGTACTATCCAATGGTGCGCAGCCAATAAACCAAGTATTAACCAAATCCAAGCGGGGTAAAGGGTTTCAACAGCTTTTATCTAAGCCCAACTGATCCATAACATGAAAAACAAAAAAGTCCGTTTTTCATCAAAAGTCATGCTGAAAAAAATGGTGGGAACCGGTTTTAAAGTATGGTGACGTACTATCCAATGGTGCGCAGCCAATAAACCAAGTATTAACCAAATCCAAGCGGGGTAAAGGGTTTCAACAGCTTTTATCTAAGCCCAACTGATCCATAACATGAAAAACAAAAAAGTCCGTTTTTCATCAAAAGTCATGCTGAAAAAAATGGTGGGAACCGGTTTTAAAGTATGGTGACGTACTATCCAATGGTGCGCAGCCAATAAACCAAGTATTAACCAAATCCAAGCGGGGTAAAGGGTTTCAACAGCTTTTATCTAAGCCCAACTGATCCATAACATGAAAAACAAAAAAGTCCGTTTTTCATCAAAAGTCATGCTGAAAAAAATGGTGGGAACCGGTTTTAAAGTATGGTGACGTACTATCCAATGGTGCGCAGCCAATAAACCAAGTATTAACCAAATCCAAGCGGGGTAAAGGGTTTCAACAGCTTTTATCTAAGCCCAACTGATCCATAACATGAAAAACAAAAAAGTCCGTTTTTCATCAAAAGTCATGCTGAAAAAAATGGTGGGAACCGGTTTTAAAGTATGGTGACGTACTATCCAATGGTGCGCAGCCAATAAACCAAGTATTAACCAAATCCAAGCGGGGTAAAGGGTTTCAACAGCTTTTATCTAAGCCCAACTGATCCATAACATGAAAAACAAAAAAGTCCGTTTTTCATCAAAAGTCATGCTGAAAAAAATGGTGGGAACCGGTTTTAAAGTATGGTGACGTACTATCCAATGGTGCGCAGCCAATAAACCAAGTATTAACCAAATCCAAGCGGGGTAAAGGGTTTCAACAGCTTTTATCTAAGCCCAACTGATCCATAACATGAAAAACAAAAAAGTCCGTTTTTCATCAAAAGTCATGCTGAAAAAAATGGTGGGAACCGGTTTTAAAGTATGGTGACGTACTATCCAATGGTGCGCAGCCAATAAACCAAGTATTAACCAAATCCAAGCGGGGTAAAGGGTTTCAACAGCTTTTATCTAAGCCCAACTGATCCATAACATGAAAAACAAAAAAGTCCGTTTTTCATCAAAAGTCATGCTGAAAAAAATGGTGGGAACCGGTTTTAAAGTATGGTGACGTACTATCCAATGGTGCGCAGCCAATAAACCAAGTATTAACCAAATCCAAGCGGGGTAAAGGGTTTCAACAGCTTTTATCTAAGCCCAACTGATCCATAACATGAAAAACAAAAAAGTCCGTTTTTCATCAAAAGTCATGCTGAAAAAAATGGTGGGAACCGGTTTTAAAGTATGGTGACGTACTATCCAATGGTGCGCAGCCAATAAACCAAGTATTAACCAAATCCAAGCGGGGTAAAGGGTTTCAACAGCTTTTATCTAAGCCCAACTGATCCATAACATGAAAAACAAAAAAGTCCGTTTTTCATCAAAAGTCATGCTGAAAAAAATGGTGGGAACCGGTTTTAAAGTATGGTGACGTACTATCCAATGGTGCGCAGCCAATAAACCAAGTATTAACCAAATCCAAGCGGGGTAAAGGGTTTCAACAGCTTTTATCTAAGCCCAACTGATCCATAACATGAAAAACAAAAAAGTCCGTTTTTCATCAAAAGTCATGCTGAAAAAAATGGTGGGAACCGGTTTTAAAGTATGGTGACGTACTATCCAATGGTGCGCAGCCAATAAACCAAGTATTAACCAAATCCAAGCGGGGTAAAGGGTTTCAACAGCTTTTATCTAAGCCCAACTGATCCATAACATGAAAAACAAAAAAGTCCGTTTTTCATCAAAAGTCATGCTGAAAAAAATGGTGGGAACCGGTTTTAAAGTATGGTGACGTACTATCCAATGGTGCGCAGCCAATAAACCAAGTATTAACCAAATCCAAGCGGGGTAAAGGGTTTCAACAGCTTTTATCTAAGCCCAACTGATCCATAACATGAAAAACAAAAAAGTCCGTTTTTCATCAAAAGTCATGCTGAAAAAAATGGTGGGAACCGGTTTTAAAGTATGGTGACGTACTATCCAATGGTGCGCAGCCAATAAACCAAGTATTAACCAAATCCAAGCGGGGTAAAGGGTTTCAACAGCTTTTATCTAAGCCCAACTGATCCATAACATGAAAAACAAAAAAGTCCGTTTTTCATCAAAAGTCATGCTGAAAAAAATGGTGGGAACCGGTTTTAAAGTATGGTGACGTACTATCCAATGGTGCGCAGCCAATAAACCAAGTATTAACCAAATCCAAGCGGGGTAAAGGGTTTCAACAGCTTTTATCTAAGCCCAACTGATCCATAACATGAAAAACAAAAAAGTCCGTTTTTCATCAAAAGTCATGCTGAAAAAAATGGTGGGAACCGGTTTTAAAGTATGGTGACGTACTATCCAATGGTGCGCAGCCAATAAACCAAGTATTAACCAAATCCAAGCGGGGTAAAGGGTTTCAACAGCTTTTATCTAAGCCCAACTGATCCATAACATGAAAAACAAAAAAGTCCGTTTTTCATCAAAAGTCATGCTGAAAAAAATGGTGGGAACCGGTTTTAAAGTATGGTGACGTACTATCCAATGGTGCGCAGCCAATAAACCAAGTATTAACCAAATCCAAGCGGGGTAAAGGGTTTCAACAGCTTTTATCTAAGCCCAACTGATCCATAACATGAAAAACAAAAAAGTCCGTTTTTCATCAAAAGTCATGCTGAAAAAAATGGTGGGAACCGGTTTTAAAGTATGGTGACGTACTATCCAATGGTGCGCAGCCAATAAACCAAGTATTAACCAAATCCAAGCGGGGTAAAGGGTTTCAACAGCTTTTATCTAAGCCCAACTGATCCATAACATGAAAAACAAAAAAGTCCGTTTTTCATCAAAAGTCATGCTGAAAAAAATGGTGGGAACCGGTTTTAAAGTATGGTGACGTACTATCCAATGGTGCGCAGCCAATAAACCAAGTATTAACCAAATCCAAGCGGGGTAAAGGGTTTCAACAGCTTTTATCTAAGCCCAACTGATCCATAACATGAAAAACAAAAAAGTCCGTTTTTCATCAAAAGTCATGCTGAAAAAAATGGTGGGAACCGGTTTTAAAGTATGGTGACGTACTATCCAATGGTGCGCAGCCAATAAACCAAGTATTAACCAAATCCAAGCGGGGTAAAGGGTTTCAACAGCTTTTATCTAAGCCCAACTGATCCATAACATGAAAAACAAAAAAGTCCGTTTTTCATCAAAAGTCATGCTGAAAAAAATGGTGGGAACCGGTTTTAAAGTATGGTGACGTACTATCCAATGGTGCGCAGCCAATAAACCAAGTATTAACCAAATCCAAGCGGGGTAAAGGGTTTCAACAGCTTTTATCTAAGCCCAACTGATCCATAACATGAAAAACAAAAAAGTCCGTTTTTCATCAAAAGTCATGCTGAAAAAAATGGTGGGAACCGGTTTTAAAGTATGGTGACGTACTATCCAATGGTGCGCAGCCAATAAACCAAGTATTAACCAAATCCAAGCGGGGTAAAGGGTTTCAACAGCTTTTATCTAAGCCCAACTGATCCATAACATGAAAAACAAAAAAGTCCGTTTTTCATCAAAAGTCATGCTGAAAAAAATGGTGGGAACCGGTTTTAAAGTATGGTGACGTACTATCCAATGGTGCGCAGCCAATAAACCAAGTATTAACCAAATCCAAGCGGGGTAAAGGGTTTCAACAGCTTTTATCTAAGCCCAACTGATCCATAACATGAAAAACAAAAAAGTCCGTTTTTCATCAAAAGTCATGCTGAAAAAAATGGTGGGAACCGGTTTTAAAGTATGGTGACGTACTATCCAATGGTGCGCAGCCAATAAACCAAGTATTAACCAAATCCAAGCGGGGTAAAGGGTTTCAACAGCTTTTATCTAAGCCCAACTGATCCATAACATGAAAAACAAAAAAGTCCGTTTTTCATCAAAAGTCATGCTGAAAAAAATGGTGGGAACCGGTTTTAAAGTATGGTGACGTACTATCCAATGGTGCGCAGCCAATAAACCAAGTATTAACCAAATCCAAGCGGGGTAAAGGGTTTCAACAGCTTTTATCTAAGCCCAACTGATCCATAACATGAAAAACAAAAAAGTCCGTTTTTCATCAAAAGTCATGCTGAAAAAAATGGTGGGAACCGGTTTTAAAGTATGGTGACGTACTATCCAATGGTGCGCAGCCAATAAACCAAGTATTAACCAAATCCAAGCGGGGTAAAGGGTTTCAACAGCTTTTATCTAAGCCCAACTGATCCATAACATGAAAAACAAAAAAGTCCGTTTTTCATCAAAAGTCATGCTGAAAAAAATGGTGGGAACCGGTTTTAAAGTATGGTGACGTACTATCCAATGGTGCGCAGCCAATAAACCAAGTATTAACCAAATCCAAGCGGGGTAAAGGGTTTCAACAGCTTTTATCTAAGCCCAACTGATCCATAACATGAAAAACAAAAAAGTCCGTTTTTCATCAAAAGTCATGCTGAAAAAAATGGTGGGAACCGGTTTTAAAGTATGGTGACGTACTATCCAATGGTGCGCAGCCAATAAACCAAGTATTAACCAAATCCAAGCGGGGTAAAGGGTTTCAACAGCTTTTATCTAAGCCCAACTGATCCATAACATGAAAAACAAAAAAGTCCGTTTTTCATCAAAAGTCATGCTGAAAAAAATGGTGGGAACCGGTTTTAAAGTATGGTGACGTACTATCCAATGGTGCGCAGCCAATAAACCAAGTATTAACCAAATCCAAGCGGGGTAAAGGGTTTCAACAGCTTTTATCTAAGCCCAACTGATCCATAACATGAAAAACAAAAAAGTCCGTTTTTCATCAAAAGTCATGCTGAAAAAAATGGTGGGAACCGGTTTTAAAGTATGGTGACGTACTATCCAATGGTGCGCAGCCAATAAACCAAGTATTAACCAAATCCAAGCGGGGTAAAGGGTTTCAACAGCTTTTATCTAAGCCCAACTGATCCATAACATGAAAAACAAAAAAGTCCGTTTTTCATCAAAAGTCATGCTGAAAAAAATGGTGGGAACCGGTTTTAAAGTATGGTGACGTACTATCCAATGGTGCGCAGCCAATAAACCAAGTATTAACCAAATCCAAGCGGGGTAAAGGGTTTCAACAGCTTTTATCTAAGCCCAACTGATCCATAACATGAAAAACAAAAAAGTCCGTTTTTCATCAAAAGTCATGCTGAAAAAAATGGTGGGAACCGGTTTTAAAGTATGGTGACGTACTATCCAATGGTGCGCAGCCAATAAACCAAGTATTAACCAAATCCAAGCGGGGTAAAGGGTTTCAACAGCTTTTATCTAAGCCCAACTGATCCATAACATGAAAAACAAAAAAGTCCGTTTTTCATCAAAAGTCATGCTGAAAAAAATGGTGGGAACCGGTTTTAAAGTATGGTGACGTACTATCCAATGGTGCGCAGCCAATAAACCAAGTATTAACCAAATCCAAGCGGGGTAAAGGGTTTCAACAGCTTTTATCTAAGCCCAACTGATCCATAACATGAAAAACAAAAAAGTCCGTTTTTCATCAAAAGTCATGCTGAAAAAAATGGTGGGAACCGGTTTTAAAGTATGGTGACGTACTATCCAATGGTGCGCAGCCAATAAACCAAGTATTAACCAAATCCAAGCGGGGTAAAGGGTTTCAACAGCTTTTATCTAAGCCCAACTGATCCATAACATGAAAAACAAAAAAGTCCGTTTTTCATCAAAAGTCATGCTGAAAAAAATGGTGGGAACCGGTTTTAAAGTATGGTGACGTACTATCCAATGGTGCGCAGCCAATAAACCAAGTATTAACCAAATCCAAGCGGGGTAAAGGGTTTCAACAGCTTTTATCTAAGCCCAACTGATCCATAACATGAAAAACAAAAAAGTCCGTTTTTCATCAAAAGTCATGCTGAAAAAAATGGTGGGAACCGGTTTTAAAGTATGGTGACGTACTATCCAATGGTGCGCAGCCAATAAACCAAGTATTAACCAAATCCAAGCGGGGTAAAGGGTTTCAACAGCTTTTATCTAAGCCCAACTGATCCATAACATGAAAAACAAAAAAGTCCGTTTTTCATCAAAAGTCATGCTGAAAAAAATGGTGGGAACCGGTTTTAAAGTATGGTGACGTACTATCCAATGGTGCGCAGCCAATAAACCAAGTATTAACCAAATCCAAGCGGGGTAAAGGGTTTCAACAGCTTTTATCTAAGCCCAACTGATCCATAACATGAAAAACAAAAAAGTCCGTTTTTCATCAAAAGTCATGCTGAAAAAAATGGTGGGAACCGGTTTTAAAGTATGGTGACGTACTATCCAATGGTGCGCAGCCAATAAACCAAGTATTAACCAAATCCAAGCGGGGTAAAGGGTTTCAACAGCTTTTATCTAAGCCCAACTGATCCATAACATGAAAAACAAAAAAGTCCGTTTTTCATCAAAAGTCATGCTGAAAAAAATGGTGGGAACCGGTTTTAAAGTATGGTGACGTACTATCCAATGGTGCGCAGCCAATAAACCAAGTATTAACCAAATCCAAGCGGGGTAAAGGGTTTCAACAGCTTTTATCTAAGCCCAACTGATCCATAACATGAAAAACAAAAAAGTCCGTTTTTCATCAAAAGTCATGCTGAAAAAAATGGTGGGAACCGGTTTTAAAGTATGGTGACGTACTATCCAATGGTGCGCAGCCAATAAACCAAGTATTAACCAAATCCAAGCGGGGTAAAGGGTTTCAACAGCTTTTATCTAAGCCCAACTGATCCATAACATGAAAAACAAAAAAGTCCGTTTTTCATCAAAAGTCATGCTGAAAAAAATGGTGGGAACCGGTTTTAAAGTATGGTGACGTACTATCCAATGGTGCGCAGCCAATAAACCAAGTATTAACCAAATCCAAGCGGGGTAAAGGGTTTCAACAGCTTTTATCTAAGCCCAACTGATCCATAACATGAAAAACAAAAAAGTCCGTTTTTCATCAAAAGTCATGCTGAAAAAAATGGTGGGAACCGGTTTTAAAGTATGGTGACGTACTATCCAATGGTGCGCAGCCAATAAACCAAGTATTAACCAAATCCAAGCGGGGTAAAGGGTTTCAACAGCTTTTATCTAAGCCCAACTGATCCATAACATGAAAAACAAAAAAGTCCGTTTTTCATCAAAAGTCATGCTGAAAAAAATGGTGGGAACCGGTTTTAAAGTATGGTGACGTACTATCCAATGGTGCGCAGCCAATAAACCAAGTATTAACCAAATCCAAGCGGGGTAAAGGGTTTCAACAGCTTTTATCTAAGCCCAACTGATCCATAACATGAAAAACAAAAAAGTCCGTTTTTCATCAAAAGTCATGCTGAAAAAAATGGTGGGAACCGGTTTTAAAGTATGGTGACGTACTATCCAATGGTGCGCAGCCAATAAACCAAGTATTAACCAAATCCAAGCGGGGTAAAGGGTTTCAACAGCTTTTATCTAAGCCCAACTGATCCATAACATGAAAAACAAAAAAGTCCGTTTTTCATCAAAAGTCATGCTGAAAAAAATGGTGGGAACCGGTTTTAAAGTATGGTGACGTACTATCCAATGGTGCGCAGCCAATAAACCAAGTATTAACCAAATCCAAGCGGGGTAAAGGGTTTCAACAGCTTTTATCTAAGCCCAACTGATCCATAACATGAAAAACAAAAAAGTCCGTTTTTCATCAAAAGTCATGCTGAAAAAAATGGTGGGAACCGGTTTTAAAGTATGGTGACGTACTATCCAATGGTGCGCAGCCAATAAACCAAGTATTAACCAAATCCAAGCGGGGTAAAGGGTTTCAACAGCTTTTATCTAAGCCCAACTGATCCATAACATGAAAAACAAAAAAGTCCGTTTTTCATCAAAAGTCATGCTGAAAAAAATGGTGGGAACCGGTTTTAAAGTATGGTGACGTACTATCCAATGGTGCGCAGCCAATAAACCAAGTATTAACCAAATCCAAGCGGGGTAAAGGGTTTCAACAGCTTTTATCTAAGCCCAACTGATCCATAACATGAAAAACAAAAAAGTCCGTTTTTCATCAAAAGTCATGCTGAAAAAAATGGTGGGAACCGGTTTTAAAGTATGGTGACGTACTATCCAATGGTGCGCAGCCAATAAACCAAGTATTAACCAAATCCAAGCGGGGTAAAGGGTTTCAACAGCTTTTATCTAAGCCCAACTGATCCATAACATGAAAAACAAAAAAGTCCGTTTTTCATCAAAAGTCATGCTGAAAAAAATGGTGGGAACCGGTTTTAAAGTATGGTGACGTACTATCCAATGGTGCGCAGCCAATAAACCAAGTATTAACCAAATCCAAGCGGGGTAAAGGGTTTCAACAGCTTTTATCTAAGCCCAACTGATCCATAACATGAAAAACAAAAAAGTCCGTTTTTCATCAAAAGTCATGCTGAAAAAAATGGTGGGAACCGGTTTTAAAGTATGGTGACGTACTATCCAATGGTGCGCAGCCAATAAACCAAGTATTAACCAAATCCAAGCGGGGTAAAGGGTTTCAACAGCTTTTATCTAAGCCCAACTGATCCATAACATGAAAAACAAAAAAGTCCGTTTTTCATCAAAAGTCATGCTGAAAAAAATGGTGGGAACCGGTTTTAAAGTATGGTGACGTACTATCCAATGGTGCGCAGCCAATAAACCAAGTATTAACCAAATCCAAGCGGGGTAAAGGGTTTCAACAGCTTTTATCTAAGCCCAACTGATCCATAACATGAAAAACAAAAAAGTCCGTTTTTCATCAAAAGTCATGCTGAAAAAAATGGTGGGAACCGGTTTTAAAGTATGGTGACGTACTATCCAATGGTGCGCAGCCAATAAACCAAGTATTAACCAAATCCAAGCGGGGTAAAGGGTTTCAACAGCTTTTATCTAAGCCCAACTGATCCATAACATGAAAAACAAAAAAGTCCGTTTTTCATCAAAAGTCATGCTGAAAAAAATGGTGGGAACCGGTTTTAAAGTATGGTGACGTACTATCCAATGGTGCGCAGCCAATAAACCAAGTATTAACCAAATCCAAGCGGGGTAAAGGGTTTCAACAGCTTTTATCTAAGCCCAACTGATCCATAACATGAAAAACAAAAAAGTCCGTTTTTCATCAAAAGTCATGCTGAAAAAAATGGTGGGAACCGGTTTTAAAGTATGGTGACGTACTATCCAATGGTGCGCAGCCAATAAACCAAGTATTAACCAAATCCAAGCGGGGTAAAGGGTTTCAACAGCTTTTATCTAAGCCCAACTGATCCATAACATGAAAAACAAAAAAGTCCGTTTTTCATCAAAAGTCATGCTGAAAAAAATGGTGGGAACCGGTTTTAAAGTATGGTGACGTACTATCCAATGGTGCGCAGCCAATAAACCAAGTATTAACCAAATCCAAGCGGGGTAAAGGGTTTCAACAGCTTTTATCTAAGCCCAACTGATCCATAACATGAAAAACAAAAAAGTCCGTTTTTCATCAAAAGTCATGCTGAAAAAAATGGTGGGAACCGGTTTTAAAGTATGGTGACGTACTATCCAATGGTGCGCAGCCAATAAACCAAGTATTAACCAAATCCAAGCGGGGTAAAGGGTTTCAACAGCTTTTATCTAAGCCCAACTGATCCATAACATGAAAAACAAAAAAGTCCGTTTTTCATCAAAAGTCATGCTGAAAAAAATGGTGGGAACCGGTTTTAAAGTATGGTGACGTACTATCCAATGGTGCGCAGCCAATAAACCAAGTATTAACCAAATCCAAGCGGGGTAAAGGGTTTCAACAGCTTTTATCTAAGCCCAACTGATCCATAACATGAAAAACAAAAAAGTCCGTTTTTCATCAAAAGTCATGCTGAAAAAAATGGTGGGAACCGGTTTTAAAGTATGGTGACGTACTATCCAATGGTGCGCAGCCAATAAACCAAGTATTAACCAAATCCAAGCGGGGTAAAGGGTTTCAACAGCTTTTATCTAAGCCCAACTGATCCATAACATGAAAAACAAAAAAGTCCGTTTTTCATCAAAAGTCATGCTGAAAAAAATGGTGGGAACCGGTTTTAAAGTATGGTGACGTACTATCCAATGGTGCGCAGCCAATAAACCAAGTATTAACCAAATCCAAGCGGGGTAAAGGGTTTCAACAGCTTTTATCTAAGCCCAACTGATCCATAACATGAAAAACAAAAAAGTCCGTTTTTCATCAAAAGTCATGCTGAAAAAAATGGTGGGAACCGGTTTTAAAGTATGGTGACGTACTATCCAATGGTGCGCAGCCAATAAACCAAGTATTAACCAAATCCAAGCGGGGTAAAGGGTTTCAACAGCTTTTATCTAAGCCCAACTGATCCATAACATGAAAAACAAAAAAGTCCGTTTTTCATCAAAAGTCATGCTGAAAAAAATGGTGGGAACCGGTTTTAAAGTATGGTGACGTACTATCCAATGGTGCGCAGCCAATAAACCAAGTATTAACCAAATCCAAGCGGGGTAAAGGGTTTCAACAGCTTTTATCTAAGCCCAACTGATCCATAACATGAAAAACAAAAAAGTCCGTTTTTCATCAAAAGTCATGCTGAAAAAAATGGTGGGAACCGGTTTTAAAGTATGGTGACGTACTATCCAATGGTGCGCAGCCAATAAACCAAGTATTAACCAAATCCAAGCGGGGTAAAGGGTTTCAACAGCTTTTATCTAAGCCCAACTGATCCATAACATGAAAAACAAAAAAGTCCGTTTTTCATCAAAAGTCATGCTGAAAAAAATGGTGGGAACCGGTTTTAAAGTATGGTGACGTACTATCCAATGGTGCGCAGCCAATAAACCAAGTATTAACCAAATCCAAGCGGGGTAAAGGGTTTCAACAGCTTTTATCTAAGCCCAACTGATCCATAACATGAAAAACAAAAAAGTCCGTTTTTCATCAAAAGTCATGCTGAAAAAAATGGTGGGAACCGGTTTTAAAGTATGGTGACGTACTATCCAATGGTGCGCAGCCAATAAACCAAGTATTAACCAAATCCAAGCGGGGTAAAGGGTTTCAACAGCTTTTATCTAAGCCCAACTGATCCATAACATGAAAAACAAAAAAGTCCGTTTTTCATCAAAAGTCATGCTGAAAAAAATGGTGGGAACCGGTTTTAAAGTATGGTGACGTACTATCCAATGGTGCGCAGCCAATAAACCAAGTATTAACCAAATCCAAGCGGGGTAAAGGGTTTCAACAGCTTTTATCTAAGCCCAACTGATCCATAACATGAAAAACAAAAAAGTCCGTTTTTCATCAAAAGTCATGCTGAAAAAAATGGTGGGAACCGGTTTTAAAGTATGGTGACGTACTATCCAATGGTGCGCAGCCAATAAACCAAGTATTAACCAAATCCAAGCGGGGTAAAGGGTTTCAACAGCTTTTATCTAAGCCCAACTGATCCATAACATGAAAAACAAAAAAGTCCGTTTTTCATCAAAAGTCATGCTGAAAAAAATGGTGGGAACCGGTTTTAAAGTATGGTGACGTACTATCCAATGGTGCGCAGCCAATAAACCAAGTATTAACCAAATCCAAGCGGGGTAAAGGGTTTCAACAGCTTTTATCTAAGCCCAACTGATCCATAACATGAAAAACAAAAAAGTCCGTTTTTCATCAAAAGTCATGCTGAAAAAAATGGTGGGAACCGGTTTTAAAGTATGGTGACGTACTATCCAATGGTGCGCAGCCAATAAACCAAGTATTAACCAAATCCAAGCGGGGTAAAGGGTTTCAACAGCTTTTATCTAAGCCCAACTGATCCATAACATGAAAAACAAAAAAGTCCGTTTTTCATCAAAAGTCATGCTGAAAAAAATGGTGGGAACCGGTTTTAAAGTATGGTGACGTACTATCCAATGGTGCGCAGCCAATAAACCAAGTATTAACCAAATCCAAGCGGGGTAAAGGGTTTCAACAGCTTTTATCTAAGCCCAACTGATCCATAACATGAAAAACAAAAAAGTCCGTTTTTCATCAAAAGTCATGCTGAAAAAAATGGTGGGAACCGGTTTTAAAGTATGGTGACGTACTATCCAATGGTGCGCAGCCAATAAACCAAGTATTAACCAAATCCAAGCGGGGTAAAGGGTTTCAACAGCTTTTATCTAAGCCCAACTGATCCATAACATGAAAAACAAAAAAGTCCGTTTTTCATCAAAAGTCATGCTGAAAAAAATGGTGGGAACCGGTTTTAAAGTATGGTGACGTACTATCCAATGGTGCGCAGCCAATAAACCAAGTATTAACCAAATCCAAGCGGGGTAAAGGGTTTCAACAGCTTTTATCTAAGCCCAACTGATCCATAACATGAAAAACAAAAAAGTCCGTTTTTCATCAAAAGTCATGCTGAAAAAAATGGTGGGAACCGGTTTTAAAGTATGGTGACGTACTATCCAATGGTGCGCAGCCAATAAACCAAGTATTAACCAAATCCAAGCGGGGTAAAGGGTTTCAACAGCTTTTATCTAAGCCCAACTGATCCATAACATGAAAAACAAAAAAGTCCGTTTTTCATCAAAAGTCATGCTGAAAAAAATGGTGGGAACCGGTTTTAAAGTATGGTGACGTACTATCCAATGGTGCGCAGCCAATAAACCAAGTATTAACCAAATCCAAGCGGGGTAAAGGGTTTCAACAGCTTTTATCTAAGCCCAACTGATCCATAACATGAAAAACAAAAAAGTCCGTTTTTCATCAAAAGTCATGCTGAAAAAAATGGTGGGAACCGGTTTTAAAGTATGGTGACGTACTATCCAATGGTGCGCAGCCAATAAACCAAGTATTAACCAAATCCAAGCGGGGTAAAGGGTTTCAACAGCTTTTATCTAAGCCCAACTGATCCATAACATGAAAAACAAAAAAGTCCGTTTTTCATCAAAAGTCATGCTGAAAAAAATGGTGGGAACCGGTTTTAAAGTATGGTGACGTACTATCCAATGGTGCGCAGCCAATAAACCAAGTATTAACCAAATCCAAGCGGGGTAAAGGGTTTCAACAGCTTTTATCTAAGCCCAACTGATCCATAACATGAAAAACAAAAAAGTCCGTTTTTCATCAAAAGTCATGCTGAAAAAAATGGTGGGAACCGGTTTTAAAGTATGGTGACGTACTATCCAATGGTGCGCAGCCAATAAACCAAGTATTAACCAAATCCAAGCGGGGTAAAGGGTTTCAACAGCTTTTATCTAAGCCCAACTGATCCATAACATGAAAAACAAAAAAGTCCGTTTTTCATCAAAAGTCATGCTGAAAAAAATGGTGGGAACCGGTTTTAAAGTATGGTGACGTACTATCCAATGGTGCGCAGCCAATAAACCAAGTATTAACCAAATCCAAGCGGGGTAAAGGGTTTCAACAGCTTTTATCTAAGCCCAACTGATCCATAACATGAAAAACAAAAAAGTCCGTTTTTCATCAAAAGTCATGCTGAAAAAAATGGTGGGAACCGGTTTTAAAGTATGGTGACGTACTATCCAATGGTGCGCAGCCAATAAACCAAGTATTAACCAAATCCAAGCGGGGTAAAGGGTTTCAACAGCTTTTATCTAAGCCCAACTGATCCATAACATGAAAAACAAAAAAGTCCGTTTTTCATCAAAAGTCATGCTGAAAAAAATGGTGGGAACCGGTTTTAAAGTATGGTGACGTACTATCCAATGGTGCGCAGCCAATAAACCAAGTATTAACCAAATCCAAGCGGGGTAAAGGGTTTCAACAGCTTTTATCTAAGCCCAACTGATCCATAACATGAAAAACAAAAAAGTCCGTTTTTCATCAAAAGTCATGCTGAAAAAAATGGTGGGAACCGGTTTTAAAGTATGGTGACGTACTATCCAATGGTGCGCAGCCAATAAACCAAGTATTAACCAAATCCAAGCGGGGTAAAGGGTTTCAACAGCTTTTATCTAAGCCCAACTGATCCATAACATGAAAAACAAAAAAGTCCGTTTTTCATCAAAAGTCATGCTGAAAAAAATGGTGGGAACCGGTTTTAAAGTATGGTGACGTACTATCCAATGGTGCGCAGCCAATAAACCAAGTATTAACCAAATCCAAGCGGGGTAAAGGGTTTCAACAGCTTTTATCTAAGCCCAACTGATCCATAACATGAAAAACAAAAAAGTCCGTTTTTCATCAAAAGTCATGCTGAAAAAAATGGTGGGAACCGGTTTTAAAGTATGGTGACGTACTATCCAATGGTGCGCAGCCAATAAACCAAGTATTAACCAAATCCAAGCGGGGTAAAGGGTTTCAACAGCTTTTATCTAAGCCCAACTGATCCATAACATGAAAAACAAAAAAGTCCGTTTTTCATCAAAAGTCATGCTGAAAAAAATGGTGGGAACCGGTTTTAAAGTATGGTGACGTACTATCCAATGGTGCGCAGCCAATAAACCAAGTATTAACCAAATCCAAGCGGGGTAAAGGGTTTCAACAGCTTTTATCTAAGCCCAACTGATCCATAACATGAAAAACAAAAAAGTCCGTTTTTCATCAAAAGTCATGCTGAAAAAAATGGTGGGAACCGGTTTTAAAGTATGGTGACGTACTATCCAATGGTGCGCAGCCAATAAACCAAGTATTAACCAAATCCAAGCGGGGTAAAGGGTTTCAACAGCTTTTATCTAAGCCCAACTGATCCATAACATGAAAAACAAAAAAGTCCGTTTTTCATCAAAAGTCATGCTGAAAAAAATGGTGGGAACCGGTTTTAAAGTATGGTGACGTACTATCCAATGGTGCGCAGCCAATAAACCAAGTATTAACCAAATCCAAGCGGGGTAAAGGGTTTCAACAGCTTTTATCTAAGCCCAACTGATCCATAACATGAAAAACAAAAAAGTCCGTTTTTCATCAAAAGTCATGCTGAAAAAAATGGTGGGAACCGGTTTTAAAGTATGGTGACGTACTATCCAATGGTGCGCAGCCAATAAACCAAGTATTAACCAAATCCAAGCGGGGTAAAGGGTTTCAACAGCTTTTATCTAAGCCCAACTGATCCATAACATGAAAAACAAAAAAGTCCGTTTTTCATCAAAAGTCATGCTGAAAAAAATGGTGGGAACCGGTTTTAAAGTATGGTGACGTACTATCCAATGGTGCGCAGCCAATAAACCAAGTATTAACCAAATCCAAGCGGGGTAAAGGGTTTCAACAGCTTTTATCTAAGCCCAACTGATCCATAACATGAAAAACAAAAAAGTCCGTTTTTCATCAAAAGTCATGCTGAAAAAAATGGTGGGAACCGGTTTTAAAGTATGGTGACGTACTATCCAATGGTGCGCAGCCAATAAACCAAGTATTAACCAAATCCAAGCGGGGTAAAGGGTTTCAACAGCTTTTATCTAAGCCCAACTGATCCATAACATGAAAAACAAAAAAGTCCGTTTTTCATCAAAAGTCATGCTGAAAAAAATGGTGGGAACCGGTTTTAAAGTATGGTGACGTACTATCCAATGGTGCGCAGCCAATAAACCAAGTATTAACCAAATCCAAGCGGGGTAAAGGGTTTCAACAGCTTTTATCTAAGCCCAACTGATCCATAACATGAAAAACAAAAAAGTCCGTTTTTCATCAAAAGTCATGCTGAAAAAAATGGTGGGAACCGGTTTTAAAGTATGGTGACGTACTATCCAATGGTGCGCAGCCAATAAACCAAGTATTAACCAAATCCAAGCGGGGTAAAGGGTTTCAACAGCTTTTATCTAAGCCCAACTGATCCATAACATGAAAAACAAAAAAGTCCGTTTTTCATCAAAAGTCATGCTGAAAAAAATGGTGGGAACCGGTTTTAAAGTATGGTGACGTACTATCCAATGGTGCGCAGCCAATAAACCAAGTATTAACCAAATCCAAGCGGGGTAAAGGGGTTTCAACAGCTTTTATCTAAGCCCAACTGATCCATAACATGAAAAACAAAAAAGTCCGTTTTTCATCAAAAGTCATGCTGAAAAAAATGGTGGGAACCGGTTTTAAAGTATGGTGACGTACTATCCAATGGTGCGCAGCCAATAAACCAAGTATTAACCAAATCCAAGCGGGGTAAAGGGTTTCAACAGCTTTTATCTAAGCCCAACTGATCCATAACATGAAAAACAAAAAAGTCCGTTTTTCATCAAAAGTCATGCTGAAAAAAATGGTGGGAACCGGTTTTAAAGTATGGTGACGTACTATCCAATGGTGCGCAGCCAATAAACCAAGTATTAACCAAATCCAAGCGGGGTAAAGGGTTTCAACAGCTTTTATCTAAGCCCAACTGATCCATAACATGAAAAACAAAAAAGTCCGTTTTTCATCAAAAGTCATGCTGAAAAAAATGGTGGGAACCGGTTTTAAAGTATGGTGACGTACTATCCAATGGTGCGCAGCCAATAAACCAAGTATTAACCAAATCCAAGCGGGGTAAAGGGTTTCAACAGCTTTTATCTAAGCCCAACTGATCCATAACATGAAAAACAAAAAAGTCCGTTTTTCATCAAAAGTCATGCTGAAAAAAATGGTGGGAACCGGTTTTAAAGTATGGTGACGTACTATCCAATGGTGCGCAGCCAATAAACCAAGTATTAACCAAATCCAAGCGGGGTAAAGGGTTTCAACAGCTTTTATCTAAGCCCAACTGATCCATAACATGAAAAACAAAAAAGTCCGTTTTTCATCAAAAGTCATGCTGAAAAAAATGGTGGGAACCGGTTTTAAAGTATGGTGACGTACTATCCAATGGTGCGCAGCCAATAAACCAAGTATTAACCAAATCCAAGCGGGGTAAAGGGTTTCAACAGCTTTTATCTAAGCCCAACTGATCCATAACATGAAAAACAAAAAAGTCCGTTTTTCATCAAAAGTCATGCTGAAAAAAATGGTGGGAACCGGTTTTAAAGTATGGTGACGTACTATCCAATGGTGCGCAGCCAATAAACCAAGTATTAACCAAATCCAAGCGGGGTAAAGGGTTTCAACAGCTTTTATCTAAGCCCAACTGATCCATAACATGAAAAACAAAAAAGTCCGTTTTTCATCAAAAGTCATGCTGAAAAAAATGGTGGGAACCGGTTTTAAAGTATGGTGACGTACTATCCAATGGTGCGCAGCCAATAAACCAAGTATTAACCAAATCCAAGCGGGGTAAAGGGTTTCAACAGCTTTTATCTAAGCCCAACTGATCCATAACATGAAAAACAAAAAAGTCCGTTTTTCATCAAAAGTCATGCTGAAAAAAATGGTGGGAACCGGTTTTAAAGTATGGTGACGTACTATCCAATGGTGCGCAGCCAATAAACCAAGTATTAACCAAATCCAAGCGGGGTAAAGGGTTTCAACAGCTTTTATCTAAGCCCAACTGATCCATAACATGAAAAACAAAAAAGTCCGTTTTTCATCAAAAGTCATGCTGAAAAAAATGGTGGGAACCGGTTTTAAAGTATGGTGACGTACTATCCAATGGTGCGCAGCCAATAAACCAAGTATTAACCAAATCCAAGCGGGGTAAAGGGTTTCAACAGCTTTTATCTAAGCCCAACTGATCCATAACATGAAAAACAAAAAAGTCCGTTTTTCATCAAAAGTCATGCTGAAAAAAATGGTGGGAACCGGTTTTAAAGTATGGTGACGTACTATCCAATGGTGCGCAGCCAATAAACCAAGTATTAACCAAATCCAAGCGGGGTAAAGGGTTTCAACAGCTTTTATCTAAGCCCAACTGATCCATAACATGAAAAACAAAAAAGTCCGTTTTTCATCAAAAGTCATGCTGAAAAAAATGGTGGGAACCGGTTTTAAAGTATGGTGACGTACTATCCAATGGTGCGCAGCCAATAAACCAAGTATTAACCAAATCCAAGCGGGGTAAAGGGTTTCAACAGCTTTTATCTAAGCCCAACTGATCCATAACATGAAAAACAAAAAAGTCCGTTTTTCATCAAAAGTCATGCTGAAAAAAATGGTGGGAACCGGTTTTAAAGTATGGTGACGTACTATCCAATGGTGCGCAGCCAATAAACCATGTATTAACCAAATCCAAGCGGGGTAAAGGGTTTCAACAGCTTTTATCTAAGCCCAACTGATCCATAACATGAAAAACAAAAAAGTCCGTTTTTCATCAAAAGTCATGCTGAAAAAAATGGTGGGAACCGGTTTTAAAGTATGGTGACGTTACTTATCCAATGGTGCGCAGCCAATAAACCAAGTATTAACCAAATCCAAGCGGGGTAAAGGGTTTCAACAGCTTTTATCTAAGCCCAACTGATCCATAACATGAAAAACAAAAAAGTCCGTTTTTCATCAAAAGTCATGCTGAAAAAAATGGTGGGAACCGGTTTTAAAGTATGGTGACGTACTATCCAATGGTGCGCAGCCAATAAACCAAGTATTAACCAAATCCAAGCGGGGTAAAGGGTTTCAACAGCTTTTATCTAAGCCCAACTGATCCATAACATGAAAAACAAAAAAGTCCGTTTTTCATCAAAAGTCATGCTGAAAAAAATGGTGGGAACCGGTTTTAAAGTATGGTGACGTACTATCCAATGGTGCGCAGCCAATAAACCAAGTATTAACCAAATCCAAGCGGGGTAAAGGGTTTCAACAGCTTTTATCTAAGCCCAACTGATCCATAACATGAAAAACAAAAAAGTCCGTTTTTCATCAAAAGTCATGCTGAAAAAAATGGTGGGAACCGGTTTTAAAGTATGGTGACGGTAGAATCACGAATCAGTCACGTGAATATCTGTGTGTATGATACAGGCAAGAAAATGCTAACATTGGCGGTATAAAGTCTGACGATCGTAAATATGTTGGTGCCAATCTCTCCCATGAATCGTAATTATACGTGTGCCATCTTTATTTAAGATACTCGTCCACTAATGTCATTTTATCCTTAGTCTCTTCTCCATTAATTTTATGAAAACACTCCTTCAAAAGAAATATCACTCCACTGGCTTTACGAGAGGGTCCAGGGATCTGTAACATTCTCCATCCACTTGTTATGAATGTTTTTGCTTGTTATGTGTTGTGATTAGCTTTTCATAACCTTCTTCTCATTTCTTGCTATGAGAAGGAATTACTCGTAAGTTGGGGAACGTCAATATCCATGGTAAGAGAGAGAGAGAGAGAGAGAGAAGGAAGAATTCAGGCTCTCTTAAAAGCGTGCCGTCACGATGTTAAAACAGCTACACTACATCTGAAATTAAGAGTCAAACATTCATTTTCTACTGACATGGAGAACTTTATTTAAATAATCAACACACATATATATTACTACATTCTAGAAACACATCTAAAAGCTTTATAATAAAAGTTCATGAAATACATATTACATTTTCCTTATTAAGCTTTCCAACTTCATTTACCCGTATAACTTCTGCACCTTAGAATATTATACAATAGTTAATTCTCAATCAATTTCGAGATAGCCGAAGTATGAAATATAATAACTGTAATTAATGCAACAATTAATTTAAAGAATACATTTTACTTATCTTAAAGTAGAATATTGATTTAGAATCTCAAGCATTAAAAATACTTATTTCTTAAAATAGGTATAAAACATATACAGTGTCCTTACCTGAAATTAAGAGTCAAACATTCATTTTCTACTGACATTGAGAACTAATCTGACCTGATCGCGCATCTGTATTTATAGTGTTAGGGTCAGAGAAGGTCATACCCTCCATGCATCAGTCAGAAAAGATGCTGACTTACTTTCAGGTATAAACTAGTTTCGACCGGCAGAAACCAACTTATCTTACGTCATAAGACCTACTCTATAGTTTATTTATATTCGTTTCATATCGTCACACCAAATATGGTTAGCTGTTAGTTGGAAGCCATCTTGTTTCTGTATCGTCTAGAGAAATCTTACTTCCCTTCATTAACTGAATTGAACTCATGCCAACACTAGGTCAGAAACATATTCTTACTAATGTAGCTTAGAACTATAGCTGAGCAGGCAAAATTCATGTATAATGTTTTTCGTATACAATCTCACACAACATTGTATATTGGCAATGTTCTTAGCTACTTTTACTTGAGTTATAGTGTGGTTATATACATTGCCCTTTTTTACTTGCTCAACAACCATTTCTATTCTATATAGTTGTGTTACAAAAACAAATGAAATTACCTTTAATATCTTTTAACAAATAAAACATTACTTTTTAATTCAATTCAAAAGAAAATATCAATTTATTAATTTTTCTACAAATTCAATCCTAACAGAACTATATGACAGGCAGTCACCTACAAGTCAACCAGTTTCCAAGCCTAACTGAAAGTAAATCTAAACCACATTACAGATTTAGCTTATGTGTGAAGTGAAAAATGATAGGATTGTGATAATTAGGTTCATGCCTTCTACCTTAAATATGTCAAAATGCGAAATTATCCAGTGAGACCTTAATATCGAGTCCTGACCTGACCAGGAAGTAGTTTAGCCTCTAGTGTGCAGACCATGCTAATAATAATATCGAGTCCTAACCTGACATAAAATTAAAGGCAGTGCCTAATATTCAAGCACTGACCAATCCGATGTCAGAATGTGTAACTGTGTTTGAACATGATACTATTTTGAACACTTCCAGGCGGATAGCTGACAGTAAGTTTATAATACCTTTGTCATTGTCATTCGCACCAGTCTCTTCTTTACCTTTCAAGTATTTTAATAAAATACGTCTTTGCAATTTCTTGTGCTGTATTGGATCTTTAAAAAAAATCTATATGTTCCTTGAAACTTCCAACTTTATGTATGATACATTCCTATTCTGAAATAAACGACGATCAATTATTTCAAACTAAAATATTGCATTTTTGTATTGTAGTATTTAAAAGAAATTTTTATTATCAGTGGGATAGTGTGAGTCAAATATTTGACTTGTAAAGTTGCATTAGAAATTGAGATATAGGTACATTTTCTACATGGGTTAATTATCACATTATCGGCGACAATTATTTATATTTGCTGTTGTTTCTATTATCATTTCAATTGAACCAGATTGACGTTGTTTTACAGCTTTTATACTGTTAATGAAATGTAGATCTTGAAACGAAGTCTTTATGAAAATGACGACTTAATCACTTATCGAGCATCTTAACGGTTATTCAAATATTTTCCCCCACTGATATTATTTTTCATTGTAAAACCATCGTTGAATAAAATTGTTTATGATGCCATAATGTTAAAAGAATATAGACACCCACCCACCCCCACCCCCCACCCCACACACAAACAAGAAATTAGAAATGTTAATGCCGGTCTCAAGCATGTATTCGAAATAGAAAAGGATGAAATTGGCTTTTTTCTGGTAATCTTCTTCTTCATATTTGGAATTCTATTATTAAATGTAGTACTTGTGTTCCAAGTCTACGATTTGGCGACAAATGTGACATACTTTCACCATGTATGTATGAGTAGTATATGGGGATACTCTAGCGACAATGGGAAATCCAGTCAAAAGGTCGTGGGAACATCTAGCGACAAGGGGAATTTAACATGGGAAAATATAACATGGAGCGAATGGGGAATTGAACATAGCGACAAGGATTGGGTCATTTTAGTGTCATTGGGACCTTAACGTTAAAATTGAGTATATCAAAATTAGTGTTAATGGGAATTTAACATGGGAATGTCACCTGGAGTTTTAAGGGAATTGAAAATTGGTGACTCCATTGTGTTTATAGGGTCAAAACTATTGATAGGGTAAAATGTACGTGTAGGGACAAAGGGCTGATAGGGACAAACATAGATATACAGAAAGAAACAAATACACATTGAAACACACAGAAAAGAGGGCAGAGATGTTCTAAAGAAAAACCCACAGATAATAAAAGTCTACGATATGGCTTCAAAACATTTTTTCAAGTATATACATAGGCTCTCTGGCCTGTGCTTTAGTCTAAGCACTGTCCATTTAAAACATTCAAATATGGACATGGAACAAACCTATTCACATGTTATCTATTTCTTGTATTTAGATAAATAATTTTAAAATTAAAGTTTATGCCTTCAAAAAAAGATCCTACTTTACATACAACGCATAAGCATTTGATATAAGAATGACACTTTCATACAACAATTAATAATCATTTTTAAGATAAAAGCTAAACCAAAACAAGTAACAAACAATAAAATAGGAGAAAGTTCATGTTGCTTTCTATATCCGTCACACACATTGTTTAAATTCTGGTCAGCTATCGCTTGTGTCCCAGCGTCGATCTTTCCCATTACGTACCCCTTTCATTCGTAAATCTGCTTGAGTCTTACGCTCGATACTTGGTGTGTGAAATGATTCATCCTTCTCGCTTGGCAGTGTTAGTCACAATGAACTATTGGTCTTGGACGATGTCCCTTTTTATATGCTGACGAACATCGACGTGACCGTACGGTAAAATGAAGTGATTGGGAAGCCGCACTCTCTTCTGCTATACGATTTGATAGACTTTTTCCAAAGACCTACTGACGATTTGTTGTGTGGGTAAACGTACGATCTTGTGCAGTTCGTGAGTGGTCACTTTAAAAGTTTCATCCTGTCCAGACTTCAAGGCTTCTTTTAGCACGTCAAAGTTCACCACTCGACCGGTGCGATAATTGAGAGTCAAATCCTTTCACTTTACATTCGGTGTGCATTTCTCCTTGAATGTTTCGGTATTCGTAGCCGTAATTTTTAGGACCGCCACTTGCAAAACTTAGAATCTTGTCGTCGAGATGTTCATCTGTCCAGGCTCCTAAACGGTCTCCTTCGATGTCAGGGTGACGTTGACCGAGGCGATCGATGTAGATGCAACTGTCCGTGTCAAAATACAGGACGCGATCTCCTAGGAGTTCTAACACTTCGTAAATTTTAAGCGAACATGGGCTGTCACGTAAGCCGCAATGATGGCATTTCCAAATTCGTCGGCTTCTGCAAAGTCTAGTTCTTCTTCGTAATTGACTAAGATCAAGTCCTCACGAATGACGTCCACGTGTTTGATGTATTTGGTTTTGTCGTGAATCATCTGGAAGTAGCGGGAAGGTTCGGACAAATACTCCGTCTTGGGTAAAGACGGTCGTTGTGCCATTTTACCCCACAAGCAATTTAACATCACTTTGGCAAACGATCGCCTTTCTTCGTTTTTCTCGATGTGGTGTAAAGTGATACCTTCCTACTCCCTATATTTTTCTTTGAATTTCTTTTGGTCTTCTGGAGTGTGGCACCAGAAAGAATAGCCGCTAGCTTCTTGTTTTAGTTTCAAAAAGGCATCTACGTAGCCTGCAAAAATAACTTTCCGTGTCTCGTTGCCCTTGCGGTATTATTGTGTCTTAGGAAAGTGGTAAATTTCGTTCACTTCCAACAGTCGGTATCCCAGGTCCAGAGCTTTAAACAATTCCACGCTCACCCACGTTACTGTCAAGGTGCGTTCTTCCTGGCTGTGCTGACAAGGTTGGCCTTGGTTGCACGTTTCGGCACAAGGTCGACACAAAAGAAACATCAGTTTCCCTTGGCAATGGTGAGGTAAAACGGGATGGTACAAGTCCGTAGGAGGCAAGACTTTGCACTTGATCAATCCTTCGTACTGTCGAATGTGGTCCAGGTCAATGTGATCTGTCATCAATTGTGGATGCCCTACGGGAAAGTGACAATATTTGCACACGTAAGGATACAGCGAACACACGTCCAAGTATTTGATTTATTCTCCCTTCTCCTCGTCCGCCTGGTACAGCAAACAGGTGACATTCGTTCGTCCTCCGTACAAACTATCCTGGGGGTTCAGTGGGTCCACCAACTTGTAACTTTCTGCAATGCGTTTAAACTCGGGATCGGTTTTCAAACGGTGATCGTACTGATGTTCCCACATTTCCACCACTTGGTATCCTTGCTGTTCTAACTTCAAATGCCGCTGACAAGTAGTCTGGTACAAGTCTTCCATGGTCCATTGTAAAAACTGATTGTTGGTGTCACATTGAGGGTAACACATGGGACATCCGTAAGATAAGCATTCATTAAACTCGTACACGATCTGAGGGTTTTCTAAGTCCCAGCCATCCACCGAATACGTTTCGATGGTCTTTACGCCTCCTCCGTTGCGGGCGTGTTTGATACATTTGTTTTCCTTGTCACACAAATAATGTAGCCAGCGTAGAGCTTTGACCGAGTATTGACGTTTGACAAAGTTCGTCGTTTGAGGGCTTATGACAGCCAGGGTGTTTTCGGGCATAAATCGATGGCGGTACACTAAAGAACACGCTTTGGCGATGGTACAAGCTTCTTTCAAAGGATCCATCCGTGCTCCATGAAGAATTCTCGAAATTTTCCACAACAACGTCGTAAAATGTCCACGTCAGATCGACAATACTTTAACATTTCTTCCTGAAAGTCGAAGGGGTCCGAGGCGTGAGTCTGGTACCAAGCGAAGAAAACTTATCGTTGTTCGGTACGCATGTTGTCGAGTTCGTAATAGTGAGCCTCTGGCAAATGGGGTAGAACGGCACGTTGATTGGCTTCGGTATTGAAAAAGTGCGGGAAATAACCTTTGACCATTTCTGGCATTCCAAACGTTTTAGGCTTGCGACTCAAAGGCATGGCCAAGTAACTCATCGAATCTTTAAACTGCACTTGTCTCACTTGCATGTAAATGATTTTGACTCCGTTCAAAGTCACTTTAGGACGTTCGGTACTTTGTTCCGTATAGTATCTGATCAGAAATTGCCCATCGTATCCCGAGAAATTGTGAGCCATTACTGTGGCATGGCAATGACAATCCCTGTAACGTTCGATGTCTTCTTGACTCCACGTCTCGTCGACGAGGTTTAAGATCCATTGGGCAAAATCGACCAACGTGTTTGACCCTCGAAATATTTTTTCACGTCCTCCAGGAATCTTGCTACAGTGAGGGCAATGATTAAAGATATGCTCTTGGATGTACTTCTCGCACTCTCGGTGAGTCACGCAGAAATTAGGAATGTGAATACCGGTGTCTTGCATCCATTCGAAATATATAAAAAAATTTCCTTTCTTCTGGTCATCTTCTTGTTGGGGTTGGTATTTTTGAATGAAGCATTCGCGTTCCAAATCCACGATTTGGCGACAAATCTGATATCTTTTCTTACCTCGACAAACGTGAAACTTGGCACTATTGGAACGTATGCCTTGTCCACAAGAAAGGCACAATCTCAGCAGTTGAGAAGCACTTTTCTGATGTGAATCTTGCATCTTCAAATGTTGTTGGTAACAGGTAGGACTGACAAAAGTGCGCTGACAAACAAGGCAATGCACTCTTTCTTGTCCTTTGTCCAAAAAAAAGGTTTAGAGGCCAAACATCCCTCACATTTTGATCCACAATACTTGTGTTGTTCTCTATTGTTATACCCATAGTCACATTTTTCACAGTAGTAGCAGTATCCCAGGAATCCAGTGATGCTGGTAATGGTATCAAAATGCTCATCGTGCTGATAGACGTGAATATATTTTCCGTGTTTGAAATCGTTGCCTCGAAATATTTCTGGAATGCCGCAAGGGGTGCCTTCGGATATCACCCGCTTGCTGTAACAGGAGTTCTGCTTCACTTCTTTGTTTGGCTCAGTCCAATCGTTGAATAGTTTTCCAGGCTCTTTTCCATTCTGCCGAGCAGCAGAAAGGCTGGCGGTGACTTTTTGTCTAAAAATCAAAAAATATCACCCCTCGATATTGGCCATTTCCAAATCTGAGACTTAAAAAAAAATCGAAAATTCGTATTTTACCAATCTGAGACTTCACATTTTCAGGCAAAAATTATTGTCTCGGTAAGGAAAACCTTAACACGATAATGTTTTTTTTATTATTGAAAAAATATTTAAGTGTATATGTTATCAAGTCCAATGCGATATCTTATCCGCGGATCATGTAACGATATTGTGACAAACCCATAAGGAGTTCTCTGAGCATTTCCAAAAAAGTCTTTAAATTTATTAAAATCAAAATCTGTGCACCAAGTTTGCCAAATATTTCTTAATGTATGTGTATCAACTCCATTAAATACACTAATTAAATTACAATTATCACGAATTACTTTAGGGATTTGTGTATACCGCTGAGTAAGATAAATCACATCTGCGTTTTTATGTCTACCACGTGAGAAAATTCTTTCAGGATTTTTTTGTTTATCTAACATGACATCATCATATACGACGAGATTATTAAATCTTCCGTCAAGATCATCGACAGACGGAGCATCATTAATATCAGTTATCACGTCAACAACATTTTCTCCTGTAATTTCAGATGCGGTTTCATTATATTCTTTTAACACAGAATAGCAGTGTTGATCATCTACGGATGGAGCAATCAAATATAATTTATCCCAGTTTAGATGTTTCATTATCAACGTCAACAACAACTGAGTTTTACCACTTCCGGATGGTCCGATAATAATCATCCTAATAGAATTTGGTAGCATTGGATGATGTTTAACTTGTTTTTTCTTTGTAGCGCTAAAATCAATCACTTCCATTTATTAGTATAGTTTATTTATGTATAAAATTATGCATTTATATTGTGTTAAATGTAAGAAGCGTACGCCAACAAATAATGAAACAACAGTTACAACTAAAAATAATCGACTAGCACTTTCAGGTAATTGTGAAATTTGTGGCATAAAAAAATTTAGATTTATAAAAAAAAACAGCCGGAGATATAGCTGGTAAATTATCAAAACTTCCAGGAGCTCCATGGGGGAAATATCCAGGTGAAAAACACCTTCCAGGATATAATTACTGCGGACCTGGAACTCGATTAGATATCAGACTCAACGAAAATGATCAACCAAATCCAGGAGAGTATCCAATTAACGCTATCGATGAAGCTTGTAGAATACATGATATCGCATATCGCAGTGATGATCTTCAACAGCGTCACCTCGCAGATGTAAAATTAATTCACGCGTTAAATGCAATTCCAGATAAAAAATTTAAAGAAAAGTTAGCTTCTTGGTTGATAAGCGCAGCGATGAAAGGTAAAATAATGTTCGGTAATTGAAAATCTAAATTATTTTACAATAACATGGAATCTATTTATTATTCTCCTAGCGGCTACTGAAAAGGTTACGCAGCAATTAAAAAACTAGCCAATGCTGCATCAGTAAAATATAAAACCGCAAAAGATTGGTTATCCAAACAGGCGTTATGGCAAATTTATCTTCCGGGTCCTAAAAAAATTAATTATTCTCATTTTGATGTTTTTGTACCGAATGAAGTTCATCAAGCCGATATATTATTTCTTCCTCACGATAACGGTTACAAATATGCATTAACCGTAGTTGATATCGCTAGTAGATATAAACAAGCAATACCGTTAAAAACAAAATCATCCACGGAAGTCTCCGATGTATTTGAAAAGA
The DNA here is from genome assembly GCA_030141615.1 of Unio pictorum. Lineage (NCBI taxonomy): Eukaryota > Metazoa > Mollusca > Bivalvia > Unionida > Unionidae > Unio > Unio pictorum. The sequence continues at coordinate 7,310,533 of JARLTB010000141.1, read as the reverse complement.
TTTATCGTAAAGGTCCACTAAGATGGCCAAATCTATTACAAGTTGATCCTGGTAAGGAATTTCAAGGTGCTGTTACATCTACGATGAAAACTCATAACGTAGCTATACGACGAGGACACACTGCAATACACCGCGATCAGGCAATTGTAGAGCGATTTAATAGAACTCTGGCTGAGCGGTTATTTGGATATCAATACGCGAAAGAATTTACTCAAGAAACTCGATCTCGTGAATGGGTCAAAAGATTACCAAAAGTAGTATCCGCGTTAAATAACGAAATAACTCGAATGATTGGTATCAAACCTAACATCGCAATAAAAAAAAAGTATGTACCTGGTATTAACACTAACACTTCCAATTTCCAACCAATTCTCGGTGACGTCACTGTGAGATATTTATATGAGCCAGGTGAACTCGAAGGTGGTAGCGCAAGAGCCACTGATCCTATTTGGAGTATTACTACACATAAAATATCATCGTCGACACGATCTTTTAGTGGAAATGCTAGTATTTCTAGGCCAGTAATTTATAGATTGGATTTATCCGCACCTCAGCGAGGATTTACACGCGAACAACTACAAGTTATTCCTGACGATACTCAATTAATACCGCGAAAAATTAGTTAGAAATGCTAGCATTTCCAGCGTGACGTACATTACACGCGAGACAAGTTAATCTCACATTACCAATAATATGCCCTAAATTATTATCTATTCTGTCAACGGTAAATTGGCGACAATCTCCAGAGTGAAATCTCCAGCGCATTAAACAATTGCAAGCAGTGCAGTGATTATCTTGTTGCGTTTTCAACGATAAAATCAATTTTGAGTTAATATTAAAATTTCTATTTTTTTTTCTTATCTTGTTGTCGATATCCTGATAATTTTGTCTCAATTATGTAAATATCAACATCAGAACTACTCGCGTTATCTTCGATGATAACTCTTCGCAGTTGATTTATTCGTCGTGCTCTAGATACCGCTAAATAAACTAAATTTGACCATTCAATACGATTATCTACGATCCAAATAGTTGTATCTGTGATTATTAATCCTTGTGATGAATGTATCGTAGCAGCGTATCCTAACACCCATGGAGAATTTTCAGTATTTAACGCATCCTCAACTACGTTGATGTCCACGTGCACAATTTCATTTAACGCTAATTTTTCAATTCCACCACCAGGAATATTAACATTAATGTCTTGTTGTCGTGTGTCAGATGGTCTGTAACATAACGGTACTTTTACATCAGAAAATTTCTCTTTATGTATCTCAAATAATCGTCGCTGAATATCATCTCGGGTTATTTTTCTACTAGCAAATACCATATCGTAGGGTGTCCAAGATTTCCAAAATTGTTCTTCAAGGGTTTCAGCGATAACTTCTCTGAGAATTCTACACTGCTCGTAATCAGATTTCCGTCTGATTCTAAATTTTAAATCTTTTATTTCTTCATCTAGTGATCTATGATCATCTGTCATTTCTTCATAATAATCAGCGTTAGCCTTCAGCCATTCATGTGGAGATTCTCCGTAAAATGGAGGTGGTTGACCATCATCACCGCACATTATCACTTTAGTGTTCTTCGTAGATAACCAACCGAGAAATTGTTGTAATATTTTTAACGGCACTGTACACACTTCATCCCAAAGAATTACCGGTGGAATAAATTTATTACCCATCCGTGATGGATCCCATTTATCACCTTTCCACCTAAAGAAACTGTGATAAGTACTAGCAGGAATTCCACGTTTTCTTATATCTTTCTTTAGTTTGTGAGTTGGTGTTAACCCTTTTATGTTGGAAATGCTAGCATTTTCGTTTTTATATAATCTAATAACTCTTTCAGTTTTTCCAGAGCCTCCACAGCCGTTTAAGTAAACCGTCTTATATCTTGTTAACGGATCAAACACTGACGGAGCTAAGGAAAATTCCAATTGAATATTTTCTGGGTTTTTTCCTCGATAACTATCAAGTATCTCAACATCTGCATGATGGTTATAACAGTGTAGTCGCTCTTTTTTAATTCTCCAAGATCCCCAACCGGTTCCGAGAAATGGTTCAACCACGGAAATATGTTTCTCGTGGAAATACATAGAATCAGTTGCAACTCTCACAGCGATATCTGGAAATTTATTTATCATTGAAAATAAATTAATACTCGTGTACGCTAACATAGAAGCTCTTAAATGTACCCACTGAGCATTTTCTCCTTCTATGTAAGTTATAACAGTTCCATATTGTTTCCCATTTGATAAAAATGCCCTTCTACTCGTTACAAATCTATTAGTATCAGTAAGATGTTTAATAATAATTTGTTCTTCGATTGGATCAATTACCAATCTAGAAGAATATCGAGCATTAGAAAATCTTCCTCCTTCAGTAAACTTTCCTATTATTTTTCGTCCGTAATCTTTTGCTGATTTTTCTCTACAGCAATATAATTGTTTAGCGATTTCAAGTATTTTTTCATTATCATGATTTGGAAAATTCTTTCTTACATTTTCAATTTCTCTATCTAAATCTGGAATTGGCATCCAAATATCTTTTTGGCATTTATAACTTATTATAGCTTCACCAACTGTCAACATCGTTAACATACCACTATCTAACATATATCGCAACAACACTATTGGAGTCCACGCTTTCTCAGACATATGTTTACCAATCCAACAATAACTACAATCATGTAATCCATCACGAAGTTTAAAAAAAATAACTTTAGCAAATCCAGTTAAATCAAAATCAAGTAAATCTCCATTAATCGCAACACGCGTCATCTCATGCGTTGGATGTCCAAAACGTTTAAAATATTCAGCACACGCTCCCATTCCTAAAAACCCTCCAGGGTAACTAGCATTCATGTCAGCGGAAATTAAATTAACATTATCATACTCGGTATTCCATAATCCGCCATGTCCGCATTCAATACAACTTAACCTTGTATCGTCAAGAAATCCTTTCGGAGTTTTTCTCCAAGAATTCATTTCACGAGCGTAATGCGCAATCACTGATGAAACTGTAAAAGAATTACATAATATTTGTTCGTCAAAATCACTTACAAAATCCTTTGTAATATTTTTCATACATGAATCTAATTGTTCTTCGCGATATAATTCTCCGTTAAATTTTACAAATTGATCAAATCCTATTTCAGGATCATCGCTGCTGCTAAATAACCATACACCAGTTGGATCATCGCCGTTTATTTCCGCTATCGCATCAAATAATTTCTCCTCGTAAAATCCATGTTTGGTAAATTTGCCGGGTATATATTTTACAACCTTTGACGGCGGAAACTCAGTTATCGTGGAATTCCAGGCATGCCCGTTATGGTCAATAATTTCAATTGGTACTTTATTTGATTTATATTTACAATTGTGTAATATTTCTCCGGTTAACGATTTAACTGTAATAGGAAATCTCAAGGATTTTTGTAATTCAGTAACATCACTGATCGAAGCTCCACCTTGCTCTGCCATCCGTTTTCCCCAGAATGTTATTTTTTCACATCGTTGCTGAGTTAATCCATTTCCTCGTAAAGAATTTTTAAAATGTTCCATAACTCGCTCGGCAACACAATTTATCAGCGATGATGACATTCTCATCGGATACATTTTATCAACGTCGATATCTACATGAATTTTATATAACCCATACATCACAACAGTCACAGGATAATCTCTGTTATAATAATGACTATCAATTCCAACGAGTGTTCCTGTATTCATAGCGGAGTTGAAAATCACATTTTTGTTATTTTTCATCACCGGGTTATAATTATATCGGATGATCCAACCATGAACTTCCCCGGTAGTATCCCATTTAATCCACTTTATTCTGCAGTAGTAGTTGTTGTTATCCAGCACCGATAATATATTCATCGCGCGAACTTCATCTATGGTACCATCATAGAGTTTTTCACCATCACTTACTCTATAACTGGTAAACATATATGCAGCTCCGCCGAGGCGAAATTCTTTCATCGCGTATTTTCTCATTTTTTTAAGCTGTTTATCCTTGATTCCTTTCAATGATAATCCGGATTTTGCATCGAGTGAAAAATAAATTTTACTCATTATATTAAAGCAAATATCTAATTAAAAAAAATAATTAAAACAATTGTTTAAATTTTAATTAAATATATATGTAATTATATAACATGAATCATTGCAAGTGGTTGCTAATCGGTTCGACAGACACGTGTAATAAATTATCGAGAAAGGAATATTGCGGACAGCATCAAGTATCAATTCGACGCGGAAGTACAGGCCCGAAACCTTGTATTGTATGTGGTGTTGGAGTGCGAGGTGAAACTCAATTATGCTTGGAACACGGCGGTAAGCGATATAGAGAGTTAAAACGATATTACGATGTCTTTACACACGTGAAACACCGTACTCCAGTTATTCAAACTCCGGAAGATTACATAAACAGACCAGTGTGAAATAACATTTAATCAAAGAAATTCTATATGAAATAAATGCAAGAATCTCTCGAATTCGTTTCGCATCCGATTTACGCACAATACGAGGCTTCGCCTGATGGAACTGTTAGTCATCGACAGTTAAAAAGAAAAATTGGCTTTGTTAATAATAGTGGGTATTTACTAATTACTATAAATTATCCAGGAAAAGGAAAATATCTCGCTCATAGATTTATCGCGGAAGTTTTTATCGGAAAAATTCCGCCAGGTTATGTTGTTGATCACATCGATGGAAATAAATTAAATAATCGCGTCGATAATTTACGAGTAGTTACTCCGCGAGAAAATTCTCTTAATGTGAATCCTAATCAAAGTAAAAATCGTAAACCAAGACCTGTAACAGCTTTTTACAATAGCGAGATTATAGATTTTTCTTCTATAAATTCTGCTGCGAGATATTTTAATGTCAAATCCGCTTCGGTAATACGAGCCGCCGAAGGTATAGTATCAGCTACATATTCTGATAAATTTAACTGTAAAGTTTCATTCGCGTGGATGTAAAAAAAAAATAAAAAATCTAAAGAATTTTCAAATATTTACAGAAATTCTATAACAATTGCAAAGTAATCGAAGATTTTCACTGAAAATCCTTGGATTTTCACATACAACTGTTATCAAATTGTTCAGCGAATTTCGATATATTTTTTTCTTCTTCGAATACATCACCGACGGCCTTCAACAGTGTATTCAAAAGTTTAGAAAGTTCAATAAAATCAGTTAACGAAGATTCACAACCCTCATTTAAATTAATTTGATAAATTATCTGATTCCGCTGTCTGATTAACGTTTTAGCTACACGATATTCCGATCGGTATGTTGGATAATCTTTGACTCGCGCAGATGTTATCTTACGAAACTCATCCGCAAGGTAATCAGCGTTAAAGTGTAATATTTTTTTTCTGTTATAATTTCAGCAATCTCCGGGATCTTATTTACACGATTAAGTTGTTGCGATAGTTCGTCGACGATATTTTGGTTCATTTATCCTATATGTTTTTAAAAATCTAAATGATTTTCATTTTTTAATTAAAAATTGCAAAGCAATTTCACGATGAAAGTCTTAAGACGAAAATCCCTTTAGGATTTCACATCTAACGTGATTTGTAATGTTTCCCCGCGGAGATCTAGCAACGAAAAATCTTGATCAGTTATTCTAAAAAACATCTTTGTGTTATACAAGTTAGCTGTGCGTAAATAAGTTGCCGGAGATGGATTCTTCACAATTAAACTACCCGGAGAAACATTCGGTGAGAATGTGTATAAGATATATCCCTGATTTGCGTTATCAGATTTTTCAACATCGACGGTGTAACTACCTAGTATAGCATCACAAATAACGTGGATGGCAATCACCGTCGATATTTTAACGTTACCCGGAGATTTGTGTTTATGATTTTTTCTAGGTGAGTTATTATATGTGAGAATTTCAGTATGAGGATTTATCTTAAACCATAACGCGTGAATTTGTGGAAATAATTCATTAACGACGTCACGTTGTGAGTTTATTAAGTCGGGTACTGACCAACCTGGAAATTTATAGTACTCTGGTTTGAATCGCTGATTTGTTAACGTTAACGATACTCGCTGAAATTTTATTTTTTTTGCTTCGTCGGCGTTATCCCTGATCAACGACAGAAATTTATCGTTGATGAAATTCATGTCCGCGATGATTTGATTTAACTGTTGATACTGTTTTCGAATATCATCCCGGGAATGTGTTAAACTAAATAACATAGATTGTTTCAGGGAATTTCTTAACTCGTTTAGTAAATTATTAAACCGTTGTTTCATATCGTTGAAATTCCCGGTTAGATCTTTTATTGAAAATTCAAAATTTCCTCGTTCAGCTAAATTAAATTTCCAGACAACAGCGCCACTGTATTGATACGCGGCTTTATCAAGTATATCGGTTTCTGTACCGTCGTAAACTTCAAATGAAAAATTCGTAGCTATATTTGGTTCACGAAGAAAATCAAAATCGTATAAATATTTTAACGGAGAAACCTTTGATACAAGTCCAGGAAAGAAATCAGCTAATTTCGGTTCGGGTAATCTATAGTGAGCTGCGGGGAGACTATCTAACCAATTTTGATGAATTAATGGATAAAATTCATCGATGGTATCACTGAGTTTTCCTTGTAACCACGACACATTATATCCGGGAAGTTTAAACGTGGGAAAGTCTTCGACGCGGATATTAAATTTTGTTATAAAATCTTGTTTTGTTAAAGGACTACCTGTAGTAAGTATTCTAATCATTTCACTGTTATAAAATTCCATCTCGGCGATAATTTTACTACAAATTTCATAATATTTAATGACATCGTCACGGCGTGGTGGGATTGTACTGATTGCAGTTATCAAATAACCTCTAATTCTCTCAAACTCCGTATTTAGTAATGGTAAATATCGATCAATATATCCTTTATCTACTGTATCACCTAAAATTGATTTCTTAATATTTGTATCAGGTAAATCATATTTCAACTTAGAAACACCATCAACATCACCAAGATCAAAACCGTGATAATCTTTTTTCGTGGAAATAAAATCAGACTTTAATGGCTCCTGTGGTATATCCGCTATATCAACGTTGCCTGGAATAAACTCTGGATATCCTAATAGCGTCCTTATACTACTATTGTAAATGTCTACGGCGTAATCAGGTGAATTTACTTCGATGATGGAACCTAACGAAGATTCTTTAGCGTGAATTTCAATTGGATATTTATTGTCGGACGTGGTAATAGTTGTTTTACCTGTTATGATATTCTCCCCGGTTATATTTTCAATCTCTTCGATGATTATTTCATTAAGGTCTTCGATGTCATACACACCTGTGGGAATATGGATCGTATGCCATGTAGTTGTACCAGCGATGGAACCATCTGGATTTAGTTTATAATTAGCGGAAAATGTAAAGCTGTTATTAGGAGGTTTACCTTTATACGGTTCCGCGCGTACATTCGGCCAACTATAATAACACCGCAATTGAGTTAATGCAATTTCAGCTGCGTTCAACGGAGGATTAAATTCAACGCTAAATTCTGGAGTTTTCGTTGTAATGGTTATCAACGATGTTCTTACCGGAGTTGTATTATCCGCGATTTGATTTAATAATTGTTGGGACATTATTATAAAATCTTTTAGATTTTCAATTTAGAAATTATCTCTGCATTTTTAATTCATAAATTATCTAAGAATTTTCAAGTTCATAACTCCCATAAGTTAGAAAAAAGGGATTTTTTTTATTGGGGTGTTCCGGCCAACCTATCACTGTTCTAATACTGCTTTGATAAATATCAACGACGATTCTCGGTGATGTTATAATTATTGTCCCATTGAAAAATAGCGTTAACGTATTAGATTCAGGTTCTCCGATAGTTAAACTTATATGCTGATTTAATTGTTTATTAAGCTCATCGATTGTGTAATCACCGGATGGAATTCCAACAACATACCACTGAATTGGATATTTCCAAGAAAATACGAGCGAATTATTACTCCTGGTTATTAAAATATTTTTAGGTCGAGGATGAAAATCTTTCAGATTTCCTTGTAAGTTTTGAATGGTTATCATTATTATTATTATCGTTATTTAATTTCTTCATCGTGGAATTATAACACTCGGTGATATATGAAAATTCCTCTTCGGTTATTTCTTGATCGGTTATCGCTGATGAAATCATCGCGGTTAATCCCGTATACGCGGTCGTGGCTGTGTTAAGTTTTAACGTGTAATCTCTGAGTTTACTCGCGGAACATGATGAGATTTTCTTTGTTACTCCGGTGAAAATTCCAGTAAGTGCAGTTACCGCGGAAATCACAATAGGAAGTACAATCGGTGCGGTCATAGTCACCGAAGATAATATTATTCCCGTGGATGCAATTATTCCAGATACCGTATAAACAGTTATATCTAACGCGGTAATTCTTCGCTGATATTTTTTCTTTTTTACAGTATAAACATCGATGGCATCTTGTAGTTGTTGTTGATATTTCGATATAGTATCATAACGATACCGAGATGGTGGTGGAATTGCTTGGCAATTCTCATCTTTGATTTTCATTGACATTATTGTAGAATTCTTTTAGATTTTCAATTATTGAAATTTAATTATATTTCTGATAAAAATTCTAAAATCCATGGTATTCTATCTCTAACTATTGTTGGGTTGACGGAATTTATTTTAAATAGGATATTTTGTCCGATATTATTGTAACTTAATGTTACTACATTAGTTCCACTTTCTCGTGGAAACAATCCTATTTCCGAATGAACACATACAATATTATAGTGATGATTGGAAGTCGTTGAAAATCGATAAAACCCGGTAATAGATGCAGGTATTTTTACTAACTGAAAATTTTGTCCTTCTGGTAAAATATAATCAATAATTCCTGTATCAACAACACACACAAGACTTTTAAATTTATCTGCATTATGTGGAATTTTTATTTTATCGAGTTTTGGAGTAATTTCCGCGAGGGTTGTTGTAATATCATCCGGTTTAATATTTTTTTTACTAAAGAATTTCTCAATCGCGTTATCGGTGGCATTAAAGTTTCTCCGTAGCGCAACAAAACTAACCACATGAGAATCAAAATCAGTTCGTAATTTTGATTGATTAGCAACTGCAGCTCTTATATGCGCTTCCAACGTGATTATGGTACCAAATTTATCTGAAAAATCTGTAATTTTATAACTCGGTTCAAGTTTACCCTGCTTAAATACCACTATAGATTCGTCTTCTGCTTTTGGTTGTTTCGTCAAGAGATCATCCAGCGATAGATTACTAGTTGCTAATTTTCCATTTTTATCTTCAAAAACAACTAATTCTCCGGGATCTACATCAACGAGTTTTAATCCTGATGTTGCATATTTTTTTATTAAATTTATTATTTGTCTCGCTGAGAGATATTTTTCTTGTTTCGTTGTTGATCTTCCAAAAATATCCGACATGTTTATGTTAATGTTTTCAGATTTTTAATTATTGGAAATCGTGTACTCGTGAATTGCTTTATGTGGTAAAATATTAGCGTTGGATAACGCTGATAACGCGTTAATAGTTTCTTGTCCACATATCGGAGGATCATTTATTGTTTGTGTTGGCAGCGTTGAATACCAAATGTAAAATGTTTCTAATTTTCGAGAATTATTTTGTAATTTCTTAACGTAATTGATGAATTCTATTGGCGGTGGTAACCCATACGAGTCAAAATAAATAATTCCGCGTGGATTAATTGCGTAACAAACCCAGTGAGTTCCAGGTCCGGTATTATCATCTAGATTAATTATTCCAGTTTCGGGGATTTGTGGGTGATCTGGTAATTGATCTCTCATAAATACACCTCTGAAATTTTTTATCGGAAATTTAGTAAATTTAGATTTTTCAACCGCGTTGATGAGATCATAATTTGACATCGGTGTTAACTCGGTTGATATCTCGTGAATCTGCTTCCGGGAAGTCTCAATCCGCGTCCTCTTTTTTTTTTGTTTTGATATTCCCTTACCGGTAATTTTATCGATGAGAAAACCACCTAGCGAACCAAGAATTGGTGCTAGCGCGGGTAACGCAGCTGCGAGTAATGGAAGAAATCCTCCTGTTTTAACCATATTGGAGATTGCAGCTTTGGAAAGAGTAATTTGAGCTCCCTTCTTATTTTTAGTGCACTATTTATTTGTTTTATCTGAGTATCAGTAAGCGATAATTTATTGGTCCGCCAGTTAACTGACTGTGTTTCAACGAGATTGTAGTTCCACACTGCTTAGCTACTGATGACTGTAATTTTTTTATTTGACCCTGGGTCAATGTGACGTTGATAGTGTTATATGACATGTTATTGGAAAATGCTAACATTTTTCTAAATACTTAATTGAAATTGCAATAATTTCATTTAAAGATTTTCCACTGGTGCGTCAACGACTCTCATTCTCCCACCTCCGCCTTCGAGCATCATAGATTTATCACTAAGAAGAACTGCAACTGCTCTAAATCCATTGGGAGCATTACTAACATTAGCCTGAAATTTAACGTCAACGGTTGAATGCTTAGATAGATCAAGGTGTTGAAGTGAGAAATAATAAATCGGATACAAACCTTGAAAGTCCAACTGGGATATTTGCAAGCCAGTATCAACATTTTGATCACGTCCCATAAAAGACCACAGTCGATGATAAACACGAGCAATTTGATTATTTTCGTAACTGAGAGTAAGTTGTTCTGCGGGTTCTTGTTGATTGCTTACTCGCAGTGAAACTTCATTGACGCCAAATTTATCGAATATCATGTGGGAACGAAGTTGTTGTCTCCCATCAGCAGCAGTACTCTGAGTTCTATTTATATTTTGTAGCACAACAAATACATACCTAGGTGCGGAAACATTCTTTGTTAATGCGAGTTGCCAGGTGAAATGTCCGCCGACTGGATTAGTTGTCGTAGCTGTTGTAACATCACACCAACTTAATAGTGTTTTTCCACCATGATCCATAAAAGATAGCAATTTAGTTTCAACATCCAGCGATGGAGTCAGCACCGGCATCCACAACGCTAGTTTTGTAAGTAGTATACGACCATCATTATCAGCAGCAGCAGCAGTACTTCTCCATAACGCGTAATCGTCAGTTGATCTTCTTGAGAGGACTACAGTGTGACTAGCACCATAGATAACCTTTCTCACATCTCTACAAAATCCAAATATATGAGATAGTGGAATTATACAAGAAAATCTACCAGTGTCGTCTATGTTCTTTTTACGTGCTGAAAATCCTGCGTTGTAATTAGGATTATTACTCATAACAACAGCTTCAACATCAGCATCATCAGCGGCTGCAGTATGTTTTTTTTGGTCGTCTTAACGTAAACGGATTAGGGTCAGCGTAATTAGATGTATCTTTCGCGAACATCATTGAGTGACCAGCAGATTTAATAAAATCATCAGAATATCTAGCGAGTCCGAGTATTGTTGTTGCAACATCAACGTCATTATCGATAGCTTCAATTCTATTTGTACCAATTATATATTCAGCGGATTTAAATAATGCCATAATCCCGTTATTGACAAATCCAATATTGATATCTTTGAGATTATCAGCGGGGGTATAAGGTGCATTATCATTCTTTCTCAATTGCCCTTCCACTTCAATGTCAGCTTCAGCCGGGAGAAAATATTTAGAAGTGTCATCGAATCTAAGTTCAATTCGTGAACTCGTATTTGGATCTTGAGCGTTATATGAAAAATATTGATAATCACGAATTGAATTATTTTTAGACACCTTAGCATCTATGTCAAAAGCGTCATCGATTTCATATTCAAACATTGTATTTGTATCGATAAATCTAAATAATTAATTGTTTTAACCCGGAACCGGAAATATTTCTTAAACGAGCTTGAACTATTTTGTTTATCGCACTACCTGTTTTCGGTGGCATATTCATCGTAGATGGTAATTTTCGGGGTCTTCTTACAAGAGATGCAATTTTACTTACAGCTGCGTCAAGTCCTTTGACAGCTAAATTTCCTAGTTCTGTACCAGCTTTACTGCTTAATACCCCAATTGCCTTTGAAGCGATTTCTTTACCAACAGGAAGTATTTTCGGAGCAACTCTAGTAAATAAACCGGTGACAACATCACCAAGTCCATTTCCGTAAGTAAGTTTATAAACTGGTAATCTTGAATTCATAACAAAAACGGGTCTAGCCCGGTTCATACTTCGATATATTATCATTATTGTAAATTGTAGGTAGTTTTTAAATGCTGTTGTTGAAAATCATTTTCATTTTAATCGCTATAATAATCATCAATAAGTTCATTAACGAGACTGCGATACAACCCCATTGGAATTATCTTCCCTTGAAATAATCGCTGACAAATTTCAATGGCTTCATTTGTAATTTCCGGAGAATTATTTCCAGCTCGTTTTCCACCGATAAGAATTTCCAACCGTGATACATCATCGAGAATATTTCTGGAACAGGGTATTATATTACCACCGCGATAACCACTACCGGTAATTTCTTCGGGTTCTTCAATAACAGGGTCTGGTTGTCTTCGTAGTCGTCCTCGTTTTTTTGGAGTTGATTTAAGTTGTTGTTCTTCTACTCGTGTTTGTTTTTGTTCGGTTGCTAGTCGTTGTCGTTCAGATACCGACTCTATTTGTTCTTGATTTTTAATATATTCATTTTCAACAAGAGCCATATATTTTTGATATAGTTGATTATCCTCCTTGACTTGTGGTAGTTGATTTTTAATTCTGTAAACAGCTTTAGCAAAATCACGTATATTAGTTATACTTTTTTGTTCCGGGGCTAAATTTCTTTTTTTGTTGAAATATCCCGACGCGACAAAACTTATTATATCCTCCGCGCTACCCTTATCAATCTCCGCTAAAGCAGCTTCGGTAAATTTATCTCGGAGCGATTGAACTCGTTCATCATACGACGTTTTAGATTTAACTACAGGTGCAACTACAGGTTTTAATCCTTCTACAGCGGTTATAACCTTTTCAGTTGTTTCAGTGATCGGTTTAAATAATTCTTTAGAACCAATAGTAAACTCCGTTTTTGCTTGTTGTTGAGCTTGTAAATTATTTCTGAAAGAATCTCTCACCGGAAGAAATTTCTTAATCGCTGCTAATCGTTCCCGAACTAATCTAGTTGTTTGTGCTTCTCCGATATTTGACATGTTATTGTAGATTATAAACATTTTTTAAATTAGTAAATTAGAGTATCTAGTAAGTTCTTTTATTTTTTGATTTAATTCTTTCTTATCCTTTCTAAGAAGAAGTATTTCATCTTCATTCTCATTAAGTTCATTTTTATATTCTTGTATTTGTTCTTTAAGTTTTAAAAATTCATTATTTAACTCAGTAATTTTAGTTAACTGAAGATTATTTACTTGTTTTAACTTATCAAATTCAGCCGGGTTAACAGAAGTTTTTGAACTTTCAAGTTTTGAATGTAACTCTTTAATTACCTTAACTTGTTTTTGATTTAAGGTTTTTAATGCATCAATTTCCTTAATTTGTTTTTGATTTAAAGCTTTTAATGAATTAATTTCATCAGATTGTTCTTGATTTAAGGTTTTTAATGAATTATTTTCATCAGATTGTTCTTGATTTAAGACTTTTAATTTATCATATTCGGCAGTAGAAATATTACCACCACCTGATTTCTCAATTTGAGATTTAAATTCTTGTAGTTGTTCAGCTAAATTATAATTTTTATTTTGTAATAAATCTAAAGTTGAGTTTAATCTACTATTTTGATTATTTAATAAATCTATTTGTTCTTGTTGTTGCTGATCTTTATTTTTTAATGAGTTTATATATTGTTGTTGTTGCTGCTTTAACGAGTTTATATATTGTTGTTGGGATTGTTCTTTTGCTTCAGCGTCAATACATTTTTGACAAGGTAAAATTTCAGGTACGTCTACCGGATTTCCACCGCCGTGAATTTCTTCGAGTGGTTGAGTAAAAATTATTTGTGCAATTTTTTTTGCTCTCGTGTGTGTGCTTGAGAATTTTCAATAATATCAAACATACGATTTAATATTTTATTATTGACAGTTTTATTTATCGGACTACCCCAAATTGCGTATACTCGAGAACTTCCAATATGATATTTTGCTTTAATTTCCGATATAGGAATTTTACCTTTTGACGCGATAATATCTTCAATGTCTTTTTCGGATAACGTCGTTGATGTTATGGGCATGCTATTTAATAAGAATATTAAATTCTTTTAAAAAAAATTAAGAATTAATGTGAATTCTTGAGAATTAATCAGGAATCTTAATAATAATAAAAAAACATTATCATGTTAAGGTTTTCCTTACCGAGACAATAATTTTTGCCTGAAAATGTGAAGTCTCAGATTGGTAAAATACGAATTTTCGATTTTTTTTTAAGTCTCAGATTTGGAAATGGCCAACATCGAGGGGTGATATTTTTTTATTTTTAGACAAAAAGTCACCGCCAGCCTTTCTGCTGCTTGCCGTGTCGTTCTTGTTGGCATACGTTCGTCCCACGACGACAGCACGGGCTAAACACATCTGGTCTTGAGGATTGTTAATTCGGACGAGGCTTAGTTTGGTGTTGCGAAGGTTGTCGACCAATAATACTTTTTTGAGTCATGTCCCCTAGGGAAGAGACACGTGGGTCATGAACAGTGTTGCTTTTCCGTCGGCGATGTGAAACTTGTCGTTGGATTGTTGCACATGTTGAATTTTGTCGATGACTTTGGAAGGTGTCAATTATGATGGACTGCTAAACTTAATCCAAACAGAGGACTTCAAACCGTCGTGATGAATGGAAAGTGTCAAGCGATCGTCTTCTTTGCATTGGCATCGTAGTTTCAGTGAGGTTAACAAAGAATCCCACAAATCGGCGATCCATAGGTACGTCCGACTTGAAATCTTTAATTTTCACCGTGTACCTGTAGGCCGTAGTTCTAAATTTTCTAGACGAGCGTTTTTCCGTCTCTCGAATGTGGTAATATTTTTCGGACGATACTGGTGGACTTTGGTTTGGAATATGCTCTCTCGGTCTGGCGGCAGACGTGGAAGGTATCGGTTCAGGTTCGTTCATGTCTTCGATTTGAGCGAACACTTCTTTTCGTGTGTGAGGCGATACGTCACGTCGCTGCATCTTACCTTCTTCTTCTCTCTCACTGAAATCGTGCGATCGTTTCATCTCAATTATTGATTCAGAAATGATTTAACCAAGTTCGATTTATCCTTATATATACCCCTATGTACCTCTAGTTATGATAATGACTTGGTATATTTCACAAGGGCAAGTGAAAGTCCAACAGTTTGGCAGCCCTGGATGACTTATGCAAACGACAATAGTACGTCTTAAACACCTCGTACATCTTGACGACCCTTCGATTCAAATCCTACCACAAAAAGAAAAAGGTTGCAAGAAAAGGGAAAAAAACCTAGACAGTTGGTGTCATCAAGAGCTCCAGAGACTGTACTGTGCTTTTAGAACACGTACGTACTCCATCTAGAAAACAACACTACTTGACTACGATGTCTCATTCTCTTTGTCACTTCTACTTTGCTGTTGACCGCGATATCTACCAACCCTGATTTAACACACATCTGTCTTCATTTGATATTTTTAGAAAATAATAAACCCATTTTTAAAAGAACTACCCCTGTTTTGACAACAATGACGATGTCTCCTCTTGCTCTAACTACTGTTGTTGCACCTACAACAGCGATCTTTCATAAGACCAAAGCATGAGTCAGAGCAAGTACAGTTGTGAAGTTGAGCGGAGGTGTATAAACAACAACTGTCAAGACCCAATGTTCCAGTTCTGTTTGTGATAATAACTTGCGATACTTCACATTTTCTAAAGTGTAAATGTTTGCAAGCCGTACAAAAGTTATGTGACTATAGCTTTTGACACTTGCACAGGTACTTCACTTCATAAGTGTCAAGAAAAAATTACTTTCAGAATTTTACCATTTTCCAAAACACGCACACACTCGCAACGTGACCAGAATCTGCACTTCTATATTTGTGGATATTCCACAGACCCGTCCCAGCATACAGAGCTGGCTAAGAACTGTAGGAATATCACATCATTGTTTCAGAAATATCAACAACAAAAATTATGTGTATCTTCCCCGTTCCACCCTTTATTAGTGTTTGGGTATGTTCTCTAAAAACACAAACAATTTGGACCAAAATTAAATTTTGAATTAAAAATTCTCTCTTTATAAAATTTTTCAAAGTTGTGGTGCATGTCAGATTACATCCAATGCCTTCTCCAAGTGAAAGACATTTCTACACGTCATTGCGTTTGTTAAATTCGGTTGTTTGTTTTGGGGGGTTAGTGATAGTTTATCTTTAGTTCTATTATTTTATGTATTTATTCTTTTATAGAAGATGTAAGATTGTTTATTGCAGTAACGGTATATATGTTGTTCATTCTATTGCTGCAAAAGAAAATGTATAAAGCAAAGGGCTTAAGTTTGTTCATATTTTTATTATTTCAAGCTCTATAAAACGTACCAAGTCTGTTTTGCAAGAGGATTGAAACTTAAAGTTGCGCAGACGTAAAGGAAAACATACCTTTGTTACAAAAGTTTGCACTCTGTGTTCATTCTAATCATGCTTGCCTGATATCTTTGTGTTTTAGATAACACATTTCTTCTGATGTAAATACATGCATCTATGGACAGACAGATTGGGTTATCATCCTTGAGGTTCACTGTACTTTAGTTTATTTACTTTATACAAACCCCAAATTCACTAGTTTGACAAAAGTTACCACTGACTACTATATTATTTCTCTCTACCTAGACGAATGTGTTTATGTCTAAGTGTCAAAGTGAGGAAATATTTTTGGTCAGTTTTAAAACTCGAACAATAATTGCAGTTAAGTAGTTGATGTGTCATGAAGAAATGGTACAATGCGCAACAAAGGGATTGTAAGTTCACACTCCAGTCTGTCTGCGCTGCAATTGAAGGAATGCATGAGCCTAGGCAAAACATTGCGCCAGTCGTTAGAAGCAATTTATTGGCTACAATTTTTTTTCTATCCCCTTAGCTTCGAAATGCCCTCACTCGTTCTTAGCATAGTAACAAGATAAGACGTGTTTTTTCTGCGCCTGACCACTACACTACCTACCTTGAATTTCGAACAACACAATGCGTCACTCATTGTAAGTGATTTCATTGGCAAACCGATATTTTCTACCGCCTTCGCTTCAAATCGGCTTCATTTGTTATTCTCACAGCGAGAAGATAAGGCGTGTATTTCTGTACCTGTCCACTAGTCACTTTCCAAACAATAAAACTTCTGCACAAATAATCGCACCATCGTGGAAATGTCAGTCTTATTGCGAAATACACCAAAACATGTTTGGATGTACTATTCTGTGAGAACTTCACAAAACGTTTTTCACAGAATGATTTTAATAGTCTATGTCTGCAATTCACGCCTGTGATATTTTACAATAGTGGTTTATTTCCTAAAGGAATAAGTATGTCAGTGAGATGTGTGTGAAATTTCGTAAGGAAAATATACCATACAAAACGTAAAAGAGTCGTGATATTTTTAAAAGTAGGAATAACATTCTCTCCGTCCTAGCAATTTTTTTTAATCTAATGGCATCTGTTCCTGTTTTGAAGATACCTCTCCAAAATTGTGAGCTGTAGTCACCATAATTACGTAAACTGTTCCGTCTGTCATGTAAATTTGTTTTCAAAACTTACATCCTAAAATTATAGAACGAGTTTTTCTTCTATCAGTAAATCATGCATCCACAATGATAGTTTTGATATAATAACTTTACCATCAGCAACACCAGCACCACTCCAGATTGCATCATTATCACTACCCTTTCGCACGAGTACTACTGTATGCTTCGCTCCATAGATAACTTTTCTAACATTTCTGCAAAAACCGAAAATGTGATGCAGTGGAATCGCGCATGAAAATTGTCGACGCTGTCCTTGCAACATTGATACACGTGTTGCAAACCCTAGGTTGTAATTGAAATTGACGCTTTTTATAACATCAAAGGCAGCAGCTGGTCTATCTTCGTGTTCAAAATCATCTGTTTGTGGATTAACTGCAGTATCTCTTGGTGTCAGCAATTTAGTATACTGAATGTGATCAGCGTGATCAGTGAGATCCTTAGAGAAAATCATATATGGACCTGCCGATCTTGTATAATCATCGGAGTATCTTCCCAACCCCACTATTGTTGTGACAACATCAACCTCACGTTCTATAGACTCGATTTATATGTTATCAATCATGTATCTAGCACTCTCGAATAGCGCCATGATATCATTATTGACAAAGCCAACTCGAACATTTTTGTCATCTGCATATGGTGTATCTGCTGCAACATTTCCTACAATTTCTCTTTCTACTTCGATAAACGCTTCAGTGGGTAGAAAGTATTTGCTGGTATCATGGACCTGAATTTCGATTCTTGATCCAAGATCCGGGTGTACTGCATGATAGGAATAGAACTGATTATCACGTATAGAATTATTCTTGGGCACTGGGGCATCCATATCGAACGCTGTATCAGGAGCCGATTTGAACATATTATTATATATTTCTTCATCTAAATCGTGATCTCGCTCGAAATTTCAAGCCACTTCCCGCTATCATATTTGCAGTAATAGTATCCTGGTTGCTGCTCAGTGATGCTAATTTTTTATCGACTGCGTTGTTTATTATTTTGCTAATACTTGCAGGCATAATTTCCGTAGATGGTAGTGGTCCTAGTGACTTCGTCACAAATGACATGATTTCGCCAGTGGTTTCTTTCGTCGCCGAACTAACGCTAGTAGTTTTTCTTTAGCCGCGGAAAATGCTTTCCAGGCAACATCACCAACAGCGCTAATACCCTTATCACGAATAACATCAATAGTTTTCATTGATAATTGTTTTGCGATTGTTGCTATTTTGGGAGCCATTCTTGTAAATAACCCTGCAATGGTATTGCCGAGACCATCTCCATAGTACGCTCTATAAACTGGCAATCGTGAGTTTACTACATAGACCATGGTTGGCTTGTTGTGGTTGTAGTGTATGCTCATCTTATTTAAATGCTACTTATCTAATCAGTGATTCATCACCGATGACGAGGTCATCAAATTAATCACCAATGAAAAAGTCATCAGCGACGAAGTCATCAAATTAATCACTGTGGTAACCGTCCGCTAGCTCATCAATAAACTCTCGATATACACCAATATCCATGATACCACCCACAAATAGTCGTCTGCAGAAAACAGCTGCCTCATTAATTATTTCCGGTGAGTTATTTCCAGCTCGTTTCCCTCCTACGAGAACTTCTAATCGTGATATATCCCCGAGAATACTATTAGGACAACGAACTACACCACTACCTGAAACTCCCCTTGGAGTTCCACTTTGAGAAAATCACTTTCCATTTGTTTTTTTTGTGATGCCATTTGCACCCTGCAAATAGGGGTTTTGTATATCAAAAAGTTTTGATTGTTCTGGTAATCTAAGAAATCCAGGATCTGATTACTTCTCTGTAGATGATTTAGCTTTATTTATTTCATAAATAAATTCTCTATATGTTCTGTCCTTTTTCGATGCCTTAGATGCACCTGTAAACACACGATATAATCCATTAATCCATCAATATTCATCAGGGAGATTATAATCATCGTGGATATACTTTCTTCCCTGAAGAAAACTATTAACGACGAAACTAGCTAATTCTTCAGTAGTATTAAATCTCATCTCTCTTATTTTATCTAATTTATCTGGAATAAATTTATCATTGAATGCAACTCGTCCACTAATAATATCACCTTCTTCTTCTTGTTATTCTTGTTTTTCTGTTTCTTGTTCTTGTTCTTGTTCTTCTTGTTCTTCTTCTTCTTGTTCTTCTTCTTCTTCTTCTTCTTCTTCTTCTTCTTCTTCTTCTTCTTCTTCTTCTTCTTCTTCAATAATATCACCCTTTTGTTGTTGTTCCTCACCCTCTTCTTCTACAATAATATCACCCTGTTGTTCCTGAAGTCGTGCAGTAGCTATTATATCATCAGGAAGTGCTTTTACAGACTTTTGTATTTGTTCAGTTTCCATTGCTATTTTTTCAAGGAAGAAGGGCTGTTTTTTTCTCTCGTTGTTCCTCAGGAATATCTCCCCATATGGCTTTTTCAGTGGTCGATACGACTTTCCCCGTTGCAGTGGTTATTGGTTTGAATAATTGTTCGGTTCCCGTTGTGAAACAGTTTGAAATTTTTGTCTCGTTTGTAGCTTTTTTCGAACGGAAACACGAATGGGAATAAATTTCCTAATCGCAGATAATCGTTCACGTGCAAATTGAGTCGTTAGTGCTTCACCTACCATTATAATATAATATACGATCTAAATTGTAAGTGAAAACTCACCAAAGACACTCTGTTCATACTTCCGCGTAGTGACTAAAGCACCTGTCTATACAAATTCGTTCTAGGTAAGTAAGCGCATACCTGTCTATAGAATTTCTGTTCCGTACCTGTATATATTCATACTTGCAAACATGTATGGTTGTGTTTAGAGTGACGATTATCCATGGTGAGAATTTCATTCACTGTGTTGAGGCAATCAAAGGGGAATTTTCATTTTGGCGGATAATCTCTTTTATTGTTTTGATTTTCGAGTTAATTGTGCGTTTGATTTCATATTGTTTCCCCAATTCGCTTCTGACCTTTTGGACAGCAGTGAATAACGGGACGAACTTATTGATGTCGTTACAGAATGCAAGGGAATTATTTACTGCATGTTGAAATCGTTTGATCAGTCCATACTCCCTTGGAAGTACATATCTATTATTCCGAGCGCTATCAGCAATGCCTTGAAATTCAGAAAAGAATCTGATCGCAATCTAATTTATCTGACAATTAAATTACTTGATTTTACAAATTTGAAATCTCATTAATAATGACATTCATATTTTCGAAATTCATTATATGAAATATTATATATCTAATACGATAAACAAAAAATTGGGGGTCAATTTTGACCAGTTTTCATTTATGATATATACATATTTTACACACAAGACAACTTATCCCCATTTGGAACCCCTCAGGTGTTATTTACATCTGACTCGGCCCAGAGGAACCACGAAACATAGTCTCCAAGAGGAGATCTAACTCGTCAAATAACGGGTTAGAACTCCAAGAAGGTATGTTTGGTGGATGGACATCACATTACATATAGATATATAGATATATACATGGTATTTACATAATAGTATTTACAATGAAATAATATGATATATACAATGAAATGATATGGTATATACAATGAAATGATATGGTATTTACAATGAAATGATATTGTATACACACATCACATACACACACGGGGCCGTTCTACATTCAAACTGAAACCACCATAACCCCAACAAACTCACCACGGGTTGAATGCAAAAACACATTCACACCCTGTGACATATAGTGGTTTCACGGTTTGAATTTCGAATGACTTAAAGCCCCAATTATACAGAAAAACCTTCCAAATCGGTACCGTCGACAATAATGCCTGCCACGAGATTCGAACGAGGGGCACCAGGACGAGATCCCATCCGTGTATGCAATACACTAGTATTCGTAATCTACAAGTCTATAATTTTGAATGCGATATATGTGTATCACGTGAAGGGTTTAACGGACTAAGCTCAGTGATGACAACAAGAGAATCTCCCAAACATTGCATTATTCGATGCCTGTTGACAAGCTT
Source organism: Unio pictorum (assembly GCA_030141615.1). Lineage (NCBI taxonomy): Eukaryota > Metazoa > Mollusca > Bivalvia > Unionida > Unionidae > Unio > Unio pictorum. The sequence goes on along the minus strand of JARLTB010000141.1, from coordinate 7,288,804 downwards.
CCTCCTGGTGAAACATTAAACAACACAAAAAAAGCATTCAGGCATCAAAAAATCCCATTGAGATACGTGACTACAACAAAAGAGTTATCGTTGTTTCAAAACAATATACACACAAGCCCACATATGTTATCCCCCTTGATGTTACATATAATAATTTTGATGTAAACCAATTGAATTATATTTTGAAAGTTTTAAGAAAAAGTGGATTTAGTTATATTCTCTGCTACTTTTCGTACTGAGGTTATACAAATATCGAAATACTTTCCACCTTCTGTTTTTGATTGAAATACTTTTCTTCGTTATTTTCTGAATTAAATGATTTTACAGGTTTCGCATTTTTCGAGTGTTTTCCAGTCCCTCCTCGTTTGGTGTTTTCACTTTGTGTTATAGCTTGTAAAAAATTATCCAATCTGTTATTTTGAGGACATCCATCGATATGAGCAATAACAAGACCATCCTTGATCAATCCGTTAAATACCTCATAGACGACTCTGTGACAGTAATATTTTTTCCCTCCAGCACTAAACATCAAATATCCCTAATTATTATCAGCCTGTGGTGTCTGACAATACCGTCAGGAGATGCTTCATAATTGGTAATCACGGGATGTGGTTGAAATTCTTGGTTCATTTATATACTATAATATTATTGGTCTAATTAATTATTTGGTTTAATTATTACTTGAGAATCTATCAATGTAGTCTTGAGGTGTTCTTATGATTTTGTCACTGACGCTGTTAGGGACAGAGTCAGAGTCATTGATGGAATCTTTGATGGAATCTTTCATTCGTTTATCCTAATAGCGCGTTATCACTCTGTATCGCTTACTACTACAATTGAGACACAACTGCGACTTACCACGCACACCTACCCCACATCGTATGCAAGTAAGGGCCCTAAGCTTCCACGACGTACGCTTTGTAAATGATATCCACAGAATTCATTTCTGCATGATTTGTTACAAGCGGTTACTGATCCTATCATAAGCCATTTGCAGTGATTCATTATATAATAAATTCTTTATTTAAATACTTGTTTTAATTAAAATATAGAGGAGTTCGAGAGATTATCGAAAATTACGCCTTGGAAAAATGTTAAATTCAATCTCGATAGTCTCCACTGCTGTACCAAAGGGTCTAATAAGTGATAGAAGCATGATCAGTAGAATCCATGATGGTTTTAATGAATTCAAGCGCGATGGAGCATCTCACTGTTGGTCAACATTTCGAATTGACGGTAGTGTTGATGCTACCATGAACAACGAAAGAGCAGCAGTGATAATCTTACATCTTGACAAGAAAAAGTATTTTTTAGAGTGAAAATCATTATCCGCTCAAAAACTGGAAATTGGATTATACGCGACAAATTTGAACCCATATTGACAAATAAGAGACGGTAACAGGCGAGATATTATATGAACCGAAATATAAATCGAAAGGATCTCCAATCGAAATTATTGACCATAATGCACACGCTTGGACACCCGCGGTAACAATATTTCCCCGGAATAGAACCATAAAATATCTACCCCCAGAGAACTCTGGGGAAATTTTATTTGATTTTATTTCTCAGTCAAGTAAAAACGATCCTGTGTCAGTGTGGTTATTTCAGAGTTTTAAAGACGAAGAGGGTAAATTCGATCAATTTGAAAAACCCAATGGCGAATTATATCGTACTGAAGACCTCCATGATGAGATTAAAAAAGTAGCTAATGTTTTTTGAAAGGAACACGACGAACAATTACTAACAAACGGTTTTACAATACCGTCAGTTGCAGCTCATTTCAGGAGAAAGAGAAATCTATGGAAACCAACAAGAGCAGAATTTCTCTCGGATATCCAAGATAGTTGTTTTAATTATGGCTATGGTGGATTATGGAATACAAAATAGGACCCTGAAAGTATTATTTCGGTTGATATGATTGCGTGTTATCCAGGGAGTTTTCTCGGGTACAGAGAGTGTTCTGAGTATTTTAAACGATTTGGGCATCCCACACATGAGATGACCCGTGTTACGATTAATGGACCACTGCCCGATTTTCATTTAACCGGATTCGCTCGTGTGGAATCATTTGAATTGGCTAAAAGACTTCATCCATGCTGTTATGATTGGTTTGGTAGACACATCTCTGAAAAACACTGGATGCCAATAATGTTATTACGGTATATGATTGATTCTAAAATGCTGATATCGCTGAATGTCAGTGAAGCAATTATATCATATCGAAAACAAACTGAAGTCTGGTTACCACAACGCGATAGTCCACATAGTATGATCACCGAAAACAAAAAACAATTCCCCGATCTCGACGAAGAATATATCGTGAAATGGTCCGAAGAAATCTTTGAAGTTCGAAATAAACACGCAAATGATCTGTGTAGAAGAATAATTGGTAAATTCACACAAGTTGGAAAATACGACCACAAACGATATTCTTCGCGGTTGATTATAGATGATGCTTAATACGATTTTATAATCGCAGATGTAACATCTAGGGGTATATATGTAAATCGTGAAGACGCTTTCTTATCCGATGGAACCAAATTAGGTACAATTGTTACTTATAACGACGGAGAAAATCCTCAATATACGTACTTAAGGTCGTCTATGTTGGCTTATGCTTCTATTAATATACTTTCGATGATAAATAGATTTCCTGATACCGCAGTTAGAGTCGCCACTGATTCATTTTATATAGGCGTAAAACATAAAGAAACAGTGTATGAATTCACTAATTCAGACGAGAGTTGGGGATCATGGAGAATTAAAAAGGAAATACTGCGTGATTACTCCAAATCAGCAGATGTTACAATTGAGAAGAGTTACTTGAAATATAATCAGATGTCAGAACTATCTAATGCACCGTCGTGTTCCGATCCAATATGTAGATATAAAACCAGTTACTTAAACGGCTGTGGTGGGTCAGGGAAGACGACTCGTGCGATCGAATTATTTCGAGGGAAATCAAACATGATTGTGCTAACACCAACACACAGACTTGCAAGAAAGATAAAACAACGAGGAATTAATGCTTGCACTTATCACAATTTTTTCGATGGAAAGGTGACGAATGGACTCCTGATCGAATGGGTGAGAAATATATTCCTGATATCATCATTTGGGATGAGATATGTACAGTGTCGTTAGATCTGTTACAAAGGTTTCTCGATTGGTTATTGTTAGCGAATACAAAAGTGATAATGTGTGGCAATCATGGTCAGCCACCACCATTTGTCGGTTTGTCTCCACATAATTGGCTGAAGAATTTTGTAGACAATTATGAAGAAATTAGTACTGATCATATATCACTTGATAAACAATTACGCGAGTTCAAGAAACTAATCAGATTACAACCTAATAGAATCCAGTGAAATAATTTCGGAAACCCCATTAAATGATTTTTGGGAAGCGTGGAGATCAAACGATTTGATAGTGGCAAGTAGAAAGATAGTCAGAGATACACTTCAAATGAAGTTATTTAACACGCATAAAGAAACATTTGCAACACTTCCAGTGTCATTGTGTTATAGACCCAAGGATACACGAAAACAAAATATAGAAGTAGCAGCAGAGAGGGTGAGCCGGACATGTTTCAAGCAAAAAATCACTTTTAACCGTCAAAACGGCAAATAGAGCCTTCCTACGAATTTTCATGTTTTAACCAAAAAAAAAAATAAAGTCTCCATTTGCCAAACAGAGCCTTAGTCATTTTTGTCTGAAAACATGATCTTGCAGGAGGCTTCAAAATGGGTAAAAACTCTTCAACCGAATATTTTATTAAGTCCGATACGATATCGCGTCCTCGGGTCTTAGGACTTCACAAACAGACTAATTTGTAAAACTTCGTCTTGTAAATCAATCAGATTATTAGACTGGTCAGTGAGTTTTAAATTGATTCTCGTTAATGAATTATTATGACATCGCATTTAGACTGGATTCACCGGAGACTCAATAATTAGAAATCCTGGAGGGGCTGTTGGTGCAGATGAATACAGAATGTATCCTTGCTGAGCTTGATTTGATCGTTCGAGATTTATTTGATAGCTTCCTTCGATAACATCACATACTAAATTGATCGCTATCACCGATGAAATATTCACATTTTGAGGAGCGATATGACTGCCGCCACCATCTGGGTCATTATTATGTTTGAGGATTGTTGTTTTTGGTTTTGTTGTTTTTTCCACGTATCATGAATTATTTTAAAAAAAACATCGATGGTGTCACTGAGAAGTTTTTTTAGTTCTGGTACGTTATATCCTGTTAGTTTGAATGCTGGAATATCTTCAACGCGGATTTTATAGATCAGTGCAAATCTTGATCTCGATAGGGGATTATTATCATCTAATATATCCTGAATAATTTGTGAATGAAATGTTTCCATATCGTCGATAATTTTATTGCATGTTTCTACGACGCTGATAAATTCATCTCGGGTGAGAGAGCCGGATTTAAGAGATATTAATAACAGTGAAAAATCATTATTCATTGCTGTGAAGTTTTCAATGATATTAGGTTCGTCAACAAAATAATAGCTCCCTCCTGTCACACACCCCGCCTCCCTGTTGGTAAGGAATCGGCTATCCAAAAAATTCTGTGTGACGTAATCGCTATTGCTTTTTACTGGATTATCAGATTTTATCCTGTCTGTGATATAATTATTTTTTTTGGGTTCTGGTAAATTAACGGTTTACCCCCCCCCCCCGGGTGGTAATTCAGGCCATCCTAGTACGGTCCTTATTGAGCTTTGATAGATATCTACGACATAATCATCTGTGCTTATCCCAATGGCAGACGATAGCGTCGGTTCATGAACCGTTATAGCTATTTTTGATTCTGCTCCAGTAATCGATTCTATTCTACGTTGCAATTCAGCATTGATTTGTTCAATTTGGTATGATCCGGTTGGTATGGAAACAACGTTCCAGTCTGGGGTACCATCGTCTTTATTCTTATACGAGAACACCAGTGAATTATTCGGTTGTTGACCACCAAATGATTTTGATCTGATATTAGGCCAACTGTGATACACTCGTAATTTTGCTAACGCGATTTCCTTCACGGGGACTGGGATAGGGAAATTCACACTGAATTCTGGATTCGTTGATGTTATTGAGATCATGCTTGTTTGTACTGGGTTTGTGTTCTCCACTATTCGTTGAAGTAATTCCATCTGTGTTGTCATTATACTGTTGTTGTCGCTCTAATTTTGACACCGCAGAATCATAAATACTGACCATTGCTGAGAACTCACTCTCTGATATAATTGTATCATCGAGTGATGACGATATCATTGAGGAAATTTGCGAGTATGCATTGGACACAACATGAAATTGAATTATGTAGTCTTGTAGTTTGCGTTGGCTGCATGATGATATTTTTTTTGTTATAATTGGAATTATTCCCGCGATTGTTGTTGCCGCAGAAATGCAAATTGGAACAGCTATCGGGGCCATCATTGTCACTGAAGACAGTATAATACCAGCTCCGGTGATTACACCACTCACAGCGTACACAGTAACATCAATTGCGGTAATTCTTCGTTGGTATTTTTTTATTTTTATTTGATACTCCTCAGTGAGGGTTTTGAGTCTATTTTGAAATTCTCTGACCTGATCATAACGATATTGCGATGATGAAATTATTTTATTTTTAAATCAGTTTACGATTTCACTTGAAACCGTTATTTACTTAAATCCGCTACGAATTCCACATACCATGTTGTTGAAACCCTAACCAAATTTTTATCAGTAGATGTTATTGTGAACTTTTCAGTTGTATCCTTGTCGATGATCGTTGAAATCGTATTATTGACCCCAGATGAACTCGACGATGAAATATTAAATTGAGTCGTTGTCACTAGTGTTAATCGATAAATACCCTTGACGGCTGCAGTGATATCTAATTTGTTGTTTGTAGGTGTCCACGCAAATGATCCGTGTTGGATCGTGTATACTACGTTGTTGGTTTTCTCATGAGGAATTTTTGTTTTTTCAATAATTGTTATCATCCTCGAAAAATCATTTTTGATGGCTTCGATGAAGTTTTTCGTCTCATCGATGGATTTTTTAATATCAGGTAGTTTTATTTCAATTTTATCCAACGGGTTCCAATAAATTTATCCACAATATTTCTTCGAAAATTTGAAAACTGTTTTCCGTGTTCTTCAGTTTTAGATTGAAGTGTTGCTAGGTCCAACACAGAATTTTTTAACTCATCGTTGAGAGTTTTCAATCTATCTGTAATCGTCGAAAAAAGTACAATGGTTTGAGTTTACCCTGATCGGAAAATAACGCTATAGTATCCTCGATTGCGTTTCGTTGTTTAACCAATATATCATCCAACGACACATTACTAGTTTTCAATTTACCCAGTTTGTCTTGAAATACAACTATTTCATTAGGATCAACACTTGCAAGATTCAACGTCTCAGCTATTTCATCTTCGATTATTTTTTTATATCACCGGTTGCAGACATTTTTGCAGTGCCATCGGGTTTGGGTTTCAAAGATCTCCCCCAAATATCAATCATGATATTTTATACATCTCTCTCTAAAATCGTTTCGATTTCCAGCGATTACTAGTGTATTCATTTACGACAATGTGTGGTGGTTTTCTAGATGCTGAAATAGCGTCAAGGACATTTAATACTTCACTGCCGCATATTGGTGGATCATTCATTTGTTGTGTTGGTAGCGTAGAATACCAAGTCTTCATTGGAAAATTTTTTATGTAACGCATAAACTCTTTAGGCGGTGCTAATCCATATGAATCGAAATAGACGATTGCACGTGGATCAATAGCGTATGCAACCCAGTGAGTTCCAGGTCCGGTGCTGTTATCTAAATTAATAATACCGGTTTCAACATCATTGGGTTGTGCCGGTAATTGATCTTTCATAAAGACACCTCTGAAATTTTTAATCGCCATTTTTTTAGCAGCATCAATTAAATCAAAATTGGACATTGGAGTCAAAGACTCTCCAACTAGTAAACCGGTCCTAGTCTTAGACCCTTTCCACATTACCATGAATACGGGGTTCCTGGTAGTCTTAGACCCTTTCCCTTTTTTTATACCCTCGTCCCTTCTTCGGTTCATATGATTCAGTAATGCCTTGTATCGCTTTTGCTCCCAAGCCTCCAGCTGCCCCCAATGCGACAGCTTTTGCAACTGCTGGTGCAGCCGCTGAAATTAATCCTGGTAACGCAGCAAATAACGGGAATATACCGCCGGTTTTAATCATATTTTTGATAGCAGCCGCAGAAAAAGTAATCTGAACACCTTTTTTTGCTACAAGTGCATCATTGAAATGTTTCACTTGACGAGTTGTCAGTGATAATTTATTCGCCCCGCCAGTCATTTGATTAGGTTTCAGCGTGATTGTGGTTCCACATTTTTTAGCTGATTCCGATTGCAATTTCTTGATTTGACCGGGAGTTAACGCAACACTAATAACACTATATGACATTATACATAATAGATTGATTCTAAATCGTTTACAATTTCAATCATAGATTTTCCACTGGTGCATCAATGATTCTCATTCTTCCACCAACACCTTCAAGTAGCATTGATTTATCACTGAGAATGACAGCAACTGCTCTATAATTAGCAATACCACCAGGACGGGTTACACGAGCTCTGAAGTGTATATCAACGACAGATTGTCTTGTTAAATCAAGATGTTCCAGTGAAAAGTAATAAATCGGATAGAGGCTTTTAAAATCAAGTTGTGATATTTGCAAACCAGTATCCACATTTTGATCACGTGACATATATGACAACAGGTTATGATATACACGTGCAATATGGTTGTGAGTGTAATCAAGTTGTATATCCTCGGATGGTTCCTGTTGGCCGTTTATTCTCAGCGAGACTTCTCTAACACCTAACTGATCAAATATCATATGACTACGTTCTTGATTACCAACTCGCGCATTATTCTGTAACGCTACAAATATATGACGTGGAGCTGAAACACCTTGTTTTGATGCCAGATGCCATGTGAATGTATCATCAACATTATCCTGTTTAATATCCGTAGTCACTGATAACCAACTCAACAACGACTTTCCTCCTTGGTCCATAAATGATAGTAGTCGCTGTTCTTCGGTGATTGATGGAGTTAATACTGGCATCCATAGTGCTAGTTTTGTTAAAATAACTTTACCATCAGCAACACCAACATCACGCGAGATTGCATCATTATCAGTACCCTTTCGTACTAACGCTACTGTATGCTTCGCTCCATAAATAACTTTTCGGACGTTTCTACAGAATCCAAAAATATGATGCAGTGGAATCGCACATGAAAATTGTCGACGCTGTCCATGCAACGTTGCTACGCGTGTTGCAAACCCTAGGTTGTAGTTAGTAATATTATTTATGACATCAAAATCACCAGCTGGTCTTACATATCCGGCTGGTTCTGGATTAACTGAAGAAGCATGTGTTGCTTTAACTGTAGAATACTGGACGTGTTCAGGGTGATCAGTAATATCCTTAGAAAACATCATAGATGGACCAGCTGATCTTGTATAATCATCAGAATATCTCGCTAACCCTATGATTGTTGTGGCCACATCAACTTCATGGTCAATGGATTCAATTTCTTTTCCATCAATGAGATATCTTGCACTTTCAAATAGCGCCATGATCCCATTATTAACAAAACCAACTTTGATAGTTGGGTTATTGTCGTATGGGGTATTAGCTGCAACATTTGTTACAAGTTCTCCTTCGATTTCGATAAACGCTTCACAAGGCAAAAAATATTTAATGGTATCATGAACTTGAAGTTCAATTCGCGATCGGAGATCTGATTGTGTTGCGTGATAAGAATAAAATTGAAAATCGCGTACAGAATCATTCTTGAGCACTGGGGCATCCGTATCAACTGTTGGATCAGGTGACCTTTTGAACATTTTATTCTATTTATCAGAGTCTAAATCGTAAAATCGTAAACGATTTTCATCGTAAAAGTTTTTTCATTGTCGTGTTTTTTTAAAGCCACTTCCCGCTATCATGTTTGCTATCATGTTATCTTGGTCACTCGGAGTCACCAGCGATGCTAATTTTTCATCTACTGCGTTATTTATTATTGTACTAGCACTTGCAGGCATTTCCGATGTAGATGGCAATGGTACCTGTTTCTTTTTTCGTCTAACTAGCGCTGTTAATTTATTCTTCGCAGCTGAAAACGCTTTTCCGGCAAGATCTCCAACAGTACTAATACCCTTATCACGAATAGCATCAATGGCTTTCATTCCTAGTTGTTTAGCTAACGGCATCGCTTTTGGGGCCATTCTTGAAAATAACCCTGCAATGGTATCACCGAAACCATCTCCGTAATACGCTCTATAAACCGGAAAACGTGAATGAACTACATAGACACTGGCTGGTTTATCATGATTGTAGTGTATGATCATTATTTGAAATTGCTAGCAATTTTTCAATTGTAAAACAATTTTTCAATTAATCACTAGTGATTTCAGTCACTATGATACCCATTTTCCACTAAATCGCTAATGAAACCTCGGTATGCTTTGATATCCATGATACCACCTTGAAATAACCGTCTACAGATATCAGCTGCTTCATTAATTATTTCCGGTGAGTTATTTCCAGCTCGGAACCCTCCGATGAGGACATCTAATCGTGATATATCATTGATAACACTATCAGGACATACCCTACTTTGGGTCCCTAATCCCTTCCAGCTATAACCAGTTGCATCATCATCATCAAGTTCTTCTTGTTTTGTTTGGCGTTGTAAATGATAATCAAAATTTCTCTTGTATTCTCGATATTTCGTCTTCCTTCTATCTATACTCCCGGTATTTATTTCATACACTATATCAGCCCATTCATTATGTGACATTCTATAATCCGTATAATTGTCCGTGAAAAAAATCTCTTGTGAATCATAGCTGTTAGCAGCAAATTCACTTAAATTGCCCTCCTTCTCATTGAGAATTAGTTGTTTAGCTTCATCGGTAAATAGTTCCGATAATTTCCTTGATTTAGGTAGTCCACTTGATATATTCTGAGGAAGTGTTTTTAATGATTTTTTTGTTTGTTTAGTCTCTTTTGCTATGTTTTTCTAACACAGGGAGAAAGGTCTTTCCTTGTTCAGAGATTGTTGACACTACCTCCTTCGTTGCTGTGGTTACTGGTTTAAACAATTCTTCATACCCCTCAGCAAAATCAGTCTGAAGACTCTGTCTAGCTTGCAGTTGATTTCTTACAGAGTCTTGAATTGTTATAAATCTCTTAATTGCACCTAGTCGTTCACGAGCCAATAGGGTCGTTAATGCTTCATTGACCATTATTAAAAATCGTAGATTTCAATTGCAAAACAATTTTTCAATTGTAAAACAATTTTTCAATCCGACTTAACACCACCGTGGAAGTGTTATTTTGACATTTTAAGGGCGTTATCATTGATGAGGGAAGTGTGGAAATTGTATAAAGAATAATTAATTCCACACTTCCCTCATTTTTTTATACACCAATAACATGTCGGATGTTTTTTAACACCACCGTGGAAGTCTTATTTTGATGTTTTAAGGGCATTATCATTGATGTTGAAAGTGTGGAAATTGTATAAAAAATAATACCACACTTTCAACATTTTTTGACATGTCGGATGATTTTTATCACGATCATGGAAGTGTTATTTCATCCTATAACAGCTTCTATCATCGATGTTGAAAGTGTGGAAATTGTATAAAAAATAATTAATTCCACACTTTCAACATTTTTCCATTGATCAATCTGACATATCATATCGAGAGAACCATCCATTAACGGTCCATTGATTTTTTATTCAGTATGAAATATTTTTTATTCAGTATGAAATATTTTTTATTCAGTATGAAATATTTTTTTTATTCACTGATCTTGCCTGTTTTTCACTGATTTTTTGACAGTTTTGGTGGTTTTTTGTATCATTTTTGTGTCATTTTGATGGTTTTCAGTTGAAAATCTCTTTGAGATTTTAGGGTCAAGTAGTCGATTTTGCACGTTATTTGCCGTAGAGAAAAGCTGTTAGGATTGATTTTCAATGATTTTTTAGACATTTTTCATCAATGCTTGCGTGTTTTCATCAATTTTTGGTCATTTTTCATCGATTTTTCATCAAAAACCTCGTAGGGTAAAGTAGTCGATTTTGCACGTGATTTTCCGTAGAGAAAAGCTGTTAGGATTCATTTTGATAATTTTATTCAGTGTGTGGTGATATATTTTTTAACACCACCGTGGAAGTGTTATTTTAACCTATAACAGCTTCTACCATCGATGGCGCAAGTGTGGAAATTGTATAAAAAATAATTACTAACACACTTGCGCCACTTTTTTATACATCAATGACATGTAGGATGATTTTTAACACCACCGTGGAAGTCTTTTTTTGTTTTTTGTTATTTTAACGACTCTATCATTGATGTTGAAAGTGTGGAAATTCTTATAAAAATAAATAATTCCACACTTTCAACATTCTATTTTGATCGTCCATCGATTTTTTATTCACTGTTTTCACTGATTTTGATGATTTTTAACACCACCGTGGAAGTGTTATTTTGATGTTTTAAGGGCGTTATCAGGTTTGAGGGAAGTCACATAATTGCTATAAAAATAAATAATTATGTGACTTCCATCATTCTATTTTGATCGTCCATCGATTTTTTATTCACTGTTTTCACTGATTTTTTGACATTTCCCTTGAGGGTCGGCTAAAAAAAATGAAAATCTCTTTGAGGGTCGGTCACAATCAAAAAATGACAAAATCTCTTTGAGGGTCGGTCACGGTCAAAATCGTTCATTTTCTTGAATTAACGCCCATAGGTTTCTAATTTTAGAATTAACTTCCTTTTTCAATTCGTATTCGTTACCCAATTCTTTTCGTATTCCCTCTACGATAGTATATAACGGAACAAACACACCTACTTCACTGGAAAATGCAAGAGAGTCCCGAATAGAATTTTGAATTTTTTTGATGAGCGCATATTTCTTTGGTAGCATATATTTATTGCTGTTTACTCCGTATTCTATATCCTGAAAATCTGACACAATTTTATCAGGATTTAACCCATCTGATAGTTTGATATCCTGATTTTTCAATTTTAAAATTTCAGCTATAATTCTATTACAATTTTATATTTCTAATTGAAAAATATGACGCATTAGACATAACTAAATTGAACTTTTTGTCCGCTCTTTTTTGAAATCGCCGATGGATAAATCCGCTCTGCAAGGAATCGTACTGAAGATCGACAAATATTGAAGTGCCTACCGGCTTCATTCATTTATTGAAATATTTTTTCTTCTTTAGTTGCCGTATTCAAAGATTTCACAGGTCTCGATTTTTTTCGAGCATTTTCCACTCTTTCCTCGTTTGGTATTCTCAGGGTAACAGCTTTCAGATTTGATAAAGAATTGTTCTTCGGATTAGAATCGACATGATCAATAACAAAATCACCCTCGATCAATCCATAAAAGCATTCAAATACGAAACGATGATTGAGATAATTCTTCTTTCCAACAGTAAACAACAAATACCCTTGATTACTCACAAAACCGACCGGTTTCTTCAGTCTACGGTTTCTTACGATACCATCACTGGATGCTTCATAATTTTTAATCAGGGGGTGTGGTCTGAATTCTTGGTTCATTTGTATACTAACTATTGTTTGTCTAATTCATTGTTTGGTTTAATAATAAATCCTTCATTATAGTCATGGGGAGTTCTTATGATTTTGTCAGGGACGTTGTCAGTGTCAAGGACACAGTCAGTGTCAGAATTTTTGATTGAAAATCCATTTTTGATTCTTTTATCATAATAACGATTCAACTCCCTGTATCGCTTACCACCACAATTTAGACACAATTGTGATTTTCCCCTGACCCCAAACCCACAACGAATACAGGGCAACGGACCAAGGCTCCCACGTCGAAAACTCTGCATATGATACCCACAGAACTCATTTCTGCATGATTTGTTACAAGGAGTCACTGATCCAATCATGAGCCATTTGCAATGATTCATTATACATAAATCTTTCATTTAAATGCTTGTTTTAATTATAGTATGGAGGAGATTGAGAGATTATCGAAAATAAAGCCCTGGAAAAGTGTTCAATTCAATCTTGATAGAGTTTCTGATACACCAAAGAATAAAATTCTTGATAGAACCATGATTAGTAAAATCAGAGACTGTTTTAATGAATTCAAGCGTGATGGGGCAGCTCATTGTTGGTCAACATTTCGAATTGATGGTGTTGTTGACGCTACCATGAATGATGAAAAAGCAGCAGTGATAATCTCAAATCTTGGGCGAGAAAGGAATTTTTTTCGAATCAAATTCCTTATCCGTGATGATACTGGAAATTGGATCATTAGGGATAAATACGAACCCATTCTCAAGGACAAAAAAACTGTCACTGTGAATCAAGATTCCAAACCAGGAATTTTGACTGGAATTGATAAACCATACTACGAAAGATCTTATCCTGTAACAGCAGTTGTTTACGGGATATATCCGTTAAATGACAAACCTGATATTGCAAAAGTAGCACCCATGAAATATTCTTCGTCAAGGCTTAATTGTGTAGCAACACGAATAATGGAACACTTCACAAATGCGTCCCGGGGAAATAAATTGACTGATCTAAGACGAAAAAAAATAACCAAATGGGAACTGACAGTGAAACAGCATGGGGCAACAATTCAGGATATAGCTAAATTAGAAACATCATTGAGATTTCCAATATCAGTAACGACAATAACCGGTGAAGTATTAAAAGAACCGAAATATCAATCAAAAAAAGGAGCTCCAATTGAAATTATTGATCATAACGAACACGCGTGGTCATCTGCAGTAACAATATTCCCGCGGGATAGAACCGTAAAATATATACCCCCAACAGGGTTGGGACCTGAAGGGTTTTTTTCCGAGCAGAAATTATTTGATGCTATTTACAATTTGAGTAAAAACGATCCTGTGTCGATGTGGCTTTTTCACAGTGCTGCAGACGATGAGTGCAGATGTGATCAGTTTGTAAGACCCAACGGAGAATTGTACCGTACTGAAGAGCTACATAATCAAATGAAACAACTAGTTAGTGAGTTTTCTCCCCAGAGTTTTGGGGAAGACAACGAACAATTATTAACAAACTGTTTTACACTCCCCTCGGTTGTAGCACATTTTGCTAGGAAGAAAAACGCGTGGAAACCAACAAGAAGTGAGTTTTTATCAGATGTTAGATTGAGCTGTCTTGAATACAGTCATGGGGGGGTTATGGAATACAAAATATGACCCTGAAACCGTTATTTCCGTTGATATGATTGCGTGTTATCCAGGAAGTTTTCTCGGGTATGGAGAATGTAGCGAATATTTCAAACGATTTGGACACCCCACACACGAAATGGTCCGTGATGCGATTAATGGACCACTACCTGATTTTGATTTAACAGGATTCGCTCGTGTAGTATCATTTGAATTGGCTACAGGAGTTCATCCGTGTAGTTATGTTTTTATTGGTAAATACATGTCTGAAAAACACTGCATGCCAATAGTGCTGTTACGGTATATGATTGATTGTGGGATGTTAAAATCATTAATTGTCAGTGAAGCAATTATATCCTATCGAGCACAGAAATCAGTCTGGTTACCACAACCCGATCTAGAAAAAATAATTAGCGAACAGCGAAAACTGTTTCCTGATTTTAATGAACAACAAATCATGGATTGGTCCAAACAGTTATTTGAAATCAGAAACAACGAAGCAAAAGATCTTGGACGAAGAATAATCGGTAAATTCACCCAGGGTGGCAAATATGACAATACAAGATATTCTTCACGATTGATTATAGACAAAGCTGAATACGATTTTGTAATCGCGGATCTGACGAATAAGGGGATATATGTCAATCGTAAAGACGCATTTCTGTCCGATGGAACCAAATTGGGTACAATTGTTACTTACAATGATGCATGCAATCCCCAGTATACACACTTAAGAGCTTCTATGCTCGATTATGCTTCTATCAATTTATTTTCAATAATAAATAGATTTCCTGACACCGCAGTTAGAGTCGCCACTGATTCATTTTACATAAAAAGCGATATGGCTTATTTTATAAGCAGTAGCTTTGCTACTGGCAACGAGAATTGGGGATCATGGAGAATTAAGCGAGAAATGCTTCATGATTATATTCAATCAGCAGATGTTACGATTGAAAATAATTATTTAGAAAGCAATCAGTGTTCAGAATTTTCTAATGCACCACCGGTATCTGATCCAATCTGTCGGTATAAAACAGTTTATTTAAACGGCTGTGGTGGGTCAGGAAAAACAACCCGGGCAATTGAATTATTCCACGTTTCCAATCCAAACATGATTGTGCTAACACCAACTCACAGACTTGCAAGAGAGATGATAAAGCGAGGGGTAAATGCCTGTACTTATCACATTTTTTTTCGATGGAAAGGAGATAAGTGGACTCCTGAGCGTATGGGCGAAAAATTTATTCCTGAAATCATCATTTGGGATGAAATATGCACAGTGCCATTAGATGTATTACAAATATTTCTTGAGTGGTTGTTATTGAAAACTACAAAAGTCGTCATGTGCGGTGATCACGCCCAACCCCCACCGTTTGTCGGTGCATTCTCACATGAATGGCTAAAGGGTTTTGTAAACTATTATGAAGAAATTCACACTGATTATAGATCACTTGATAATGAATTAAAAGAATTTAAGAAACTAATCAGATTACAACCGGATAGAATCCAGTGTGAAATAGCCCGTGAAATAATTTCAGAAACTCCAATGAATGATTTCTGGGAAACATGTAGACCAAATGATTTGATAATTGCAAGTAGAAAAATAGTCAGAGACACACTTCAGATGAAGTTATTTGAATTACATAAAAAAATATTTGCAACGCTTCCAGTGCCCCTTTTTTATAGGCCATCAGATACACGAAAACAGAACATTGAAGTTGATATACCAGGCCTGACAAAGTCAGGGACAGAGTCAAGAAAACAAATTCTCGTATTAAATGATATTGTGCTGGTTGATATCAATGTCGTCGAAGATGCATTGCGTGCTAATAAATCCCCATGGACGCTAGGATACGCAGCGACGATACATTCTTCACCGGGACTGACTATATCGGATACAATTGTTTGGATAGTAGATAATCGCATCGAATGGTCAAATTTAGTCTATCTTGCAGTATCCAGAGTACAAAAAATAAATCAGCTTCGAAGAATTGTTTTAGATGCTAGTTAAGACCCCGCGGTGGTAATTGAGTATCCTCGGGTATCACTTGTAATTGTTGTCGAGTAAATCCTCGTTGAGGGGCAGTTGAATCCAGTTTATAGATTGCTGGTCTAGAAACGCTAGATCGTGTTATACTAGATATCTTGTGTGCAGTAACACTCCAAATAGGATCAGTAGCCCTTTTTC
Source organism: Unio pictorum (assembly GCA_030141615.1). Classification (NCBI taxonomy): domain Eukaryota; kingdom Metazoa; phylum Mollusca; class Bivalvia; order Unionida; family Unionidae; genus Unio; species Unio pictorum. Next base: position 7,272,332 of record JARLTB010000141.1, on the reverse strand, counting down.
TGCCACCTTCAAGCTCTCCTGGTTTGTATAAATACCTCACAGTGATATTGCTACCAAGAATTGGTTCTTTGAAATCTTTTTGTGGTTGTACGGTTATAGACTCCTTTTTAATCGCGTTGATAGGTTTCATGTTGATTGTTCTAGAAATCTCATTATTCAGTGAGGTAACCACAGCTGGTAATCTTTTAACCCATTCACGGGATCTTTTTTCTTGGATGATTTCTTCTGCGTATTGATATCCAAATAACCGCTCAGCAAGGGTTTTATTAAACCGTTCAACAATTGCCTGTAGCGCAGTATGCCCCCGTCTGATGGTGACATTATGATTTTTCATTATTGATAACACTGCACCATGAAATTCTTTGACAGGATCAACTTGTAACAGATTTGGCCAGTGCAGAGGACCCCTTCGATAAATCCTTTCAAATGCAGAAGCTACTTCAGGTGATGATTTTGTTTTTAGCGGCTCTGCTTCTTTGTATCGACTTGCAACATCAACTACAGTTAACGCGTATTTGTAACCACCATCATGTGGCAGAAATAATATATCAGCTTGATAAACTTCATTAGGGACAGTCACATCAAAATGCGAGTAATTAATTTGTTTAGGCGGTGGTAGATAAATTTGCCCTAGTGCCTGTTTTTATAACCAATGAGCCGCAGTGGTTTTTTTTCACTTTTGCAGCGCTAGCGAGTTTATTGATTGCTGCCTTGTCTCTCCAGTATCCTTTCGGAGAATAATAAATAGATTACATGTTGTTATTAATTACCAGCACCCAACATCAATTTACTTTTCATTGCCGATTTTATCAAAAATGAAGCCAATTTTTCTTTGAAGGATTTATCAGGAATAACATTTAACGCATGAATTAATTTCACATCTGCTAGATGTCTATGCTGCAAATTGCTGCTTTTATAAGCAACATCATGAACGTGACACGCCTTATCAATTGCATTTATCGGATACTCGCCGGGTCGGGGCTGATTTTGATCATCAAGTCTTATATCTAATCGTGTTCCGGGGCCACAGTAGCTATATCCTGGAAGGTGCTTTTCTCCGAGGTATTTTGCCCATGGGGTTCCAGGGAGTTTTGACATTTTTGCAGCAATGTCACCTCCTCGTTTTTTTTTTTAAATCCTTGGAAACAAATCTAAATTTCTTTGTTCTACATTGTCCGCATTTACCAGAAAGCGCTGATCGGTTATTTTTAGTTGTAATCGTCGTCAAGTCATCTGTGCCAGTACGTTTTTTACACTTCACACAATATAGATCCATAATTTATATATAATAGCATGAATATAATTGATTATTCAGCTACCCGACGACGGGAACCTATTAAACACCATGAAATGTTGCCGAATTCAATTAGAATGATTAAAATCAGACCATCTGGAAGCGGCAAGACACAACTGCTACTTAATTTGATAACGAGATGGATGAAATGGAACAAATTGTATTTAATAGCCCCGAGTGTAGACGATCAGCGATGCTATGAAGTGCTAAAGGATTTTAACGAGAAAGCAAAAGAATTTCAAATCGATGATGATATTATTGAGTTTATAACCGATATAGAGGAAGCACCGAGCATTGATGCTATTGATGGAAGTATTAACAATTTAGTCGTCTATGACGATATCATGTTAGATAATCAAAAAAATCCCGCTAGGATCTTTTCCAGAGGTAGGCATAAAAACACTGACGTGATATATGTCACTCAACGATACACACAAATACCAAAAGTGATCAGAGATAACTGCAATTTATTGTGTGTGTTTAACGGCGTTGATACTCATACGCTACGAAATATTCATCAGACCTGGTGCAGCGGTGATATGAATCATAATCAATTTAGAAATTTCTTTAGTCACGCTCAGTCAATACCACACGGATTTGTGACGATAAATTTAGCAGACCCAAGGACACGATATCGTATCGGACTTGATAAAATATTCGGTTGAAGAGTTTTTACCCATTTTGAAACCTCCTGCAAGATCATGTTTTCAGACAAAAATGACTAAGTCTCTGTTTGGTAAATGGAGACTTTATTTTTTTTTTGTTTAAAACATGAAAATTCGTAGGAAGGCTCTATTTGCTGTTTTGACGGTTAAAAGTGATTTTTTGTTTGAAAGATGTCCGGCTCACCCTCTCTGCTGCTGAAGTTGATATTCCAGGACAAAATGAGAAGCAAATTCTCGTGTTAAATGATATCGTGTTGGTTGATATCAGTGTTGTCGAAGATGCATTGCGTGCTGATAAATCCCCAAGGAAGCTAGGATACGCAGCGATGAGATATTCTTCGCAGGAGTTGACTATATCCGATACAATTGTTTGGATTATAGATAATCGCATCGAGTGGTCGACTTTAGTTTATCTTGCGGTGTCCAGAGTACGAAGTATAAATCAACTTCGAAGAGTTGTTTTAGATTATAATGACACAACAATCAGTGATATTGTCAACCATGACATAATCAGAAAAATAACTGGTTATTAACTGGTTATTAACAACAGGACAAAACAAATAACAGAAAATTTGACATTGATGCCGAGTTTATAATCACACTGAAACAACAACAGAATAATCACTACGCGAGTTGCAATTGTACAATGCGTTGGTGTTGGTCGGATAAAGACCCCCGCCAGTTTACCGTAGACAGAAAAAATATCAGCGTATGTCATACCAGAGATAATATGATGCTCACTTGTCTTGAGTACAACAGACGCAGAGGTGCTAGTTAAGACCACTCGGCGGTAATTGAGTATCCTCGGGTATCACTTGTTGTTCCCGAGCAAATCCTCGCTGAAGAGCAGTTGACTCCAACCTTTAGTTTGACGGTCTACCCGTGGATCGTGTTATGCTAGATATTTTATGCATAGTGACACTCCAAATAGGATCAGTAGCTCTTTTTTGCCACCCTCGAGCTCTCCTGGTTACTATAAATATCTAACAGTGACATTACCGAGTATTGGTTGTTTTGAATAATCATTTTGTGGTTTTACGGGTACATACCTTTTTTTAATCGCGTTATTAAGTTTCGTGTTGATTGTTCGAGTAATCTCATTATTCAGCGCGGTAATTACGCCTGGTAATCTCTTGACCCATTCACGAGATCGTTTATTCTGAATAAATTCCTTCGCGTATTGATATCCAAGTAACCGCTCAGCAAGTGTCCGATTAAATCGTTCAACAATTGTCTGATCGCGATGTTGTGCAGTATGTCCTCGTCCGATGGTGACATTATGATGCTTCATTGTTGATAACACTGCACCCTGAAATTCCTTGCCAGGATCAACTTGTAATAGATTTGGTCAATGCAGAGTACCCCGACGATAAATCCTTTCAAACGCAGAAGCTACTTCAGTTGATGACTTCGTCTTTAGCGATTCTTCTTGTTTGTATCGACTCGCAACATCAACTACGGTTAGCGCGTACTTGTAAACACCATCATGCGGAAGAAATAACATATCAGCCTGATAAACCTCATTAGGTGCGCTGACATCAAAATGCGAGAAGTTAATTTGTTTAGGTGGTGGTAGATAAATTTGCCATATCGCCTGTTTGGATAACCAATCCGCTGCTGTAGTATTTTTCACCTTTGTGGCGCTAGCGAGTTTACTGATTGCTGATTTACCCCTCCAGTATCCTCTTGGAGAATAATAAATAGGTTTCCATGATGTTATTAATTACCAGCACCCAACATCAATTTTCTTTTCATGGCCGATTTTATCAACCATGAAGCCAATTTTTCTTTGAAGGATTTATCAGTGATAGAATTCAACACATGAATTAATTGCACATCTGCGATATGTCTATCTTGTAGATTACTGCTTTTATAAGCAACATTATGAGCATGACACGCCTCATCAATGGCGTTTATTGGGTTTTCACCGGGTCGGGGTTGGTTTTGATCATCAAGTCTGGTCCCGGGTCCACAACAACTATACCCTGGAAGGTGTTTTTCTCCCGGATATTTTGCCCATGGTTTTCCTGGGAGTTTTACTAACTTGTCTGCAATATCAACTCCTCGTTTTTTTTCAAAAACATCTCCAGATTTCATAGAAACAAATCTAAATTTGTTTGTACCACATTGTACACACTTACCAGCAAGTGCTGATCTATTTTTTTTTTAATTGTAATCGTCGTCAATTCGTTTGTGCTAGTACGCTTCTTACATTTCACACAATATAGATCCATAATTTAAGTTGATTTTTCGGCGACAAAAACACGAGAACCAGTTAAGCATCATGCAGCGCTACCAAATTCTATTTGCATGATTATAATCGGACCATCTGGAAGTGGCAAGACACAACTGCTACTTAATTTGATAACGAGATGGATGAAATGGGATAAGTTGTATTTAGTATCCCCGAGTGTAGACGATCAGCGATGTTACGAGGTGTTAAAGGATTTTAACGAGAAAGCAAAATCGGAAATCGATAAGGATATTATTGAGTTTATAACCGATATCGAGGAAGCACCGAACATTGATGTTATTGATGGAAGAATTAACAATTCAGTCGTATATGACGATGTCATGTTAGACAATCAAAAGAATCCCGCTAGGATATTTTCCAGAGGTAGGCATAAAAATACCGATGTGATAAATATCACTCAACGATACACTCAAATGCCAAACGTGATCAGAGATAACTGCAATATTCTTGCTGTATTCAATGGAGTTGACACACATACGCTACGAAATATTCACCAGACTTGGTGCAGTGGAGATATGGATTATAATCTCTTTAGAAATTTCTTTTCTCACGCTCAGTCAATCCCACATGGATTTGTAACGATAAATTTGCATGATCCTAGATCAAGATATCGTATCAGACTTGATCAAATATTCGGTTGAAATAATTCGTCTCCGCAGCGACATCAGTGCCGGCACTGTAGCGTAAAATCCTAAAGGATTTCTCTTTTTTTGTCTGCCTGAATTGCTTTCGGTTTGCTTTAAATAGTTTCGGTTAGCTTGAAATAGTTTCGGTCTGTCCACCCTCTTTGCTGCTAAGAGTTTGACAACATTGCCTTATTTATAATTATTTTATTTTTATATCTATTCGCTCCTCCTTCAAGCTCGTATTATAGAAACAGAACTATTTCCATCGCGGGGCCCCGAGTTATTGAGTGGTCTAAAGCGCTCTCCTTTACGGATCACTGCCATCTCACCTGTCTGCGTGGGTTCGAATCTCGAATTCGGCCAATGTGGGTATGTGAGAAAGCTTGCCGATAGCTTCTCATGGGTCGGTGGTTCTTTCCGGGTTCTTCCTCCACCATTAATACTGGCCGCCATGTATAGCATATCTTGTGCTGACATTAGGCGTTAAGATACAGTATGTTGTGTGCCAAGTTTACTATATTACTTCCTAATCGTGTGAAAACTAGAAAGAAAACCAGACTGATTGATGGCGGATATTGCAATGAATACTTTTCTTTGTTTGTTTGATTAGGAATTTTAACATAGCTTTAAAAAACAATATCAGTCATATTACTACCATCTCTGCAATGAGACAGTTTATAGCAATGTCTAGCACTGGGGCATCATCCCGCTACATGCCGCAGACATGTAGCATGATGTCCCACCCAGTGACATTAACCTGACACCGGGCCGACCAGTCCTAACACAACCTCTTAATGCTGAGCATCAAGCGAGGCAGCTGTTAGTACCATTTTGTCTTTGGTATGACTCGGCTGGGGATCGAACACACGATCTTCCGCATCCACGGCGGACGCTCTAACCACTAGGCCACGAAAGCGGTTGCAATGAATACGATGAATCCTAATCGTTGATCCACATTTCAGCATGTTATCATTTACGAGGACTCCCAAGCATGCCGTGGATGACACAATATACATACATACTTTTATTGAAGGCCATTTTGAAGTATTGAAGGAGTAGAATCTATGTAAAAAAACTCGTAAAAATTGTTTTAAGTTTGCTTTCACTTGTGTCTGTACTGATCACTTTTTGACATCAAGTACAATTGGTAGGGTTGAAAATCTGAAAAGGAAATATATGCCTAAATAGAGCAACAGAGCATGGTATCGAAACAAAATGGAAAGCGATTATGGAATGTTAAGTAACATTAAGATATCGTTTGGAAATTTCGTTCCACTGAACTGTGTATTTTTCGACATCTGATAAATAGATGATATTATGTGGTTGGTCCAGAGGCGCAGCTAGAGTGTTTGAAGCTCGGTGAGAAGATTAAGTTTTACGCCACCCCCACCTCCTTCCTCAACTCTGAAACCCATTATCTTCATCAATAAAATCACCATCACCTTTTCAAAGCCCATTTTGGCGCCCCCACATTTGTCTTTCTCCCCCCCCCCCCATTCCAGCTACGCCTCTGCGTTGGTCTGCATATGTAGGGTTCTCTTTTGATATTGAGACTATGGCATATATCGAGATGGATATTAACATGTAATTTGGAAGGAACTGGTTTACGCATCTGCATACAGACTGGACATCAAGGATCATAAGAAAACAAATATTGAAATATGTTTGCTTTATTTTTAATCATGAAATATGTCACAATCTATAATTATTTTCATCAATAAAATCACCATCACCATTTCAAAGCCCATTTTGGCGCCCCCACTAGTCTGGTGCCCGGGGACATCTGTCTTTCTCCCCCACCCCTCCGCCCAGCTATGCCTCTGCGTTGGTCTCCATATCTAGGGTTCTCTTTTGATATTGAGACTATGGCGTAGATCGAGATGGATATTAACATGTAATTTGGAAGGAACTGCTTCATGCATCTGCATACATACTGGACATCAAGGATCATAACAAAACAAATATTGAAATATGTTTGCTTTATTTTTAATCTATGAAGTATGTCAAAATGTATAATGACAAAAACACTATTATTTACAACTGTTTTCAATGAATATCATCGGTTCGGATCACTTATTCACCTTCTTGATTTCAATTTAAAAGGCAAAGAATGAAATAAACAGGCAATTGATCAGCGTCAACTCCATCGCGGTATTATATAATACTACACTGCACTCCGATGCATGACCGTTGACTACTAACTAAGAAGAATACGACAATGATGATGATGATGATGATGATGATGATGATGATGATGAAATAATAATAACAAGAAGAAGATGAAGAATTAGAAGCAGAAAAAGAAGATGAAGAAGAACAAGAAGAAACCTTTCTAGCTGAAGTGGGTAACGTTTATTATTATTATTATTATTATTATTATTATTATTATTATTATTATTATTTTTACTTTTATTATTATTATTATTATTATTATTATTATTATTATTATTTGTCATTTACAAAACATCGTCTCTTCATTATATGAATTTCTGTTTACTTTATGAGCTAGATTCTAGCCCTGAAAAGAATTGAGCATTTAATCTTCTGGGGTCGACCATTTAATCTTCGGGCGGTGTTGGCTAAGCATTTTCGCATAAACAGGCACATTTGTATTTTGCTTTATCTCATGACAATTTATCAGGCTAATATGATGGATACAATACGTTTTTGGTCTGTAAGATATCTTTTCAAGATCTGTCCCAAATAAACGCATTTGTATGAAGAATATATATATATATATATATAGTTCGTTTGCACACCGTGGCCCGGCGACGTGGAACGAATTGCCCATTGAAATCATACACAAAGACACACAGTGGTCCCGTTTAAGAGTGCTCTTAAGACTCGCCTATTTCAACTGCAGGGACAAACTTAGCGACCTGATCATGTTTTGTATCTTATATGTTTTCAGCATGTTTTTATGTTTTCCAATTTCAATGTTTTTGTCATTTGTTGTTCTGTAGTGTAGTCATATCATTATTGATGGTGTAAAGCGCTTAGAGCTTCGAAAGATTAGGCGCTATACAAATTCCTCATTATTAATATTATTATTATAGCACAACGCATGGGAGCATACTAAGCAGGAAACCAGACTAATGACAAACAACCTACGAGTTATGTCCCTTATATATTTTATGTACATTTTTCTATCTATAAATAGAAAAACGGTTTATCCAGAAATCACACCATCGCGTGTTACGCACAGCTGCATGCATTTCAAGGTCTGTGTTCTTCTTTTCTCTTCTTGTCCAGTGAAATAATTGTCTTAATTTCGGTACAGTTTTGCAATTTAATCTGCATTCATTGCGCTGCATACGCTGTAAAAATATGTAATGTACCGAAATTTGAATTTGCACTCGTATAAATCGGTTGCAACTGGGTCGTGTACTTACCATTGGAGTTTCCGCCGACGATATTAATAGCCTGCATTTTGGGACGAAAGTTATATTGGATTATAAATTCATTGCTGAAAGAAAGATTGCATTTTTGCGAGCATTGGATTATAAAGTTAAAAACTCTTTTGAACCAGGTACTCTCTCTCTCTCTCTCTCTCTCTCTCTCTCTCTCTCTCTCTCTCTCTCTCTCTCCAAGAGCATATCGTTATAGTTCAATATAAAAAAGTATTGTTTTGAGGTAAGTTATAAATAAAAATGTGTTTGGAATAAAAATACCATCACGCCTTTAAAGTCTTAAATTTAACAAAATTTCCTTGTAGACAGGAGGATTATATAATTTGCCGGTCCTCCTGAATCTTCAATAGTCCTTACAACAAAACAGTTTAATAACATTTTTATTTCATAACAATCATTCATAATTCCGAAATAAAAATGTTATATCCACTTAAATATCCACTTTAGGTCTCACAAGAAATAGTAATGCTTCTCCAGAAATTCTCCGCAAAATATGTTTACTCAGTAAATGTTTTATCGCCTCGTCATAAAAAACGCAGCCAAACATAACTTCTAGAGAGAAAAAGAGAATAACCTTATTCGCACTGCTCATTACGTATTTTACTTAACTACACAAACGGACGATTTACGGTAATACTCGTTGTGCTACAGTGAAATCGGAATAAGATCTCTTATTATCGCAGTATAGACATAGTGCGGGTTTACGCAACAATATTCAAATAAACCCCGTAGCAATTTGTACAGCTACGTTTAAAAATCCGACTTGTAAACTCTGATTTATCTTCTAGAGGAGAAATGCAATGTAGGGGATTTACGAGATAAGTTCAGAAAAAAAACTTAGAGATCGTCCGATCAGTTAGAAAATGTCACACGATGGCGTAAATAAACGCTATTTTGTGACAATTTAAACATTGCAAGCCATTCGATTGTTCAAATTATGAAACTACTAGTCATGCGGGAAGTAGTTTAGCCTCTTGCTGTTAGGTCTCACTGGACAGTTTGTTTATTTTTTGGCAAATTTTTGGCCGACAATGACCTATTACAGAAAAATGATAGTAATATTACATTAAAAAACACAAATAAAAATTAACTAATGATTTTTGTTGACATGATGCTTGTAAGATTCTGACTGAGGTATTAAATTTAATTCCTTATGCAGCTAGTGGCTTTTATACTGAATCAACACTGCCCCCAACCCCTCTTTTTACATTCATTTTGTACAGGAAAGAGCTGTTTTGAATATTTTCCTGTGACAAGACAGCTAAAAGAATCCGTATGTGCCTTATACATGAATAAATTTCACTAGTACTGTAACAAATTAGCATACTTTTTCATCAACCCTCAACCATCTAGATTTTTAGATATTTACCTCTGTAGCAGACACATGTAAATACGCAAGCCAAGTCGGCGGCTCATTTGAAGCCCAAGTTACCCACTTTATCTCCAATGCTAGTCGAACTGTAACAGGCAGTCACCTACAAGTAAACCAGTTTCCAAGCCTAACTCAAAGTAAATCTAAACCACATTACAGATTTAGCTTAAGTGTGAACTTAAAAATGCAAGGATTGTGATAATTAAGCTTATGCCTTCTACCTTAAATATGTCAAAATGCGAAACTATCCAGTGAGACCTTAATATCGAGTCCTGACCTGACCAGGAAGTAGTTTAGCCTCTAGTGTGCAGACCATGCTAATAATATCGAGTCCTAACCTGACATAAAATTAAAGGCAGTGCCTAATATTCAAGCACTGACCAATCCGATGTCAGAATGTGTAACTGTGTTTGAACATGATACTATTTTGAACACTTCCAGGCGGATAGCTGACAGTAAGTTTATAATACCTTTGATTGTCATTCGCACCAGTCTCTTCTTTACCTTTCAAGTATTTTAATAAAATACGTCTTTGCAATTTCTTGTGCTGTATTGGATCTTTAAAAAAAATCTATATGTTCCTTGAAACTTCCAACTTTATGTATGATACATTCCTATTCTGAAATAAACGACGATCAATTATTTCAAACTAAAATATTGCATTTTTGTATTGTAGTATTTAAAAGAAACTTTTATTTTCAGTGGGATAGTGCACGTCACATATTTGACTTGTAAAGTTGCATTAGAAATTGAGATATAGGTACATTTTCTACATGGGTTAATTATCACATTATCGGCTACAATTATTTATATTTGCTGTTCTTTCTATTATCATTTCAATTGAACCAGATTGACGTTGTTTTACAGCTTTTATACTGTTAATGAAATGTAGATTTCGAAACGAAGTCATTATGAAAATGTCGACTTAATCACTTATCGAGCATCTTAACGGTTATTCAAATATTTTTTCCCCACTGATATTATTTTTCATGGTAAAACCATCGTTGAATAAAATTGATTATGATGCCATAATGTTAAAAGAATATAGACACCCACACACACACAAACAAGAAATTAGAAATGCAAAAGCCAGTCTCAAGTATGTATTCGAAAAAGATGAAATTGCCTTTCTTCTGGTCATCTTCTTCTTCATATCTGGAATGCTATTATTGAATGTAGTACTTGTGTTCCAAGTCTACGATTTGGCGACACATGTGACATAGTTTCATCATGTATGTATGAGTAGTATATGGGGATACTCTAGCAACAATGGGAAATCCAGTCAACAAGGTCGTGGGAACATCTAGCGACAAGCGGAATTTAAAATGGGGAAATGTAACATGGAGCGAATGGGGAATTGAACATAGCAACAAGGATTGGGTCACTTTAGTGTCATTGGACCTTAACGTTAAAAATGGGTATATGAAAATTAGTGTTAATGGGAATTTAACATGGGAATGTCACCTGGAGTTCTAAGGGAATTGAAAATTGGTGACTCCATTGTGTTTATAGGGTCAAAACTATTGATAGGGTAAAATGTACGTGTAGGGACAAAGGGCTGATAGGGACAAACGTAGATATACAGAAAGAAACAAATACACATTGAAACACACAGAAAAGAGGGCAGAGATGTTCTAAAGAAAGACCCACAGATAATAAAAGTCTACGATATGGGCTCAAAACATTTATTCAAGTATATACATGGGCTCTCTGGTCTGTGCTTTAGTCTAAGCACTGTCTATTTAAAACATTCAAATCTGGACATGGAACAAATCTATTCACATGTTATCTATTTCTTGGATCTAGAAAAAATACTTTTAAAATTAAAGTTTATGCCTTCATAACAAGACCCTACATTACATACAACGCATAAGCATTTCATATAAGAATGACACTTTTCATACAACAATTAATATCCATTTTTAAGAAAAAAGCTAAACCATAACAAATAACAAACAATAAAATAGGAGAAAGTTCATGTTGCTTTCTATATCCGTCACACACATTGTTTAAAATCTGGTCAGCTATCGCTTGTGTTCCAGCGTAGATGTTTCCCATTACGTACCCCTTTCATTCGTAAATCTGCTGGAGTCTTACGCTCGATACTTGGTGTGTGAAATGATTCATCTTTCTCGCTTGATGAACGATGTCCCTATTTCTATGCTGACCAACATCGACGTGATCGTACGGTAAAGTGAAGTGATTGGAAAGCCGCACTCTCTTCTGGTACATGATTTGATAGACTTTTTCCAAAGACCTACTGACGATTTGGTGTGTGAGTAAACGTACGATCTTGTGCGGTTCGTGTGTGGTCACTTTAAAAGTTTCATCCTGTCCAGACTTCAAGGCTTCTTTTAGCACGTCAAAGTTCACCACTTGACTGGTGCGATAATTGAGAGTCAATCCTTTTACTTTACATCGGTGTGCATTTCTCCTTGACGGTTTCGGTATTCGTAGTCGTAATTTTTAGGACCGCCACTTGCAAAACTTAGAATCTTGTCGTCGGGATTTTCATCTGTCCAGGCTCCTAAACGGTCTCCTTCGATGTCAGGGTGATGTTGACCGAGGCGATCGATGTAGATGCAACTGTCCGTGTCAAAATAGCGGTGTTGGCTAAACATTTTCGCATGAACAGGCACATTTGTATTTTGTTTTATCTCAGGACAATTTATCAGGCTAATATGATGGATACAATATGTTTTTCGTCTGTAACATATCTTTTCAAGGTCTGTCCCAAATAAAACGCATTTGTATGACGAAATATATATATATATATATATATATATATATATATATATATATATATATATATATATATATATATATATATGTATGTATGTATGTATGACAAACTAATCTGGTTCCCTGCTTAGTATGCTAAGTATAGCATAGATTTTTTTTCTGTCTCTACCGTCCTCCTCCTAGTAGAAAAAACAAGCTGATTGAATTTCTCTTTTTGGAGCAGTTTCCAAATCTTCTAGAGTATGGAAATTCGATAGGTGGCAACCTAATTATTCTTGGAGATTTCAACTTTCAGTTTGACTGTCCTGGTAAACCATACATGTCAAACCTTTGAGATTATATTCATGTTTTCAATCTTAAACAGTCAGTTAACCAACCTACCCATAAACATGGTCACATTTTAGACTGGTTTCTTTATACACCTAACGATAATATTCTGCAATCCACCCTTGTATCCCACGAACTTGCGTCGGATCACCTCCGCAGTGTATGCCATCTCGAAATATCAGTCCCTAACCCTCCACCTCTATTTGCTACTAAGAGAAACCTCAGTATGATAAATAGAACCAAATTCATGCATGACATCCAAGAAAACCTAACAACTTTCTTACATCCAACAGTGGAACCACTTGATAACTGCCTGCGTTCAATGCTTGAAAAACATGCCCCAGCCACCAAATGCAGAGTATCAATTATAAAAAAAGTGTTCTCCATGGTATAGAGGTGTCAGGGACCAGCTTTGCACTGCTAGAAGACATCGCCGAAAAGCAGAGAGGCTTTGGCTTTCCACCAGACTCACTATTCATAAACAAATCTACGAAGCCACTAAGAAGAACGTCACAAGCATAGTCCATTTAGCCAAATTATCCCACTACAGTACTAAGATCACGGAGAGTTCCAGCTGCAAAGAGCTCTTCGAGATAACTAACAAACTAATGTCAAGGAACAAATGTACACCACTTCCAACAACCTTCTCTCCATTAGACCTACCAGACCAATTTGCAAATTTTTTCGATGACAAAGTACAACCCATTAGAGATTCGCTTGACAGCACAATTTCAACTGATTCGTCACCATACAGTTATAATGCAGAATCTCAGCGACAACCGTTAGGAGCATTTGAACCTGTTTATATTGATTTAGTACGGACAATCGTGATGAAAAGTGCACCAAAGTCTTGTGAACTTGATCCAATTCCGACATCACTGCTGCTTGAGTGCTTAGATCTAATATTGCCTTCATTAACTGATGTTATTAATTTCTCTCTCTCATCAGGGGAATTCCCATCATTTTTTAAAACTGCCATCGTAAAGCCGCTGCTGAAGAAACCAACACTGGACCATAACGATTTAAAGAACTACCGCCCAGTTTCTAATCTCCCATTCATATCAAAAATCTTAGAAAAGGTTGTTCTAACTCAACTTGTATCTCATTTGAATTCAAACAGTCTTATTAGCAATGTACAGTCTGCATATCGCCCCTGCCACAGTACGGAAACTGATCTTCTGAAAGTATTTAGTTACATTCTCTCTGCTTTGGATAGTGGAAAGATTACAGTCCTCACTCTCCTGGATTTATCTGCAGCATTTGACACAACAGACCATGTTATATTACTTCACCGTCTCCAGCATCTATTTGGCATTCAGAATATAGCCTTACAGTGGTTCAAGTCCTACTTAGTCAACAGGACACAAATTATATCTGCAAATGGAATACACTCCAGCCCAGTTGACGTATGTTGTGGTGTTCCATAGGGATCTGTTATTGGACCTGTTCTCTTCATTCCGTATACTCATCCGCTCTCAAGTGTCATAGATCATCACCCAGTGTCGCACCAATTGTATGCTGATGACACCCAAATATACAAGTCTAGCCACCCAACTGAAGTTGATGCTACCATCCATGGAGTAGAGAAGTGCATTTCGGATGTGAAATCATGGATGACATGTAACAATCTGCAGATGAATGATGATAAAACTGAGGCTATTCTGATCACAACACAAAGACTTTCTCATTCACATCTTTTACCTCAGACAATAAATATCAGCATCACCAACATTAAATTCTCACAGTCAGTACGGAACCTAGGCATTAATCTAGACAGTACTCTCACATTGCATCAACATGTCATGAACATATGCAAGGCTGCATATCTTGGATTGAGACGCATCAGTTCCATTCGTAAATATCTTTCAGTTGATGCCACTAAACACTTGTGTGTTCATTAGTACTTTCAAGACTGGACTACTGTAAATCAATTCTGTCTGGTTCGTTACAATATTTACTCCAGAAACTTCAAAAAGTTCAAAACACAGCTGCACGGATCATCTTTAGAGTACCTCGAACAGAGCATACCTCACCCCTGTTCTGTACCCTACATTGACTATAATTCGATACAGAATCAAACACAAAATTTGTTCTCTGTGCTATGTTTCAATGACAGACTCCAGTCCAACATACCTACCCAGCTTAACCCATGTGTATACACCAGCTAGATCCTTACGTTCTTCTTCTGATAATCGTATGCTCATTGTTCCCAAGGTGAAAACAAAGTCATATGGACAACGTTCGTTTGAACACCGTGGCCCGGCGACGTGGAACGAATTGCCCATTGAAATTAGACACAAAGACACAGTGGTCCCTTTTAAGAGTGCTCTTAAAACTCGCCCGTTTCGTCTGCAGGGACAAACTTAGCGACCTAATCATGCTTTGTATCTTATGTTTTCAGCATGTTTTTATGTTTTCCAATTTCATTGTTTTTGTCATTTGTTGTTCTGTAGTGTAGTCATATCATTATTGATGGTGTAAAGCGCTTAGAGCTTCGAATGATTAGGCGCTATACAAATTCCTCATTATTATTATTATTATTATTATTATTATTATAGCGCAATGTATGGGAGCATACTAAGCAGGGAACCAGACTAATGACAAACAACCTACGAGTTATGTCCCTTATATATTTTATGTACATTTTTCTATCTATAAATAGAAAAACGGTTTATCCAGAAATCACATCTTAGCGTGTTACGCACATCTGCATGCATTTCAAGGTCTGTGTTCTTCTCTCTTGTCCAGTGAAATAATTGTCTTAATTTCGGTACAGTTTTGCATTGTAATTGCATTCATTGCGCTGCATACGGTGTCAAAAAATTTTATGTACCGAAATTTGAATTTGCACTCCGTATAAATCGGTTGCAACTGGGTCGTGTACGTACCGTTGGAGTTTCTGCGCAGGATTTTCACAGCTGTTTTCGGGTCAAAGGTTAAAGGACCCATATTACAGAGATTTAGCACCGCAGCACTTCAATCTGGTGACTTCGGTAAGTATGTTTTACTCTCTGATTAAATAAAAGTTAACATATTATTTGCTGAAAAAATTCTCTGACGATGCAAGCTTAAACTTCTGACAGTAAACAGGCTATAACTTATAATTATAATTCAAATTTTTCGGCAGTGACAGGAGAGTACTCTGTTTTCGAGTTTGTAATATATCAAGTCGACTTGTGCCCGCCTATCACACATATAAATATAGTCTTGCAATGTCAACACCAGCATATGAGCTTTTCCTGTTCTTGTAATGAATTTCTGGGAATATTCATTTTTCCTTTTATTTACAGAAAGCAACATGCCAAGCAGTCAAAGATGTGCAGTTATAGGATGCAGCATTTTAAAAAAAAGCATATAAAGGACTGGCATAATGAGTACTGCAAACTTCACGAGCGAAAAAGGATGTTTTGTGAATGTATATGCCCTATTAAACTATATCCATTCCCAAGGGAGATTAAAGATTCTGAAAAGAGGAAAAAATGGATCTCAAACATCAGTAGGACATCACCAGCAAGTAAAAAGACATGGACTCTAAAGCCAGAGGATATGGTGTGTAACAAGCATTTCATGCACGGATGCCCCACTCAAGAAAACCCAGATCTGAATTTACTTATGGGGTATGATAGAATAAAATCAAAATCTGCAATATTGTGTAAAATTGAGCCAAAATTGGAACAGCAGTCATTGCACAAATGGAAAATATCCAAAGTTAAATCTGGAGTAGATTTTGATAATACTGAGAACATTAGTATATGCCTAAATCATGCAAGTTCCTCTGATATTCACACTCAGAGAGATGTAGAAGTGCAGACTGACAGTGACATGAAAGTGATCTCAGATATTTGTGTTCAGACTGAGTATCATGAAAACACACAGCAGTTTGATCAGTTATTCAGTACAGAATTGTGATAACTGTAGAATGAAAGATAAAATAATCAATTCCTTGACACAAAAACTAAGAAAAAATAACCAGAAATGATGTGGTTCAGTGGAGGACAGGTACTTACAGAATGATTAAAAAAAATCAGATTTTACACTGGAATTCATGACAAAACTACTTTTTATGCCCTATATGGATTTCTTTCTTCTGATGCTGAAAATTTGTGTTACTGGAAGGGAAAGAAGACATCACAGTCTGTTAACAAAGGACATATAACTTTCCTCTGTACATAGAGGAGAGACAAAAAGGATGAACTGTCCTTGTTTTAATGCAACTTCGCTTAGGACTCACAAGTTAAAATCTAGCAGATAGATTCAGCATATCTGAGGGATTATGCTCTCAGATTATTAATACCTGGGTCAAATTCCTGTCAGATAAATTGAGAGGTTTGGTCCAGTTTCCCCCAAAGGAAGTGGTTATGCGTAATATTCCAAAGGCATTCAAAAATGAATATGCAAATACAAATGTCATCATAGATTGTACAGAGATATTTATTGAGCGTCCCAGAGATCTGTATATACAGGCAGTGACATGGTCTGATTACAAAAAGCATAACACTGTAAAATTTCTTGTTGGAATAACTCCATTAGGTATGATAAGTTACATATCTGAAACATGGGGTGGGAGGACATCAGATAAGCAAATTGTTGTCGAGTCAGGCTTTCTAAATTTGCTAGATCCAAATAACCAAACAAGTTGCAAATCTTAGGATTCATGTGGAACGAGCCATCAACCGACTTAAAATGTTCAAAATTTTGAAGGAAACTCTTCCAATTATTCTGCTACCAATTATTGATGACATTATCAATATAATTGCTGCATTATGTAATTTGCTTCCACCATTAGTCAGTTCTGAATGAATGCAGAAACATCACCAGTTACCTTAGGTTCTCTAATGTAACATGTTCACTGTCACTATTACCAAAACTAAGTAAAATAAAATTTGATTTCTTTTTGTTTACCATAGTACAAGAAAGGTAATAAATAGACTTGAGTATTTTCCTGTATTGACTTCAAACTTGATAAATGAAAATTTTTGTTCAACTATTTACAAAAGACAATAGAAGTCAACAGAAGCCATACTATAGAATATGCACAGAGAAAAGAGAAGGAATGGCATTTTTAGGAATTTTAATGGTATACATCCATGATAAATAAAAATATCTCTCACCAGTATAGCAACATTGAAATACATGTACTGTCATTAATGTTCAACTCATTTTTCATTTGAGTAGCAATATAATGGTACCATGTAAGCTATCTTTTAGTGATATACATCTGCATTGTTGCTACTTGTATACTTAAATAAACTGTGTAAACTAATGCATTCTTTGTTTTATGTGTAGATATTTATCATGCTTAAATAACTATAAAACAATGATTTCACATACCAAAGTTCATAGTGACTGCTTTCAGTAATGAGAAAATCAGACTATAACAAAAAATGTCACAAAAAACCTTTACATTATACAAATGTTCAAAGGAGTTCCACACTTCGTATGCAACAAAAACTTATGTCTTTACTAAGCATCTTTCACAAAACCATTTGTCAAGTTCAACTTCTTTGCTTTTGTGCGTGATATGCAGGCACTTCCAATGGAACCATGTTTTATAATAATCACAACAAATACTGTCATCATCAGTCACAATATCATCGGGTTCCTTGCAAACTGAATCACACAGCCCGCAAATTAGATTATTATGCATTGTTTTAATACATTTCTCTTGTTTCCTCATTGTTCTCGAGACTCCAGTTGCCTTTGCATTAAGGTTGTGGACCATGGGATCTTTGGATACATCCCTGGTTTTTTGTAAACATGGTAGTGTCTTCTTCTCACTGCATATAGGTGCATTACACTGCCATGTAAATCCCGAGGCGAATGTCCCTTTTGAGTCTCTCCTCACCCAGCTCAACATCAGAAATATTTCTGACATTATCCAATCAAATAGGATGCGATGGCTGGGCCATGTTGAGCGTAATAAAGGGTGGATATCCAAGGTCCGTTCCTTCAAAGTTGCTGGAAGTCGAGCTCCAGGCAGGCCTAAGCTAACATGGGAAGAGTTGACAAAAAGAGACAGAAAGACATTGGGGCTGAGCGGAATCAATCCACAGGACCGTAAAGCCTGGAAGAAAGCGCTGAATACTCTCACAACAAAACAGACAGGCCTACCCTCGTTAGAGGATTAATAAAAGGCCTGGATAATCAAAATGGATGATGATGATGATGATGATGATGACAGCAGTCTGGGTGCAACATATTTTGTGAAGAAATGCACCAACTTTGGTTTCACACCTTCCCAAAGCTCTGGATCAAATGGAACTCTTTCCTGGTAGTGACCTTTTGTGGTGTACACATAAAAATCACACCATTTTCTACCACTTATGGCCATAACTCCTTGAATCTGCATGTAGTATGCATGATTCCTATTAAGTCCACCATCATCCACATAAGAGGGTCTCACAACCTTTGGATCTGAAAAACGTATGGACCATGGACACTTGACTTCCAGTGCTCCAACACCACAACAATTGCACTGTAACAATTATCAGGGCTGGCACCCAGAAATGGCTCATCAGCATCAAGTAGAAGGCCAGTATCTCGTGAGATAACATTTCGATGCCCATCTCTCCTCAACTGTCGAAGATAATCCCTTTTAGCCACCGCTTCCTTCTCATGACCCCACTTGATGGAAGGTATACAATTAATGTGATCTTTTCCACCAAGAACCTCTGCAAGCAGAGATTTGCTTACAGGTTTACTATGGTCCATCATGTTGACATTTGATACCACTCTGTGAAAATTTGATGATGTAATTCGTCCCTTCCGCAGCTTTTTCCATTCCTGGCTTAAACTTTGATTGCAAGTCAGTTTTTCAATTTTTTCAATTAGATTTTTCAAACTCAAACTCTGACAGAGATTTGGAAGATAATGACAAAGTTTCCATATCACTACTGGGATCTGACATGTTTTTTTGCTCTTCAGGAGCTGGATCTTGAAACTGAATACTGACCACTGCTTGTGGAAGTACTGAATTGAAAAACTTAAAAGTGTCACTCCTGTTTGCTCTACTCGATGTAGGACTGAACAGCTGTCGCTCAGATGGGTTGATGTGTACATCGGGCTCACCTGCAAAAAGATAAAAGGCACTTCCTGTTAATTCCATAATAAAAAGTTTAAGGTAGCTTTCTCAGAAATGAGAGCCAAAAGCTTTCATGTTAGCAGAACTTAATTGTTCTCTTTGAGATAATAAGAAGCTAGCAAAAGCTTTGAATGAGTAGACAAAAACATTTGTACTTACAAAAAAATATTAATTTAAACATGTCTTGTTTAAGATATTATTCTCTGTGCAAAGCTTTTGAATGGCAAATTACTGCAGTTTTTCTTTTTGAATTTTACCTTGCTTTCTGAAATGTGGTTTCTTTATCTTCCTGTCCTTGACTCAGATTGGTTGGATCATTGCAAATTTTGTCTTTGGCTTGTCCCAGTTTGATTCCGCAGATGTGCAGGCTGGATTTGTGAGCCCCGACTTCCAAGCAGCATCTATCTTGAAGAGAAGAGCGGCCACATGATTACAAGTCTCACCAAATCTGAAAAAAATTATTTATGAAAATGTAAATCAAATATTATAAAAAATATAACATTATTCACAACTTCCCCTGCACTACTATTTGGGGGAAAAACGTTTTTTTGGAATGCAAAATGTGTTCTCTTGCTATCGAGTAGATTGCATCATATGCATGTATGAATGGTAGGCTGCAGAAAATTTCACTGATATTCTACTTTCATATGGCAGCATTGACAACCTCTATATTTCATACTGTAACATCTACATTCATCTCTCTCTCTCTCTCTCTCTCTCTCTCTCTCTCTCTCTCTCTCTCTCTCTCTCTCTCTGTGACAACAGCAAAGAAAACAAAAAGGTTAGATAAAGAAGTATAAATTCAGTTCTACTCACCCAGCAAAACATGTACAGTAAGCACTTCTGACAGCACCCGATTTCTTCTCTGCACAAATCCAAACCTTGTGTGGCTCTGAATTTAGATGTTAGGATGGCTTGCAGAAAGCAGCAAGAAAACAGTATAATGAGATATGCTGTATTGGGTGATAAAATATTTCCTGGAGCCACCTTGACGTGTAATAACTGTATGCCTTTCCTTCCTTGTAATTGCGCATGAGTCGGTTTGACAGTTCATCTGGCTGTCCCGTAAGCTTGAGAAAGTTTGCAATGTTCGAATACATGATGGGAGGCTACATTGTCATTCCATCTTTCTCACCTGTCCAATCATTTGGTTTCAGCAGCATAGGGTCAGGTAAATACCCATCTTCTGTCATCAAAAGTGAGTTGTACTCGTGTCCTTTTTCTGTCAACTTCTTCCCGAGTTGGTACTATGGGTAGCTTTTGTTCACTCGCTACAAATACTCTAGCAACTAATTCCTTTTTTGTCCCCAATGTCGAAAGTCCCCTTTTCTTCAAAAACACCTTCAAGCTATCGACTTTCCATGTTTCTATAGTCAAAAGACAAATTCTCATCGTTTAAAGACATCGTTCACTCTTGTTAAATGGCGTTTTGAATGAGGGTGTAAAGCTTGGGTCCCTTTGACCTTTGACTCGTGACGTCAAGACAAATATGGCGGCACACAGTATCCTATGTGAACTCGCTTATTAGTCTGCATTTTTGGACGAAAGTTATATTGGATTATAAATTGATTGCTGAAAGAAAGATTGAATTTTTGCGAGCATTGGATTATAAAGCTAACAATTCTTTTGAACCAGGTACTCTCTCTCTCTCTCTCTCTCTCTCTCTCATTTCTAATCTGCCTCAAAAAAATACTTTTTTATATTGAACTATAACGATATGCCCTTTCTTGAGAGAGAGCAGGAAGGGCGAATCGGACAACCTTTTATAGAAGCGTCCATTTGGCAAACCAAGGCTTCCTCCAAAATCGTAAAGAAAAAAAAAGTTTCCCTGTGGGACGCAAAGTCGTCACACTCCCTCTGCTGCTTTGGGGTTAAAAATTATTTTCACGATTTCACAAACAGACTAATTTGTAGGACCTCACTTCGTAAATCAATCAGATTATTGGATTTGGTCAGTGAGTTTGAAATTAATGCTCGTTAACTAATCATTATGACATCGCATATATACTAAATTAGTTGGATCCTCAATGATTAAAAACCCTGGAGGAGCTGTTGGTGCAAATGAATATAAAATATATCCCTGCTGGGCTTGATTTGATCTTTCGAGATTTATTTGGTAACTACCTTCGATAACATCACATACTAAATTCAATGCAATTACCGAGGATATATTGACGTATTGAGGAGTGATATGCCGCCCGTATCCGTCTGGGTCATTATTATATTTGAGGATATTTGAACCCTTGTGTTGTTGTCTCCATGAGGTGAATATCGCAGTAAATTTTTCATTGATAAAATCATTAACGGAATGTTTTAGTTCGTTTGCGTTATACCCAGGAAACTTGAAATTCGGTAGATCAGCTTCTCAGCCATTCCAGAATAATAATAACAACTAAAATTCACAACTGGCGAAAAAAATAACTTACCCGAAAAAATTTATTTCACTTTGTTTCATGATCTTGGATATTTCAGTGATTAAATTCCCATTTTTCTCACACCAAATTTGAGAATTTACAAAATTTTAGTGTTTCTAGTTATGACAATAAAAACGAGCGTTATGGATGTTAAAATTAAAACAGCAACCCGTAATCAAGAAAAATATTCAACTATGAGATGCATTATATATTCTACACACCAATTTAGTCTAGGAATACATCAAATATTTTGAAGAAAAAAAAAACAACTAGTGTTCGTTACTGTAAAAACATCTTACTATCTTTATTTAAAAAAGAAACCAAATATTTCTTGACTGTTAAACTATCTAAACATGTTTTTTAACATTTGCTATTTAATGCTAGTTTAATACATAGGACAGTTTGTCATCATCATTCAAAAACTGCAAGTATGAAGTAAGAGAAAACACAATGATGTTGGCTGTAAAGCATCTAAGTAAAACCTGAAGCACAGAAACCGGTAGCATGAATTTCGTTACGGATGTTATGTTACTAACATTTTTTTTTCAATTTTCTGAAAACTAAAAGAATTTGACAAAATAGCATTAAAGACTATTTAATTGAACTTAATATTGACATTACTGAACAAATTATCGAAATCTTGCATAAAACCTTACATTCCCTTTTTGTTACGGAGGTTACACACATAGAACAATTTCAAGCATATTTATCAAAAGCCCTTGAAATGTTTTATATTTCCTTCAGTGGGACTTTCATGGATCTTCTGGTTTCTCCAACTGGCACAGGACTGTCTATAAAACGATATATGACTTTCTGCGGAGTGATCCAGATTTCATCCTTTTGGCGAGACCATTTAAAAGTACTTGCCAATTTCCCGGACTTCTCCATAAAATCCACTAGCAGTTCTCCATCTTCGTTGTCTTGTTCGACCACTCTATCAATATACCACCTCGAATTGTATAAACCAGCTATCCAGTCACCTTCCTGTACTGGTATGACATCAATTCTTTGTCGTTTTGTTTGAGGCTGATCTTGTTCTATTGTTCTATCTTCAATAGCTTCCATGTTGTTTCCTGGACCCTGTTCTTCACGAGGTCTCTCATCTTCGTTTCTCAGTAGACTGTGTTTAACATAGCCATCGCAGGTAGATGTTGCTACATCTACTAAACATTCAGGGCAATAACAGGATAAATTCCTTGTGAAGATTTCCATGTTTGTGGCAGACGAGACAAAATGAAGTTTGAAAGTTCCAGGAACTGGTCGAACTGCAGGACGATTCGATAAATTCTTTTCGGCTTCATCATAATCTTGCTGTGTGTACAAAAAGTACCTCACTTTGCTGCCAGTATTAACGGAATAAGTGGCCCATGCAAAAAAGTCATTCGCATTCTGTATGGAACATTTACCATGCTTAACTGCATCGCCTGCTGAACGTTTCACACTGGCGCCTAGTCCGTAGCAAGGACCTTTACCATGGCCACTCTCCAGGTAGTTCCATCGCGCATCAATGCCGAATTCATCCTGGTGTTGCGCTATAAATTGGAATATGGTTCTATTACGATAATGACTCGTTGGAGAGTCAGTAAGATAGTGAATTGTTTTCAAATCTTTACATTCTTCTTTGAGCTGTGGAATAAGTTTCAGAAGTATAGCATATACTGCTGAGGCGTTGTGAAACATCACATCAGAAACTGCAACATAGCTTTGGATTGATTTGCTCATTCCGGAAGGAAAATAAACCACCATGGTATGGAGTGAAACGACAGATGCGTTCCAATAAGCTGATTGGACTTCTTCAACTGACGAGCATTGAAAGTTTTCTGCAAAGTCCATCCATACTACTATTTCATTTTCGGGTAGATTTTCACGTAGATTTCTAAGCTCCTTATATTGATGTTTAACTCTTACAACATGGTCCCGGAACTCAGTGAGGTCTTTGTCTAACAACTTTAAAAATTCATCTTTCAGTAGCTCTTCCTTAACCTCTCTGTGGCGAAACTCTGTACTTTCTTACAAAACCTTTCCATTGTATGCCTGATGAAAGCGTTTTCTTCTTTTTCTTTTTAATTTCATCTTTTAATTCACTCAAGACTGTGTTTGTCAGTAGAAACTTGCGTCTGACCTATATCAGTGTGCGACAAACTTTGGTGTTATTAAGAGGGAGTCTATTCAATCC
Organism: Unio pictorum; assembly: GCA_030141615.1. NCBI lineage: Eukaryota > Metazoa > Mollusca > Bivalvia > Unionida > Unionidae > Unio > Unio pictorum. The sequence continues at coordinate 7,247,971 of JARLTB010000141.1, read as the reverse complement.
TAGATTTTTCATTTCATTTTTTGTCTTAGAACGAGGAGTCATCATAGTAAGTTCACTTTCCTTTTCAGTGTCTGAGCTTTCTATCTCTTTTCGTGCCTGTTGTTTTCTTAACCTTTCAATCCTCTTTTGAAGTCTCTTATTAGCTCTGACAAGGTTCTGATTCTGGTGTCTTAGCTCTTCGTTGTTTCTATAGGCTAGTCTTAGTGATCTTCTGTATGTTTTTCTCAGCCCCTTTGCTCTATTAGCATTTTTTTGTTCAATTCCTGGCAGCTTTACCATCATAACATCTGCCGGACTATTCGCTGTATTACTATCTGAGGGAATAGGCGTACTGTCCTTTTGATTCTTTTTCTTATAATGTTTTTTCACTCTTTTCAGTATTTCTGCTCTCCTTACTTTTAGCTGAGCTGGTTTAAGCATAGTTGTAGGAACATAAGAATCTCTCTTCCTCTTTGCCTCCTTTTCTAAAAATTTTTCAGCATCTTTCTGTTTCTGTTTTTCTCTCCATCGGCGTTGTCTCTCAGCAATAGTCAGTGCCATTTTGATAATTAAAAGGTACTGTTAATGAACTGCTTTAAAAAATGTTTTAAACATTTTAAAACACAGGAATTTGTGCGTACATACAATCTAAAAGGCAAACAGTGTAAGATATTATGAAAAAAATAATACATTGTAATGTTGAAGATCAAAACGCATAACTCGGGAATCATTATTAACAACCGTAACTTTATTAACCTCCATAACGAACCTTATGGAGTCTGTTTAAATGGACATTGTTTCTTGCTACATAGACATAATATTGTTTTTAAATTTCTTTGTACAAAACGAAATAGCATAAACAATTGTGCATGAATGTCACAGGTAACTTTAAAAATCGGTTTCAAATTTTATAATTTAATTTAACCTCCGTAACGTTATTTTTAAATATACGGACTTCTAAACATGTCAAAACGCACATTTACACGTGGGGAACGTTTGGTTAATGATAAAAATCACATCTAATAAGAACTTGATTGATTTGTTATTTACGGAAAATGTTTTTCCATGTTTATTCTTTCTTTTAACCTGCGTAACAATAGTGGTTCAAAATAATACTGAGTTTATTTCCCCTTTCACCGGTTTCCATTTGAAAGAAAACGGAGACTTGGTAAACTGGACATATTAATGTTCTAATAAACGGTATGTGTGATCAATTTATTCTAGATGAACATCTTTTATTACAATAGTAAATATAGATAAAAACTTACCTTGACGCTTGAATAAAAATGTATCTGCAGTTGCATTTACATGTATGACATGACGTCGTCTGCTTTAACTATATACTTCCGGCGGTGTATGGACAAAAATCACCCTGTTTTACTCATCTGTATTTTGTACGTAGAGAATCTATGAAAACTGTTACGCATGTTAATGTTATGGAGGTTAAAATTTATTTTGTATCGGATTTTTTGGCAAAATAAAGTCTCCCTGTAGCAACAAAAGTAGCTAATTTTATTTGTTTATTACTTATGGTTTATTTAAAATTATCATTCCAATTCGCGCAAACAGTGAAAAATTAAATATTGGCGTTATGTATGATAAAATCTTAAATGCGACAACACAATTAGCCAGCTAAATCAAATACCAAAACAAAACTTTAAAGACCTAACAATTTTTCGGTTAAAAAAAATCGTTTTTTACACCAAAATCCTCTATTAAAATGTGTTTGTCTTGTATTTATTAACATCCAATGTTATATTACTGCTTAGTCTAAAAAAATTTATGGATGTTAACTATCGATATACGACATACGTATAATTAAAATTTATAAAAGGCACGAACTTCAAGAAACTTGCCATTCCTACCAATTAAAGTGGAACATATTTTGTATGAAATGAGCCCATAATATGAACGCTATTATAAATTGTATAGTAAAAATGGAATAGTTAGTTTTGATTTACAAGAAAGCGACATTATCAAAATGGTTGTTTTGGCACATTTTTGGAGCGATCCACGTGTGAAAGAATGACTTTATATGTGTACAAGTACATCTCTTATTTAAAAAAAGTACTTTTTTTGTAGAAAATCTCTTAAAAAGTTGTGGGTACGACGATTTTTAGAAAGTTGCAATAACGGCTACAGTTTAAATACGAAATCGTAATCTTTATTTTGGAATCAGCTTTCTGTTATATTGTATACAGCTAGGAAATTTCGTTTAGAGTAATTAATGTTGTCATCGCTATGATCAATTATTACATGAATTATTCGCTGTCGCTGGTTGATATATTCCATGTCGGATACAAGTTGATTTAATATTTCAATTCGTTTAATGATTTCACTCCAATTAGACTCATTGAAATCCTGTTGTAGTCGTTGTAGTTGTTGACTGTGTTCTTGACTGATCTCTCTAAAGTATTCAATAATTCTGTTATGATATATATTTATATATGTAATTGATTCTGGAGTCTGTCCATCCTTAAATCTCCAAAAGGCGGAATCCTGATCAATAAAATTAAAATAACTACCCGGCAATGATGACTTTTTTTATATCGAGCAGGTGTTCTTTATATGATGTGGTAATTTCATGGTATGATTGTTTATCCGTAACATAATCAGATTTTTGTGGTTCAGGTGGAGGTGTTTTTCCAGGCCATCCTAACACGGTTCTTATCGAACTATGATAGATATCTACGGCATATCTGGGTGATTTTATCTCAATGGCAGATGATAGTGTTGGTTCATGAACCGTTATAGCGATTTTCGATTCTTTTCCAGTAATTGATTTTATTCTGCGTTGTAATTCATCATTGATTTGTTCGATTTGGTAAGACCCTGATGGTAGCGAAACAACATTCCAGTCTGGAGTTCCGTCTTGTTTATTTTTACTCGCAAACACCAAGAAATTATTCGGTTGTTGACCACCAAATGCTACCGACCTAATATTAGGCCAACTGTGATACACTCGTAACTTTGCTAACGCTATTTTTTTCACGGAAATCGCAGAAGGGAAATTCACACTGAATTCAGGATTGGGTGAGGTTACTGATATCTTACTTGTTTTCACCAGGGTTGTGTTCTCCGCTATTCGTTGAAGTAATTCTTGCGATGTTGCCATTGTCATTATATTCGTGTTGTTTTTCTAATTTTGACATCGCGGAATCATAAACACGTACCATCGCTGAGAACTCACTATCTGATATTAATGTGTCATCGAGTGACGACGATATCATCGAGGATAATTGGGAGTATACGGTTGACACAAGATGGAATTTAACTACGTAATCTTGCAGTTTACGCTGGCTGCATATGCTATTTTTTTTTTTATAATCGAAATAATTTCCGTGATTGTTGTCGCCGCTGATATACAAATTGGAACAGCTATCGGAGCAACCATTTTCACAGAGGAGAGTATAATACCAGCTCCGGTGATTACACCACTCACCGAGTACACGGTAACATCAACTGCGGTGATTCTTCGTCTGTATTTTTTTATATTTATTTGGTACTCCTCAGTGAGCGCTTTGAGTTTAGTTTGAAATTCTCTGATCTGATCATAGCGATACTGTTGTGATGACATTTTATTTATTACAACAGAATTCAATTTAGTTGTTTACTTAAATCCGCTACGAATTCCACATACCATGTTACTGAAACCCTAGCTAAATTATTATCAGTGGTTGTTATTGTGAATCGTTCAGTTGTTCCCTTGTCGATGATCGTTGATATCATATTGTTAACCCCAGATGAAGTCGTTGATGAAATATTAAATTGCGGCATTGATACTAGTGTTAATCGATAAATACCCTTGACGGTCGCGGCGATATCTAATTTGTTGTTTGTTTGCGTGTTGGATCGTATATACGTTGTTTATGATATTTCTTTGTTCGTGAGGGATTTTTATTTTTTCAAGCTTTTATATCATTCTCGGTAGATCATCCCTGATGACACCGTTTGTCGTTTTAATATCTTCGCGAACAACTTCTATTCACCGATTAATCGCTGTTATTTCATCGAGTTTCATGATAATACCAGCGAGATCTGTTTTGATTTCTTCGGGTTTGGCATTTTTACCAAACAATGTATCGTCGGCATCATCGGTTGTTTAAAAAAAATTACGTTACATAGTAAATTGTTCGATATGAGCGTCATAGTAAATTGTTCGATATGAGCGTCATACTCGGATCGCAACTTTGATAAATTATCCATGGAGGATTTTATCTCCGTGAGTTTCGGTGTGGTCACTGGTGGATTTCCAAGGAAATCTAATAGAGGTTTGTCAATATTGTCAATTATATTTCTGTGTAATTCAGAAAACTGATCGAATTTAGTTATATGGTCGTCGTATTCATCCCGTAGTTTTTTTTAATGGTTCTAAATTGTTAATTCTATCCACAATAGTTGAAATGAGAACACCCGGTTTGAGTTTACCCTGATCGGAAAAAAACGCGATAGTATCTTCTACTGCGTTGCGTTGTTTAACTAAAATATCATCAAGGGAAATATTACCAGTTTTCAATTTACCCTGACGATCTTGAAATACAACTATTTCATTGGGATCAACACTTGCTAAGTTCAACATCTCAGCTATTTCATCGTCTATTATTTTTTTTATATCGCCGGTAGCAGATATTCCCGCAGTGCCATCGGCACAGGGTTTTTCAGACTTGATAAAGATCTCCCCCAAATATCAATCATGTTATTCTATATTACATTCGTCTTTTTGAGTAATTTATCATTGTGTATTCGTAGACGACTTTATAAAGTGATTTAGATGATGCTGAAACCGCCATTAACATTTCAAGGACTTCTGCCCCACATGAGTTTTCAAGTAAGCCCAGAATAGGTAACTCTGAATACCAAACAGGAACTGAAGAATCCAACTTGGATATATACTCAAGAAATCTTCCTTCTTTATAAGGAGGAAATCCATAAGGGTAAAAATAAATGACACATTGTGGATGTATCACGTAACCTGCCCAATGTACTCCAGAATTTTTGTTCAAACCGATATCAAGTATACCGGTTTCAAAAATTTTTGGTTGTACCGGCAACTGATTTTCCCAGAATACACCTCTGAAATGTTTTATTGGGAGTTTCTTTACTATATAAATCGTGTTAATATTGGATTTTTCAACTATGGGTTTTGGTGATATATCAATCGTGTTAAGATTGGACTTTCCAACTATGGGTTTTGGTAATATGTTAACAGAAACGAGTTTATAGAACCACGCTGTTATTTTTTTCACTTGTTCGAATAAACATCTCCAAATATCAATCATGTTTATTCTATATTACTTTCTCTCTGAAAAGCGATTACTCGTATATTCGTGTACGGTTTAATGGGGTGGTTTTGCCGATGATAAAATAGCGTTGAGGACATTTAATACTTCTATGCCGCATATTGGTGGGTCATGTATTTTCTGTGTTGGTAGCGTAGAATACCAGATAGGGGTTTTAAGCGGTTTATATAACGCATAAATTCTTTAGGCGGAGCCAGTCCATATGAATCAAAATAGACAATTGCACGCGGATCAATCGCGTATGCAACCCAGTGAGTTCCAGGTCCGGTGCTGTTATCGAGATTAATAATAGCGGTTTCAACGTTGTTTGGTTGTGCCGGCAACTGATTTTTCACAAAGACACCTCTAAAGTATTTTATCGCTAGTTTTTTTTAGCAGTATAGAGTAAGTCAAAATTTGACATTGGAACTATTGTTATTAATAAACTGTTCCTGGAATTCTCAGGCCGCTTCCCTTGTACCATGAATACGGAGTTCCTGGTAATCTTAGACCCTTTCCTGATCGTTTCTTTTTTTTTTGTATCCTTGTCCGGTAGCTTTCTTTAGTGCCAACCCTGCCGCTGTACCAACGGCTCCTAACGCTGCGGCTTTTGCTACCGCTGGGGCCGCTGCTGAAAAATTAATGCTGGTAACGCGGCGAAAAGTGGGAATATACCACCTGATTTTATCATGTTTTTGATCGCATCTGCAGAGAGTGTGAGCTGAACACCTTTTTTATCTTTGAAAGCATCATTAAAGTGTTTTATCTGACGAGTTTTCAATTATAGTTTATTCTGACCACCAGACATCTGATTATGTTTCAGCGATATCGTGGTTCCATATTTTTTTTTAGCTGATTCCGATTGCGATTTTTTAATTTGACCAGTGGTCAATGTAACACTAACAACACTGTATGACATCTTATTGTGAAAACACTGGTGTTTTATAAATGATAGATTGATCTAATTGTTACATATTTTCCACTGGTGCATCGACTACTCTCATTTTTCCACCAACATCTTCAAGTAGCATTGATTTGTCGCTGAGAATGACAGCAATTGCTCTGTAACCAACACCAGCAGGAGCTATAGTAGCTCTAAAGTATATGCGAACTACGGATTGTCTGGTTAAATCAAGATGTTCCAGCGAAAAGTAATAAATTGGATATAGTTTTCTAAAATCAAATTGAGATATTTGTAGACCAGTGTCGACGTTTTGATCACGACCCATTTTTGACAACAGGCGATGATATGCGAGTGCAATATGTTTTTCTGTGTCATCAAGTTGTACATCCTCGATTGGTTCCTGAAGGCCGTTTATTTTTAGCGAAACCCCAGTAACGCCTAATTGATCAAATATCATATGGCTGCGTGTTTGATCACCAACTCGCGCTGTATCCTGCAACGCAATAAATATATGCAGTGGCGAAGCAGCGCCTTGTTTTGATGCCAATTGCTATGTGAATGTACCGTCAACAAATGATTGATAAATGTCCGTTGTTGTTGTTAGCCAACATTGTAACGATTTTCCTCCCTGATTCATAAATGATAGTAATCGATCTTCTACGGTAAGTGATGGGATCATTACTGGCATCCACAATGTTAGTTTTGTTAAAACACCAGCACCACGCCAGATTGCATCATTATCAGTACCTTTTCGCATGAGTGCTACTGTATGATTCGCTCCATAGATAACGTTTCTAACATTTTCGACGCTGTCCCTCTAACGTTGTTACCAGTGTTGCAAACTCCATGTTGCAATCACGATTAATACTTTTATAACATCAAAGGCAGCAGATGGTCTTCCTTGGTGTTCAACATCATCTGGTTGTGGATCAGACGCGGTATCTCTTGGTGTCCGTAATTTAATATACTGAATGTGTTCAGGGTGATCAGTAATATCTTTAGAAAACATCATAGCCGGACCCGCTGATCTTTTATAATCATCAGAATATCTTGCCAACCAAATTATTGTTGTTGCAACATCAACATCACGTTCTATGGATTCAATCTCTTTTCCATCAATCAGATATCTTGCACTCTCAAATAGCGCCATGATACCATTGTTAACAAAACCAACTTGAATAGTTGGGTTATTGTCTTATGGTGTATTAGCTGCAACATTTGTTATGAGTTCTCCTTCTACTTCAATAAATGCTCGCGAGGCAAAAAGTATTTACTGGTATCTTGGACTTGAAGTTCAATTCTTGATCGAATATCCGGTTGTACTGCATGATAGGAATAATATTGATAATCCATCTTTGCGTACTGGGGCGTCCATATCAAACGCTGGATCAGATGTCCGTTTGAACATTTTATTATATATTTCTCGATCTAAATCATGATTTTGCTCGTGGTTTTCGTTGTGGTTTCAAGCCGCTTCCCGCTATCATGTTTGCAATATTATTTCTCTGTGCCTCATATGCATCATTGGCCAACGACGAAGTCGACAACGCTGCTAATTTTTGACCCACTGCTTTGTTTATTAATTTGCTAACACTTGCAGGCATAACTTCCATAGATGGTAACGATGACTTCATCACTGGTTTTCTTCGTCGAACTAACGACATTAGCTTTTCTTTCGCGCGGAAAATTCTTTCCCGACAACATCTCCAACAGCGCTAATACCCTTATCACGAATAACATCAATAGCTTTCATTGATAATTGTTTTGCTAATGGTGCTACTTTTGGAGCCATTCTTGAAAATAACCCTGCAATGGTATTGCCAAGACCATCACCATAGTACGCTCTATAAACAGGCAATCGTGAGTTTACTACGTAGACGCTGGTTGGTTTATCGTGGTTGTAGTGTATGATCATCTTATTTAAATGATATTTATCTAATGTGGTGACTAGTGACTATGATAACCGTAAAATTCCCTGGGATTTTCGGCTAGCTTGTCAACAAATTCTCGATATATATCAATATCCATGATGCCGCCTTGAAATAACCGCCTGCAGATATCAGCTGCTTCATTAATTCTTTCCTGTGAGTTATTTCCAGCTTGTTTCCCTCCGATGAGTACTTCGAATCGTGCTATATCGCTGAGAATATTACTAGGACAACTGACTAAACCACTACCTGATACCCCACTTGAATATCCACTAGCGAATGTTTCAGTTGTACCAGTTGCACCCTGTGAATCATCTTCATCTCGATCATATAGTGGTTGACCACTCTTTCTTCTTTTTATTTTTTTCAAATACGAATTGTAATTATTATCTCTTGAGATTCTAATTTCATCGTATTTTGCCAAGTATACTTTATTTTTCTAGGTGTCAAAGTCTTTTATGTATTTTTCAAATCTAGAGTTTATATATTTCTCCCTATCTCTGTTTTTAGAATTTTTTTACAACAAATTTAGCTAATTCATCATCCGTGTAATCTTTAAATTTATTTATCACGTCTTTCGGAAATATCTTTTCAGGTGAATAGTCTCCTTTCTCTTTTCAAGTTTTTTTCTTTTTTTTTTCTTCAACAGTATCACCCCGTTGTTGTTCAATATCACCCTCTTCTTGTTCAAGTGGTTCTTGTTCTCGTTATTCACGTTGTTCTCGTTCTTGTTGTTCCTGAAGTTGTGCAGCGGTTACTATATCACCAGGAAGTGTTTTTAAAGAGTCTTTTGTTTGTCTGGATCTTTTTGCTATTTTTTCAAGTACAGGAATAAGAGGCCCTTCTTTCCTTGTCCCTTCTTTGGGGACATCTCCCCATATTGCTCTCTCAGTGGCCGATTTTACATCTTTGGTTGCTGTAGTAATGGGTTTAAATAACTGTTCCGTGTCTGTTATGAAGTCTATCTGTAACCCCTGTCTCGCTTGCAATTTCTCTCGAACGGAGTTCCGAATGGGGATAAATTTCTTAATTACGCCTTACCGTTCGCGTGCTAATCTAGTCGTTAGCGCTTCGTTTACCATTATAATCAATGTACGATCTAAATGTAGTGACTTTGTCACCAGTGAAATAAAAACAACACCCGAAATTTTTTTGTGTATTATACTTCCGCGTAGTCCATTGATTAAATTACCGTGCAATAGAATTTTGTTCTAGTTGAGTAAGCGCACATACCTGTTTAGGTGAGTAGGTGCTATACCTGTCTGTTTCATACCTTGTATTACTCATGTATGTATGGTGTGTTTACTGTATTGAGGTAATCAAAAGGGAATTTTCGGTTTGTTGGATAATCATTTTTATATTTTTCATTTTTGAATTAACTGTTCGTTTGATTTCATATTGATTTCCTAAATCTTTTCTGATTTTTTTCCACAATAGTAAATAACGGGACAAACTTGTTTACGTCATTTTCATATATGAACGAATCATAAATCGCATGCTGAATCCGTTTTAGGAAAGCGTATGACTTTGGCAGCATGTATTTATTTCTTAATATGCCTAACAATTACTGAAAGTAATTGAAAAAGCTACCAAGCATGCAAATATTAAAATACAGCAAACACGAGATGAAGACCATAAACACAGAATGGGAAATATCTCGAAACTATTCACTAATACTTCGTAACAAATAAAACTTTCGATCGTACAGATACTATTCATGTCTAATTCACCCACAGTGGCCGTGTTGTTTGGGTTGGGTTGGGGTGCTCCCAATATTTTACATAAATTAAAAGTCCCACCCAGGCTCTGCAATTTCCGGCAATTAAATTATGAAGTACATCATCATTTTCATATTTGCTATTTGTCTGTAATTTGTCTGTCCATTTATTATAATATAGATAAGGGCATGAGTGTCGTCCTTTTAATGAAAGAATAGTTTTTCAAATTCGAAAGGTATACAAATAATTTTCCAATAGAGGTTGTTATAAAGATTTATCATAAGTCTATGAGGTGTCAAAAACATACTCCCTTTCTCATAGAGATAAGACTTAAAGAACATCAGAAAATATTAAATGAAGAAGGCAGACAAGATAAATACAGATTTATAATTTTGGAGAACACGAAATCTATTTCTAAGTTTTTTCTTTTACAATTAAGAAACATTATCTACGTTTTCAGTTCCATACAACGTTATAGAAAATGGCTTTGTCAGAGGAAACAAAATATGAACATGACGTCTTCCTTGTTCACTGTGACGCTGATAGAGACACAGCAATGGACATTGATAACGTTTTGTCCAATGCAGGAATAAAATGCATCGCTTCCTTCAAAGAAAATGCATTCGTACCAGGAAGAGAAATTTATGAGAACGTGAAACATGCCACAGAAAAATCGAGAATATCGCTCGTTCTCCTTACAAATGAGTCAAAGGACAGACCATGGGTTACCTTGGAAACCATCCTCGCTCTGGAGAAATCTCAGCATCTTAAGCAACTCTGCATTCGGCTTCTCTTAAAAGGGATCGATAAGTCGGATGAGGCGACACTTAAAGTTGGAATCCTGGGAAATCTGCCTCATTTGTTCATAGATGTTGGAAGCAGTGACTGGAAGGACAGGCTTGTTGAATCAATCAGAGGTGAGAATAGAATAACCGAAGGGGTATACTATTGGTGGGTCACGTACTTAAACCTGTCACTGATTTCCATGTAATAACCTACTTATTATGTATGGCCAATATAACATACTTTATTTACCATTGTATCTTTCTATCAAGAAATTATTTTTCATTGCCATATGTTGTTTATTAAAGTTCATGAAAGATCTTCGTGATCATTGGTTAGTACACTCGTTGACACATTCTTACTATATAAGCAAGACATGAAATTTAATACTTCCCATATCTTCCAAATCCATATTGTAATCAAAGATTCAGTCTAGTCAATGCAAGGCTTGAAATTTCACACTGGAACTCGTTCGTTTAGTCTGTTTTAGTCTAACATTTTATTTTTATTTTAGCACCTTTACCAATTGCTGAGATTTTACCTGCCGGGAATCTTGCCCTTGGACAAGTATACAGTCTGGTAACTGGTTTCTATGGTTACGTATTACCAGGTATGTGAGTGCAGATGGTATTTTATATTCATATGTCCACTGAGGTTAAATATATAGTAGGAAAAGTAATCATTGCCTTTAAGTGTCGTATATTAATATTATAAGACGTTTATTTCAAATAAATTTGTCATGTTTGAATTTATCCTAACGGATGTTAGTGCCTATCGTTCTGTTAACTATATATGTTATTAGGCTTATAAAAAATATAGGTTAAATTATGATTGTATGCTAGCTGAACAATAACAGAAGGACCTTTCTTCTGCATATTTCATATTTCACAGTGAAAACTGTATCTTTTCATAGAACACAAACATACTAGCTTTCTTTTTCATACATAGGTTTAAAGAACGGGTTGATTAAGAGCGACTACTTTGTCCCTGGAAAAACGTCAATGAAGTTTTTTATTTTACTACCTCGTGACAGCAAGACGTATCCAACAATTACAGATTACGAACAAAGAATTATGCACGTTGGCAAAATTGATGTCACTCAAAAAGTCCATGTTGGGAAACCAAGAGAATACAAAGTTAATTTGTATAGCATCAAAGAGGACTCAACGGTAGGGCTAGCATTACTGAAACAGAAACATTGCCGCTGTCTGTTCTTCTTTAGATTCTTCCAAAACCAACCACACTAATTGTAACCTATTAATGCTTCACTGCATACTGACTTAATCGGTCTAAACCGCGTTTTTGTATGGTACTGCTGATATCCTTTAGTAATTATGCAGTATGTTAAATGGCGGAAATAATACTCTTTCTCAGTTCTTGTAATAATAAAACTCTGCAAAGAGCAATATTGAGTAGAACAATATTGCACACATTACAGTATAACTGTCATAGTTCAACCAGCAACATTCGAGTCAGAGTTTACTCTAAGATGAAGTCTCATTGCGTTAATTAACCCACAAACGTTATTTATTTGCAGGAGTACTACTTTGTTGCCGAGTACCCCAATGTTTTGAATACCATGTACCAGATCAAAGAGAAAGATCTTGCTGGAATTGATATTCAGCTTCAAATGTCACGATTCTATTTCACGCTGATGAAAGTTTTAAATCATGCAGTACACAAGGATTGTCACGGAGCTTTCAACATTATCCCATACAACAGTGAGTATTGTTACATGAATTATATTGGTAATCACTTTGATGATGTTTATATCGAAACACTTATATATCGTTTCTGTTTGTGTTAACATATATTTTATTATTATGCTATATATATATATATATATATATATATATATATATATATATATATATATATATATATATATATATATATATATATAATGTGTGTGCCTTAATGTAATGCAGAATCCCATTCTTTTTCAAAGAACTTATTTCAGAGGACCCACCCTGGCTCGTTTTTGTCAGAACTTAAAGGAGTGATAGAGAGATGCATAACCCCGAGCCCCCAGTCAGCGGTGCCGACAGTACAATTAATGAATACACAAGATGTGAAATTCAAATATAACAGCTGAATATAATTCAATTTAATATAATTCATCTCTCAAAACAAATTCAAATTAAAACCCTATCACTTGTCTTTCGCTCGACCAAGTGACGACCTTTTTCATCATCTGACTTAGGGTGATAGATTTTCCTCCTGTCATGTGTTCCTTTTTATCTGTATGATCCTTCTGGACTGGTAATCTAACTCCCTCCAATCCATCTAGCTTCTGCCTCCGTTCTTCCTTTTTCTTTTGTCTCCTAGAGACTCGGGCCAACTGCACTGGGGTAATTCCCTCTGGTCCCTGAAAGCTTCCTATATTTCCGTGTTTGGTCACGCATTCATGCTCATCGAAATACATATTCTCCTGATATGTGTACACGATATATATATATATATATATATATATATACAAATACAAGGTATACACAAATAGGTAAATCCCTATTAACTAATGTTGCAGACTGCAACCTATATAAAAAGTTTATAATTCAATTCAACATTTGCAAATCACTAATATCAAATAAATGAATGCACAAGGTTATTACAAATTAACCAAACAACGCATTACAATATTCAATCTTTACATAAACATTGCTCATATCTCAAAAAATACGTGTGTATTTTTAAAAAATACGAATGAATCACCTTATCAATGGTAATCCTACGTACTAAAGTATACATACTGCAATAAATAAAGTACACTACTTTTCAGTAATATATTACAACAATCAAGCAAATAGTCACTGACGTATACTGAAGCTCCTTGTAATTCCCAGAATACAAGTTTCCCGCCAATTTCGAATGACGTCGGAGTAGCTTATCTTCCCAGATAATTCCCGCAAGTGGGTTTTAGCGACTACGGACATTTGCTTCTCAAGATAATAGATTTAAGCTTGCGATTATAATGTTGGCCACGCCTTTCTCAATTCCGAGTGAACGTTGTTTAATATAATTTCAGACATTTCCCCCTCCCAACAGTCTGTCAAGGGTGAGGTCACGACCCCACTTGATGTTTCTTTATCCGAACACTTACCTGTGAAACCTGTAATCACAATTATTACGTAACTGGCTTGCCCATAATACGGCGAGTTACAAATTGTATGGCCATATCAATTAACTGGCTCTGCACCTATTGTTCGCCGAATTGACCCTCATATATACTGACGGCGCGAAATTATTAGCCTCGTGGTCTAATATATACATGTTGAAATCTGGTTAATCCTTACAACGTGAAAATTTGTAATATCAGGTGTAGTTTCTATTGTTTTTGTTGTGTTTTTGTGCTCCATTTTTAAAATTGATTGCTTGTTTGTTTTTCTCATTTTTGTGGTGTAGTTATCATTTTGAATAGTTCTCAGTTACAAGTTAACTGTCCGATATACTGTTAAACAGTCTTCTATCTGATCACGCTAATCTCGGATGTTAAAGGATGTTTCATTGGCTTTGAATAAGTAAGTGTAGAAGAATTACACATACTATTACACATGTTTCTATTGATTTAGTACGAGGTCGCGGGTTCGATCCCCGGCCGAGTCATACCAAAGACTTACAAAAATGGTACTAACAGCTGCCTCGCTTGACGCTCAGCATTAAGAGGTTAGTGTTAGGACTGGTCGGCCTGGTGTCAGAATAATGTGACTGGGTGGGACATCATGCTACATGTCTGCGGCATGATGCCTCAGTGCTAGACATCACTCTAAACTGCCTCACAGCAGACATCGTAGCGATATGACTGAAAAATTGTTAAAGCTACGTTAAAAATCCTAATCAAAAAAATTGATTTAGTACACATTGCACCAACATGTCATGAACATATGCAAGGCTGCATATCTTGAATTGAGACGCATCAGTTCCATTCGTAAATATCTTTCAGTTGATGCCACTAAAGCACTTGTGTGTTCATTAGTACTTTCAAGACTGGACTATTGTAACTCAATTCTGTCTGGTTCGTCACAATATTTACTCCAGAAACTTCAAAAAGTTCAAGACACAGCTGCACGGATCATCTTTAGAGTACCTCGATCAGAGCACACGTCACCACTGCTCTGTACCCTACACTGGCTAACAATTCGATACAGAATCAAACACAAAATTTGTTCTCTGTGCTATGTTTCACTGACAGACTCCAGTCCAACATATCTATATAGCTTCACCCATGTGTATACACCAGCTAGATACTTACGCTCTTCTTATAATCGTATACTCATTGTTCCCACGGTGAAAACAAAGTCATATGGACAACGTTATTTTGCATACCAGGGCCCGGCGACGTGAAATGAATAGCCCATTGAAATTTGACACAAAGACACAGTGGTCTCTTTTAAGAGTGCTCTTAAAACTCACCTGTTTCGACTGCAGAGACAAACTTAGAGACCTAATCGTGTTTTATATCTTATATGTTTTCAGCATATTTTTATGTTTTCCGATTTCATTGTTTTTGTCATTTGTTTTTCTGTAGTGTAGTCATATCATTATTGATGGTGTAAAGCGCTTAGAGCCTCGAAAGATTAATCGCTATACAAAGTCATTATTATTATTATTATTATTATTATTATTATTATTATTATTAAAATACAAATATCGCTCTAAATACAAGTAAAATATTTTTTAAAAACTAAATACCATCAGCTACAGCATGTGACGAAAACAGCTAAATTCTAATTTCTTTTAATAAATTACCATCAGCTACAGCAAGTGATGAAACAGATAGTCTCTACAACCTTATCTTGGGAAAGATCAAAGAGGAACTGATGAGTAAACACGAAGAAAAGGCAAGTTTAGTGTGATTCATTTATTTAATTTTATTGAAACATTAAGGCATTAGGTCTAATAAAAATAAGTTGTAATATCTAAGCCCAAATAGCGCATACATAGAAATATACATTCAAACAATAAAATGATCCAAACCATGATAATATTGGTATTCATGGAAATTGATACAAAAATAAATATGTGTTGGGTATTTTATTCATTTCTTTTATCCGGGTTTTGCAAAATTTGCCGTATTACTGGTCTTTGTACAGTAATATTACAATGATATTTGTATACTATTTTAAGTTCTTCCTTTAATTAAATTTGACGATCGATGTCCTCAGAAAATTACTTTTATGTCGGGGTTTTAATATTGTATTTCAGTTGTTTACGAATTTGTACGATATATATATATATATATATATATATATATATATATATATATATATATATATATATATATATATATATATATTTATTTATTTATTTCTGTTTATCTTTTATAATGATATCAATTCCTTTCTTTAAAGTTTAATTCTCATGCGAGGTCTCGCGCACTGCAAAGGTTGTATCATATACAAAAATCATTTAGATTTACAGAGAAAAAACGTAAGTTCTACATATAAAATCGCCCTCACTTGGCATAGATTCTTTCAGAGACTTTTCAGCTTCAGAAATTAAGCACGCATCATTCAAAGTTTGTCGCATTCACCAAAACGATTCGGTGTTCTCATACATCCTTTTTGTCCTTCAATGTGACGTAAAATTACGTTCACATGATCGTAACTTCCATTATATCATACTAGCACGATTTTATGAATAGACGACACACTGAGTTGGTTGTAGTTAAACAAGAATAATGTCAACCATCCATTACATACTCACATCCTATGTTTGAACATTCCACTGTGTAGTCATTGTTGATGAATTGGTGTCCATCGCCATAACGATTTATAAAGATATATAGTTTTACACGAACATTTCTGTGAAGACTTAAAAAAAAAAAAAACATAATTCTAGTTACATTGTCCGTGACTTTGACGTTTGACTTCCAGATCCCAAATCCCCCATAACCACCCCCATTAGTGTGGGAAAAAAAGAAAACAAACTTTCTTGCATCAATAGCATCTATTTCACAAACGATTACCAACACGAGGACATGCCATTGAATTGACGCCATCGTCAAACAAAATAGGGTTTGATCCAGAAACACCGCCTTTTTAAGACTACTGATATATTTCATAAATTACAAGCAATTTTAATATTTCACACAAAATTACCTTACTTAACATTCACACAAAATGCCAGTCCGCTGTTAATAATTCACAGTTACTTGCATATCAAACCTCAGTGCAATGAACGCTATATCTATAACTCCCTGGGATTTATAAAATAATTAATGAATAATTGCATATATTACAACAGATGATGCGAGGAGACTGGTTTTTCTTTAGCATAGTTATATCTGTGAATTTATATGTATATCCGTAAGAGTTCGGTAGGTCATCGGCGGGTCCATGGGCCTGCTGCTAGCAGGGATAGCAAAAAGTTTTATTATAAGACCTTTTAAGGATAGGATGCAGCATGCAGGTATACCCAATGTGAAGACAGACTCGTGAAAGTCGGAGCCAAGAAACGATGCTACCTGGAACAAGAAGATAAAAACGGCCTCGTTAAATAATTTTAAAATTGCTGATAAATTTAATAATATCAGCGGATTTATCAGAGTATTTTTTAAAGGAAATAGCAAATAGATCACAAAAAATCAAAGGTCTGCCATCAATGTACAAAATTACCAGAACTAACCTGGAAGTCATTTGGTAGTGCTTTACAGAAACAACTTCTTTTGTCTCGTTTTGTCTTCCTCCGAGTGATGTTGTTGAGCAGTGCATCTAAGCAGATTGGAACTTCAGCTTGTTATTGTGTTATGTATATCAAACAAATAAAAGGGTCTGATAGCGAATCGAAGCACAACAATTTCTTAAAGTTTATTCTGCAATTTGACCCGTTTCATAGTATCAGCAATGATCGTCAAGTGTTACTAGTATCGTAAACGTTCTAACATTCATTTTGTCTGACATCAGGTATAACAATAACAACTTGTAGTCTCAAATGCAGAACCACAACCAATAACATCAGCGAAACAATAAAAACAACCACAAACAGAAAAATGCTGAACGGTATTTGTTATGTCTATAGTAAAAGAAAGCGTTAGTTCCTTAAACCAGATAAATCCGGTGATGCAATCACCGGTGGTTGTGTGGTTCAAACCCATAGTGCTAGGACTCCGACAATAATATCCGACAAAAATAGTTATTTTAGTAAGCGACTAAAATAAATGAAAGGTAATTGCAAAGATGTGAACAAAGATCTGTACCTGGAGCAAAATAAAATAGTTCTTATTGCCAGCGTTGCAATCATAGAGCTGTCATCGGATCATTGTAATACATAAAACTATTGACAAATTCCCAAACACGATAGGGAGGAAGGACATAGCTAGGACACCAAGATACCAATCCATGGAATCCACTTGATCAGCAAATCTATGAAAATGACTACCTGTTACAAGGACAAGAACCATACAACCATGTTGTTGCAATTACGATCCGTCATAACATTTGTTATCGCTATCACCTCGACGACAAACTAGGTTACGATCGTGTGCAACTTGACGAACTTCGAGAAATAAAACCGGATAATATGCAAGAACGAGTTGACATAAAACTAGTACAAGGAATCATTGGAGCGAAATATAAACTTTGGTTGGTTACCTGGTAAACTTGTGATGGAGACGCTAGCGCATGAGCCACACAGACCTAAACTAAAGTTTCTTCAACAAAAGGTCTTTGCAAACGCAGTCTATGATATCTAGGCTACATGCAAACATTGCACAGTGCAACTATAACAAACGAATATGTTTAACGTTATTGACGTCTTTAAGTAAATACGCGTTTATATATATAAGATGTTTGGAGAGACATTATTGTTAAAACGGAGTTTTTAACTAGAAGATCGAGAAGTTTCTGAAACAAAACAATACAACATGTAATGTACCGGTAATAAAGGAAGGAGCGTCGTTGTGGAACGAGTTAGCCATTCGATAAAAACAAGATCTACAAATATCTTACAGCAAACAACACCAACAGGTATATTGATGATCTCTCAGAGATGGTAACGATTATAATAACATTAAACACAGTTCAACAGGTATGTCATCGAATGATGCTATAACAAATCGGGTTCTTGCAAATGAAAACATATATCACAGACACAAGTTTAACGCTGACGATAGTGTCAGAATTTTTATAATGAAAAAGAGATTTCAGAAAGGTTTTACACCGAACTGGTATGAATAATTGTTTGTCATCGACAAGATTTTAAAAACATTACCTGCAGCATATAATTTGAAAGATCTTGCAAACGATGATGTTATAATTTGTTATGACCAAGAACATTATCTAACAACACAAGATGTATTTTTTATCGAACGAGCGATAAGAAAACAAGAGGTAAATTAATTTTGTTCAGCGTCCGTGGCTACGGTGATAGTTTTAACAGCTGGTTTTCTGCCAGTGAAAAGTGAAGTCCTTTTCTGTTAACCTCATATAAATTGTAGATCGGATGTTATTTAAACTTCTCTTTCAAATCTAAATTGGCATTGTTTTTGTCCGTGACCTGATTATTGACATGATAAACTTGCATTCGGTGTGGAATATCATCACTGAACAATGTCATGAAAAAATATGTAAAAATAGTTTTGTATTTTCATTATCGTCTTCTGATTTTACCGTTATCCCGTAACCTTCCGATGTTAATACTCCAATCACATTTTTCGTTTTGAGATTATAACGACACCAAGTACTTTGCCGGCATATTTTGGTTGACATCAGAATATTTCCTAGCACCTTGCAAGATCGTTTATACTAAGTGTTTTTCAAATCTCAATCGTACAAAGAGAAATATAAATCATAATGTGATGTTGAAACTGCAGATATAGAAAAACGAAAACTATCAACTCCAAAAATATGCAGTAGTATTTTGCCGGATAGACAACAGTTGGAGATTTTGATAATCAACTTTACTAAAACCTTTCTCATATACAGATTTGTTTCATTTACTTCAACAACTCGTCTAAACACCATTCTGCAATTTTATGTTTGTTTTAATGATGACTACATATTTGATTCCTCTATCCAAACAGACACAAACATCTCAACAGCATTTCAATCAACTTGCTGATCCTTACATTATTTCGCTCTCCCGCCGAGTTTCGATTGGTACAAATTTGTTCTCACTGTCAGATGATATATTTCAGGAGATACAGAAAAGATTGAAGAATGTACAACATCTGGATTGGCTTTGAAATCTGATTAAATATTATTAAGAAATAAAAGATTTTATTTCTACATGGTGAAATTATTGTGTTTTGGAAAAGATGATAATGCACAACATATTTATCCAAGATATATTTGCGATCAAGTCACACCCGATCTCGCGAAATTCAATCAAGCAACACTAAACTTGCGGTTTTATAAGAATCATTGTGTGTGGATCAAAACACAGCTAAGAGAAACATGTATTTTTCATGTGTCTCAATGGTTGTATGTCTCAGCTGGTATTAGATCGTCACCAGCAGCAAAGAGGGTGGACAGACCGAAACTATTTCAAGCAAACCGAAACTATTTCAAGTAAACCGAAACTATTTCAAGTTAACCGAAACCAATTCAGGCAGACAAAATAAGAAATCCCTCAGGATTAACGCTACAGACCCGGCACTGATGTCGCTGCGGAAACGAATTGAAAATCCTTGAAATTGCTAGCAATTTAGGATTTCACAAACAGACTAATTTGTTAAGCCTCACCTCGTAAATCAATCAAATTATTGGATTGGTTAGTGAGTTTAAAATTAATTCTCGTTAACGAATTATTATGACATCGCATATAGACTGGATTAGTTGGATCCTCAATGATTAAAAATCCGGGAGGAGCTATTGGTGCAAATGAGTATAAAATATATCCCTGCTGGGCTTGAATTGATCTTTCGAGATTTATTTGGTAAGTTCTTTCGATAACATCACATACTAAATTCACTGCAATCACGGAGGATATATTGACGTTTTGAGGAGCGATATGTCGCCCACCCCCATCTGGGTCATTATTATGTTTGAGGATATTTGTTTGTGGTTGTGGCATTTTTTTCCATTCGGCGAGTATCAGAGAAATGTTTTCTTGAATAAGATCATTAACATATTTTTTTAGTTCATTTGCGTTATACCCAAGAAACTTGAAATCGGGTAAATCAGCTTCTGTGATATTGTAACCGGTTAGGATTTTTTTTATCTCCATGCTTGTCATTAAATATTATCTGAACTCTTCGTTTGTTGATATATTCCATGTCGGATACAAGCTGATTTAATATCTCCACATATTTTATAATCTCGATGCGTGAACTCCTTATATCAGAAAGATGCTCCTGGAAACTCTGTCGTAGTCTTTCTGATTGTGTTTTATGTAATTGATTAATCTCTTTCAAACAATCAATGACATTATTTAGAGTGAATACAATTGCAATGGATGCATCAGGAGTTTTCTCAAAACCAAATTCCCATTGCATGGTATTGTTATCGAGAAATATGAATCTATCAGTTAATTTTGCATTTTTATACCAGGCAAATAATTTCGATATGATGCAACAATTTCATGGTATGATTGTACATCTGTGACATAATCAGATTTTTTAGGTTCTGGTATTTGATAAGATGTCCGAGGTGGGATTTCAGGCCAACCCAATATTGTCCTTATAGAACTTTTATAGATATATACGACATATCGGAGTGAGTTTATCTCAATGGCAGATGATAACGTCGGCTCGTGAACCGTTTTAGCGATTTTCGATTCTTTTCCAGTAATGGATTTTATTCTACGCTGAAATTCGTTATTGATTTGTTCGATTTGGTATGACCCAGATGGTAGCGAAACAACGTTCCAATCTGGAGTATCATCGGGTTTATTCTTACTCGCAAACAGCAGGGAATTATTCGGTTGTTGACCTCCGAAAGGTGCTGATCTAATATTAGGCCAACTATGGTATACTCGTAATTTTCCTAGTGCTATCTCCTTCACGGGAACCGCAGTAGGGAAATTCACACTGAATTCAGGATTCGTTGAGGTTATTGAGATCATTCTGGTTTTCACCGGGGTTGTGTTTTCCGCTATTCGTTGAAGTAGTTCTTGATGTTGCCATTGTTATCAAACTCATGTTGTTTTTCTAATTTTGACATCGCGGAATCATATACACGTACCATCGCGGAAAACTCACTATCGTATATTAATATATCATCGAGGGAGGACGATATCATCGAGGATAATTGTGAGTACGCGGTTGACACAACATGGAACTTAACTACGTAATCCTGCAGTTTACGCTGGCTGCATGATGATATTTTTTTTGTTATTATTGAAATAATTCCAGCGATTGTTGTCGCCGCTGGTATACAAATTGGAACAGCTATCGGGGCAACCATTGTCACCGAGGAGAGTATTATACCGGCTCCGATGATTACACCTGATACCGAGTACACGGTAACGTCAACTGTGGTGATTCTTCGTCGGTTTTTTTAGTATTTTTACTTGATACTCCTCAGTGAGTGTTTTGAGTTTAGTTTGAAATTCTCTGACCTGATCATATCAATACTGCTGTGATCTTGCCTATGATGACATTTTATTTATTATAATAGATTTCAAATTGCTGGCGTTAAATTCGCCAGCGTTGAAAATCATATGTATTTTTAATTCAGTTGTTTACTTAAATCCGCTACGAATTCCACATACCATGTTACTGAAACCGTAACCAACTTATTATCAGTGGATGCTATTGTGAATCGTTCAGTTGTTCCTTTGTCGACGATCGTTGATATCATATTGTTGACCCCAGATGAACTGGTTGATGAAACATTAAATTGAGTCGGCTACACTAATGTTAATCGATAAATACCTTTGACTGTCGCGGTGATATTTAATATGTTAGTGGATGGTGTCCACGTAAATGGTCCGTGTTGGATCGTGTATACTACGTTGTTGGTTTTCTCATGAGTAATCTTTGTTTTTTTCAAGTGTTTCTATCATCCTCGGTAAATCATCTTTGATTGCCTCGATGGTGTTTTTCATCTCATCGATGGATTTTCTAATATCCGGGAGTTTTATGTCGAGTTTATCTAATGAGATCCCCCCAAAGAATTTCTCAATGAGATTTTTACGAAAAGTTGAAAACTTCTCAACATGATCTCCATACCTAGATTGGAGTGTTGCTAATTCTAACATAGCGGATTTTACGTCTGAGATTTTCAATGTGGGATGAATACGTGGAATCCCAAAGAAATTATTTATCGGGATTTCGATATTATCAATTATACTCTGTTGTAAATGTTCAAATTTTGTTATATGGTCATTCAGTTTTTGTTGGAAGTCCACAATAGTTGAAATGAGGACGCTCGGTTTGAGTTTACCCTGATCGGAATACAACGCGATAGTATCTTCTACTGCGTCGCGTCGTTTTGTCAAAATATTATCAAGGGATACATTACTAGTTTTTAATTTACCCTGACGATCTTGAAATACAACTATTTCATTGGGATCATCACTTGCGAGATTTAACATTTCAGATATTTCATCTTCGATTATTTTTTTTTATAACACCGGTTGCAGATATTTCTGTGGTGGTTTTTTTTCAGTTTTGACAGAGATCTCCCTCAAATATCAATCATTATACTCTAAGATCTCTCTAAAAAGCGATTACTCGTATATTCGTGTACGGTTTTATGTAGTGGTTTCCCCGATGATGAAATAGCGTTGAGTACATTTAAAAATTCTATACAGCATATTGGTGGGTCATTCATTTTCTGTGTTGGTAGCGTAGAATACCAGATAGGAGTTTTTAAGCGGTTTATATAACGTATAAATTCTTTAGGCGGCGCTAGCCCATATGAATCGAAATAAACAATCACACGCGAATCAATCGCGTATGCAACCAAGTGAGTTCCAGGTCCGCTGCTGTTATCGAGATTAATGATACCGGTTTCAGTGTTGTTTGGTTGTTGTGGTAATTGATCTCTCATAAAGACACCTCTAAAGTTTTTTATCGCTAGTTTTTTTTAGCAGCATCGAGGAAATCAAAATTTGACATCGGCGATATCTGCGATGGAACCTTCCGGTTTCGAGTTAGTAAACTGTTCCTAGTCTCAGGCCCTTTCCGCTGTACCATGAATACGGCGTTCCTGGTAATCTTAGACCCTTTCCTGATCTTTTTTTTTGTTGTATCCCTGTCCGGTAGCTTTATTTAGTGCCATCCCTGCCGCTGTACCAACGGCTCCTAGCTCGGCAGCTTTTGCTACCGTTGGGGCCGCTGCCGCAATCAACGCTGGTAACGCAACGAAAATGGGAATATACCACCTGATTTTATCATGGTCTTAATTGCGGCCGCAGAGAGAGTGACCTGAACACCTTTTTTATCTTTGATGGCCTCATTGAAGTGGTTTATCTGACGAGCTGACAATGACAGTTTATTCTGACCACCAGACATCTCATTGTGCTTTAGCGATATCGTGGTTCCACATTTTTTTAGCTGAATCCGATTGCAACTTTTTAATCTGACCAGGAGTTAACGTAACACTAACACAACTATATGACCTTTTATTTAATAACAGATTGATCTAATTGTCTACATATTTTCTACTAGTGCATCAACTACCCTCATTCGTCCACCAACACCTTCGAGTAGCATTGATTTGTCACTGAGAATGACAGCAACTGCTCTGTAACCACCATCAGGAGGATCGGTTACGCGAGCTCGAAAGTGTATGTCAACGACGGATTGTCTGGTTATGTCAAGATGTTCCAACGAAAAGTAGTAGATGGGATATAGTTTTCTAAAATCCAACTGTGATATTTGCAGACCGGTATCTACATTATTATCGCGTCCCATAAATGGCAACAAATGATGATACACGCGTGCTATTTGGTTGGTTTCGTAATCAAGTAGTATATCCTCGGCTGGTTCTTCTTGACCGTTATCTTCAACGAAACTTGATTAACACCGAATTTATCAAATATCATATGACTGTGTGATTGTGAACCCAATCGCACCCTATTCTGTAACGAATAAATATATGACGCGGAGCTGAAACACCTTGTTTTGATGCCAGGTGCCATGTAAGTGTACCATTCAGATTAGAATGTATGGTATCTGTTGTTGTTGTTAGCCATGATAGCAATGATTTGCCTCCTGTACTCATAAATGATAGTAATCTGATTTCTGCTGTGATTGATGGAGTCATTACTGGCATCCACAATAATAATTTTGATATAATGAGTTTACCATCAGCAACACCAGCATCATGCCAGATTGCATCATTATCACTACCCTTTCTCACGAATACAATTTTACACACTTAGTGTGAACATATGTTTAACATGTGTGGGATGGTGTTATATATGTGTTGTTGGCTTACATCATTTTCCTGTATCGGGATAATGATGTTTTTTAATGTATAAAAGCTATGGAAATGAATATTATCATTCAACAAATGACTGATGTTATACCTCAGATCTCAACAATCCTGGTTATGTTGGTGCATCGACATCATGACTTGGCTTTATGATGTATTACATACTTCATGTTTTTCTGATACTTTTTTATCACTTTAATTTCAATAGTTCTCTCTCTCTCTCTCTCTCTCTCTCTCTCTCTCTCTCTCTCTCTCTCTCTCTCTCTCTCTCTCTCTCTCTCTCTCTCTCTCTCTCTCTCTGAGTTTTAGCAACTTTCCAGGTTTATATCGAATATTTCAGCGGAAATCAAACCATATTATATGGCATATACGCTCTATTTGAAAACGAAAAAAAAAACAACAACTAGGAGCTATTTTGTCAATTTTGTGCGTTATTTTGACATACTCGATCCCGTTTTATTTATAACCTATAGTTTGTAACCACAAATGTGCGGAAAATAATCATTTAATATACAGAGATGTTCGATAAGAAAGGTGGAATCTTTATTCGTAATCGGATACTTGGCAAAGTTTTGTTTCTGACGAAATATTTATCTTTGAGAAGTTTCCTATCCTACACAAATTATTGTTAAGGATTACATTAGTCTAACATTTGCACAACATACGTAAAACAGTGCATCAATACATTGCAATATTATTACATTGCAGCCTAAGTATGATTTCATCTTTCTTGCGCATGTGTCGTCTCGTTTAGAATGTGATTATACCTCTCTTTAATTCGTTTAGTTTAGTCATGATGTCCTTTTTGAAATGAATTTGTTTGTTCATTTTTGCACTATTTCAAGGTATCAAATCCAATAACAAGACTTCTTGTGGCTAAAGAAGATTCGGCTGTAATGGATACCACAGTCACTTGGTGTGAAGATGTACCAGATGACTCCGAAGTGGCAGAACGAATACAATCAACTCTAGAGGCCCATAACTGGAAATATGAAAATGGTGCGGGCAAACGCATGTTCAGCTACATTGGCCGTGGTAAATGGAAGATCTTTGTGTTGTCAAAAGAAGGTCTACAGAGTGATATGCTAAAACCTCAGTTCATCGCTGCCATGACGGAGAGCATCGAGGAGAATCGTCTTTGCGTAATACCAGTTCTTCGTGGTATGAAGATAGAGGAGGTGCCAGATTTTATAAAATGGGTTACCTATCTCTCTTCGGATGAGGAAGGCTATGAGAAAATATTAATCCAGACGATGGAAGGTACCGAGTCGCAAACAACGTTTTATGTTTCAGAGCTGAAGAACCGGTTGTAACATATATTGGTGCCACAATACTAGATGAAAAGATATATATTCTTCATTTGAAATGAATCTCATCCACAGATATCCTTATTTTATGTGTTACTCATAAAACCCTATTTCAAGCCCCAAATTCCAAACGGATGTAAATTTTCTACGTAGTTAAGGAAGTATTGTATGGTCTAAACCATGAGAAATCATATTATTGTTAACTTGCATTTGAACGGAAGTGAAATTCTTTTCGTCTGAGAATATTCTAGTAATTGAGATTTGTTTACTAGTACTTGCATTGTTTATAAACATGTAGATATCATGATACTGTTTCCCAATATATATAGTGACATCTGTATATATATATATATATATATATATATATATATATATATATATATATATATATATATATATATATATACCAGCAATTTGCTTAATTATCTTTATTAATATGTGCTTATATTATAAGATATTCTTAACCATCTCCAGGTAAAGAAATGGCGATGGAAACAAGATTGCCTGCTGGAGATGTCGCTACAGGACTAGCCTGGGGATTCATCCTAAACTACCTCCCCATTCCATTACTTGGTATGTATATCATTATTTTGGATAATGTTATGTATTATAAAGAGTCTTTTTCCGGATAAGCAAATGTATCACACAGATCGAAACGATCAAAAGATTATCAAATGTTATCACCTTGTCTAAATTTATAAATCTTGCCTGCTGACGTTAGATTTGTCGGATAACGATCAAAAGATAATCAAATGTTATCCCATTGTCTAAATTTATAAATCTTGCCTGCTGACCTTAGATTCGTCTGATATAACGTGGCATATCCTCCTTGTGTGTTATCTTGTGTTAAGGTTCTTGAGGCTAGATTGCAATGTTCGTACATTTTTGTTTCAGAAGATATTGAGGTTGAAACGTAATCACTATATGACCTAGACCAACCCTAATCAACATGAAATCAGATTAAAGGTGACCAGTTACATAATCTATCAAGACTATGTGATTTTTGAAATGTTCGTTTTAGATAATTCTTGAGATTATTTGGGACATAGAAGATATAACTCTAGTGACGAAAACAAGGAATGGGCACCAAAACTAATTATGTCAAATGTTCATGAAAGTACTGAACAGTGGCATCATACATCTTTATAGTAACTGTCCAGTTACTCATTCGAATTTGCTTGATGTACATCTTCATATATATATATATATATATATATATATATATATATATATATATATATATATATATATATATATATATATAACATTATAATACCTTTACACGTTAAAGATGTTTATTTTCTAAGAAATGTTCAAACCATTCATTTATACACACTACAGCAACATATTATAACTGTCTTTACATATCTCATTCTTGTAGGAACGTCTCGAGACCAGACTGGTAAGTAAGTCCAAATAATGTTGCTTTTCATACATTTTCACTACAGATTAATTATCTTACCATCCTCTCTTATTATTAACAGACACACAAATATTAACAACCTTCTTCACCTTTAGTTAGTATTTCATTTTGACAAATATACTGTTACATTTAAATTATATTAAATTAAGTTTGTACGTTCTGTCCCTGTATATTTGCTGTTTTGTTTTTTTAGTACATATTTTATGAGAACTTTTTATGAGATGATGATTGTTCTCATAAACTCATAGTCATGCTGTAAAGTTTGAATTCCGGAATGAGAGAGAAGAAGAATGAGCTCCTTAAAGAAGGTGTCACTACGATGATGAGATACAGCCACGTCTGGGAATGAAGTATGGAATCTGTAATGATACAAGTCTCTTTTGAGTTCCGACCAAACGTCTCTTTATTGAAATACTCAATATATAACACAACATTCAAACATCCATCAACATAAACTAAATTACAGATATAAGAGAAATATATAAAACTACGATATTCCATCACTTACCAACATCATACATTTGTATGATTTCTGCCTTTTTGAATATAATACAGGTAATCAAATATCGAATAAATTCACGATAGCCAAAGAATCCAAAACTCAATATCTGAAATTAATACTGCAATCATTTAGTAGAAATATATTTTACTGAATTCTCTCTAAAGCACCAACATATCAAACTCTATCATTTGCAGGGTATTTTATTTCTGAATTAACTATTACTGAGTATGATGTTGGTAGCGAACATCGTATTTTACAATAATCAAGAATAGAAGTACAATTAAATATAAGTTCTACAACAAATAAACTTTCTAGTACATTATTTTAAAGAATAGTAAAGAAATATTACAATATACTTCAATGTTAGATTAACTTCTTAACACTAAAAATTCATATAGTGTATAGAAATTTGTACGTAGATAGTATCTTACCTGTAATGATACAATTCTCCTTTGAGCTCTAACGAACAATTGGTCCGATCTAATATCACTACTCTTATATAGTTTTGTTTCGTCAGAATCTCAAGTGAGGTTTCATTGTATCCCACAAGCAAGCGATGGCGACTAAGTACTTATTAGTCAGTCAATTAGCTTCATCAGCCTTATTAATTACTCAAGAAGTATCTCTAATATTTATTTGTCTGTAAACATACCAATGGTACTTTTACTGACCCTTGGATCACATATAATTCGTTCTGCGGTTGCTTCTTTCTACTTTGTACTTAATTCATTCTGCTTGTATCAACTAATCGAAACGGACAATCAGTTTACATACCATTGGTCCATTACCTATGTGCAATATTTTTGACCCAAAGATTGAAGATAGTTCCTTCTGCGAAGTGCTTAATTTATACTGCTGGTATCAATTAATTGGGACGGATAATCAGTTTATGTACTTATAACTCTCTGGCTACATCTCATTCGATTATGCCGATATCCAACACGTGTAGTTACTAAATGTCTAGAAGGCATGTCATTTATTCCCCGAATCCTTACACAACAATAAGTAGTTGTTCATGTTTGATGATTTGATTTAGTTACAATTCTTTCCTTTTAACACTAATTTTTTAAACAATTAGATTGATAAAAAGCTCCGGTGCTAGAGAGTTTTGGCTTAGCTCAAAAGGGTATAATCTTTATTATTATGTTATATAGTTGTATACAGAATTAAATTAAATCAACCTCAATATGCTTTAGTAGAAATGAAACATTACTTTTAATAAAATTTAGAGAAAATTTCAATCTGATTACTTTTACTAAACATTGTGTACTAATACATATATTTATTATTTGCCTTCCGATCTGTAAATGATACTAATGAAAGTTATATCATTATTAGTCTCAGAATACATTCAGAAATTGTTTTAATTTTGCGTGATATTTGTCAGTTATTTCAGCATTAGACTTGCGCTTTTATGCTGGTGTCATTCATTAAACATATTACGGCTGATCAATTCCCAGATATCCTTTTATCTATCATCTTTTACATCGATAATTAATTTCTTCCTAATGCACAGGCGTTGTGGAATTTACTTTTGCAACCGTGTTATGTCCCAAATTTATAATGTTTCTTCATTGTATGCATCTGTCTACACGAGGCTAATTAGATCCGTTAATTATATTTTATTTTAAATGGCCAGGGCCGTTACAGCTTCATTTCATTATAAATGTCCTTATTGGTTTTGAATTGTTTCACCTTGGCTATCGCGAATGCTTCGGCTCCATTTTTGGTTGACATGTATAATAAAAGCCATCCCTTCCCTGCCAGTCTTTTAGAAAGTCCATACTCCCTATCACTAGATAATGCCGATTTAATATAAGTCTCTAAAAATGTAACAGGTACAGCTACCAATATAGCAAATTTCTCTGAATATTAACACTTAAGTCCTCAGAACATTGTGCTATTGGTCTATAAATTCATTGCATTTTGACATCTATCCATAAGAGAAACAGTTTCTTTTGATATGCAGATTTGACAGGCAGGATATGGAAAAAATTGAAAGAGAAACATCTCAATTGTGCCTGCATTAACAAGTTGTACATCACTATTCCCAAAACATGTCAGCCAACATCTATTGAAACCAACATCGAGAAAAATCCGAACTTTGAACCTCTGATAGAAAACGTTGGGCGACTGGAACCTGTCAAGTTCACATCCTCGGGGACTGTCGATAGACCTTACGAGCTGGTCATGTATAAAATGACAACCAAAGAAACCAAGTTACCCGACGACCGAAATGAGGTATTGCTTAAGTCTGGTTTCAAAACAGATCGACGAAATGCCTCAGACATAGTGGATGACAATTATAGTGCTATATACTTATCTTTCTTGATCCGATTAAAAAAACGAAAGTCAAAGTTACAGATACACTAAGTGTCAAACGCGTGTAAACATCAAGTTAATACATTTTGGGAATCATATATAACAGTAAGTGCAAGTATTCTACCATAGTAGGAAAATAAGTAAACAGTTATAAGACAGTTTCCCATGTAAATCATTATTGTTTTGAAAATCAACTTGCTTTTATGCTTCAAAAATAACAACTCAACTTCTTGTTCTGTATCTGTCATGGTTAGAATACTATCTATTTAGCCACAAAAATTCTGAACTTATTTACTTTTGGAGGATGCACAATTTAATTTTCTAAATAGTTGTTTATGTTTCAAAGATGAATATACTTTTAAAATCGATTTCAGATTTGTTTCCTAGCCGAGCAGGCTACGCCTACTTACACGCTCTTTAATATGTCTAAGCAATACTGCGATGCCGGCCTCTCCCATGAAGATCTAATGGAGCAAGCCAAGGATTTCTCGATCCTTTGTACTACAATCATTGCAAGACAGAATTTCAAGGAAAAGGTGGCAGACATTGAGGACCTCTGCCAATTTGTCTACTTTGATAGTAAGTTTCCAGTGTGCAATTTTTCACAAAAAAAAGGTTTTATGATAACCTCCTTCTAATGCGATACCTTTCACTCCGTATTGGGTTTTGAAGTGGGATATTTGATTTGATCTTATTTGTTTTCTTATAATAATCCTATCACACAATACCTGTAAATGTAAATTTATTGTGCAGGTTCATTAAACATTGTCTCTAATATGGAACCTTGCAATATCATCTTTTCACTAATGTGTGGTAAAAGACGGAATCGTGTAATATGTATGTTTAAACATTTTTTAGTACTTCTTGCAACTCAGGGCTTTTGCCGAATCTCAGTTTTAGTTTGAAGCACTTTGCCTTACAAATTATCGTGCCGAGGAAAAAAGTACGATATGTATGAAAAACAAACTTCATCCAAATCTATTCAAAACACCAAAAACTATGTTATTTGTTCTTTTTGCAAAACTGCAGATCTTAAAATATGCAGTACTACACCCAACTCATATACGTTTTGGAATATAATATGGCCACACAC
Source organism: Unio pictorum (assembly GCA_030141615.1). Lineage (NCBI taxonomy): Eukaryota > Metazoa > Mollusca > Bivalvia > Unionida > Unionidae > Unio > Unio pictorum. Next base: position 7,216,412 of record JARLTB010000141.1, on the reverse strand, counting down.
GTCTCCTTCCCTGTACAACTATCAATTCTTATATATGTAACAACGTGGACTCGTTGAATGGAGAAGCGTGCACCATCTAAGAAACTTTTATTTATTGTGTTCTTATATCAATTAATCATTTGCTATTATATTTGGCTTATAAAATTAGCTCTTAACTTCGTTGCACTACCTTACCCATTGGGGGCTCCGTCGTTAAAATATATTTAAAGCTTGTGTCTTTGGGCTTATCTGGCTTTTTTCAAACACACTTCCTGAATATTTTTAGTTCCAGTACAATATCCACTAAGCCATCAAAGGATGAATCATTTATATTGAAATATATCTATTTCAGATACGAGTAAAACAACTATGGCAGAATGCTTGATGGAAGCAATCAGGAAGGACTTGTCTTCTGGCGTCAAATTGGTTTCCTGAATTAAAAAAATATTATAATTATTATGTTTAAAAGCTATTTTATAGGTTTATATAGGTCATGTGCAAATGTTCTTGAGTTGGACAATTTACCGATTTTGATGTACAGTATACGATGTACAGTATATGTACAGTACTATAAACTAAAATGCTTGACAAAAGAAATTGTTACTGTGTTAATGTAATGCTACAATGTTTTTGAAGTTACGTACAAGTTCGAGAGTGCATCTGTCATACGGATGGAAACTATAAGTAGAACCCTGTACATTATGTGGCTATTTGCATATGAATATACTTAAAACAATCTTTCTAAATTTACAATAGTGCAGGTAATGAAGCATTGCATTTTATTTGGAATAGTAACTTACTACGTCAAACAAAACATGTGCCGCGTCGTATCACGCTAACAAGGTTCTGTTGGGTTAGTTTGTGCGTTATGTGAATAGTTGTGTCTCTTTACATTATTCATTAACTGAGCAGAAATATATTGGATTATATATATATATATATATATATATATATATATATATATTGGAAAGAATGTAACACTAATAGAAGGAATATTAATTCGTCCGACCAGCACTGTAAGTTGACCAATAGGGATGGAAACTAATTACTTATAAATTGAAACAGCTAATTCATGACAAGACTGATAAAAGCGCATCCCTATAGGCTGTAACAAGAAAGGAATAAGTTATATATATATATATATATATATATATATATATATATATATATATATATATATATATATATATATATATATATATATTCGGCAAACGTCAGTCTACCATAGCGAGATTTAAAAAAAAATATAAGTGTTCCAGCTTCTGAAGAACATTTGCCATAATATTATATGGCTTTACGTGTTTGGTTTTCATAATGCGCAAGTCCTATACCGGCTAGTAAAATAAAAAGGAAAAACGGACGCAGAATGCAGAGACTGGTGGAACTGATGAGCGAATTAAATCAGTCAGAGGAATATATAGAAATCGTTTTATATGGAGAAAAACGTTAGGAAAGGACCTTGCAGAATCAATCAAATTGAGCGACATAAGCGATGGGTGTCAGACGGTGATTGGTCTTGATAACAGAATAAGTGTCGAGAGAAACGTGAAAAATGTTATCAACCACAATCTGACTTCACAAAAATAGTTGTAAGTCAGGATACATAAGAAACATATACTAGCATATTCCACAGATAATAAGCCAAATTGTGTATTATAATGGAGAAATAACGTAGTGATGAGGAACGAGTAACATCAATCATTTAAATGTTTTGCATAAACGTCTAGACATGCATTACAGACTCAGCATAACGTTGTATCACACCTTCATCATGACTGAAGATTTGGCATGGAAAGTGTTAAATTCAAGCAAAATAATATTATTGTATCTATCTGTTTGTACGTATGTATGTAAGAGAAAACACAAAAACACACACACACACAGATATATATATATATATATATATATATATATATATATATATATATATATATATATATATATATATATATATACTGATTTTAATATACTTTTTGTGAAACAGAATTATGATAAACATTGATTTTGTTTATATTGTGGCGTGTATAGATTTCATTGCTTAAAATTTGTTTTTCATCTGAATGACACATGTTAAAAAGCCTCCAAAAAGAAAAGGCAACCGTCGGGAAATTGTTTTAGTGTTTCGTCCTGAAAATTGGCGCAGGTACACCTAGAGAAAACCAGTCAGGTTTCATTGTATTGGGGGTTAGTGTTTGTAGCGGATGGAGTATTGAAAATATAAATATATTGCGTGCTACATGTAACATATTCTAAATGAGAAATGTTTCAGTATTAATTCAAAGCTATATATGTTCTTCAAAATAAAACGGCCCTGTTTGCTGAGGAGTTTGTTTCTAAAATTATGTTTTATTTGTATCTCTGTCTTTTCATATCCTGGAAAATGTCTCTCATTTTGTTTATTTGTACATGGAATGATGTGTACTCTATATTCCATTTTAATAGTGTATTTCTGTTGAACGCAATAAGTGTAAAATATATTCTGCTTAAATGATCTTTTTGATCCTGGGTGTGAATGTTTGTGTTTTTTTTTTCTTCAAAAGAATAGTTTGTCATTAAATGAAGGTACTGAAGCTTTCATTTTCATTATACTTTTAGCATATCAGTTGAATATGAGAGTGAAATTCCATTGTGCACAGAAAGATTTTTAACAGTACTGTTTGCTAATGATTTTTCGATTCTGCTTCAATAATGTATTAGCAATGGTGCTCACAACCTCTCGACTTATATTCACATATTTAATTATTTTAGCTAATTTGTTAAAACGCTTGTTTTGGCACATATTACTGTGCGTTTACGTGTATCTTAGTTTCTAATAGCTCTAAATTCGGCTCAGTGTACAGAACAAAATCGTTCTTGTTGCCAATCTATTGTGCAGGACATTCATATAGACTATCGAACCAAATACACGGTTATAATCAGCACAAACGAATAATCATAAATGTATCATTGTTGATCTGTTATTAGTAGCTCTTGTAGATTTATCGATCAGTTTGTGTGAATTTAAGGTACCAGTATTCATAATATTCGTTAGGAAAATATAATTTGACTTTTTTGTTATTTTTTTTCAATTTAAGGTTTCACCAAATTTCAATCGCAGACTCCGTAGTCGCAAGTCAGATGAACTAGATCGAAATATGTCAAAGACATTTACAATAACAGAGTCTAAAAAAGCACCATGCAACATCAAATCAGGCAAATTAGCGGGATATGACAATACCCTGCCTGAGTTTCTGAAGCATACTGGCTCGAACGTAAAGGTATTGCTCGCCACTTTATACACCCGGGTTATTAGGAAACAGTGCCTGTCGATTACCGGTATATGGCAAACATGCAAATATAATTGCGTTCCTTAAGCCTGGCAAAGATTCTCACAAGATACTGGAGTGCCTGATTCACCAAAGAGTCAGTACTGACTGGGAGAACATCATAACTGTTTATGAGGTAGGCTTCAGGCATGTCTGCAGCACTTGCAATCATGTCCTTGCCCTAACTACGTTTCATGAAAGCAGGTTTCAGAGGGAACTTACACGTGGAGTTAATTTCTTTGAGCTAACTACGGATTATGACACGGTTTAGTATGCAGCGCTGTTGTTGAACATGTCCAGACTATTGCCGCAGCGGAGAGTTGAGACCATCGAACTGTTCCTTCGTGACAAGCGCTTCACAGTGCACATCCAAGAGAGCTTAAACTCGTGGATACGACAAAATAATGGACTCACACAAGGGTCAATTCTTCGCCAAGTCTATTCACTGTTTATATCAATGACTTACCTGAACTAGAGGCGCACAAGTTCATTTACGCAGATCACATTGCTCTCAGGACCCAAAGTCGCTCGTTTTCTGAGCCTTACCAGGTACTGAACAAGGACCTGAAGGAAATAACAGACTTCTTCAAGAAATGGCGCCTACAGCCACACACAACAAAGACAGTCTCCAGCTTCTTTCACTTTAACAATCCAAATGTAAACCATGAGCTTTGCATCCTACTCAGTGAGCGGCAAAAGAAACACGATCTGATACCAGCATACCTTTATGTGACTTTGGACAGATCACTGACATTTTACAACCACCTGAAGAAAACTTCTGAAAAATGAGCACTTGTAACATCCTTCTCCGCCAATTTGCTGGCTCAACCTGGTTCACTAGTGCGCAGACACTCAAGACATCAGTATTGGCCATGGTTTATACAGCCAAATGTTGCGCTCCTGTCTTAGCTCGTTCGTCCCATACCAAGCTAACTAACGTACAGCTCAACACAACAATTCGCATAATCTCTGGACCATTGCGTCCTACTCCTTTACCATGGCTGCCTGTATTCATCAACATTCCCCATCCACATCATCGCCGCCAGGAAAAAAAAAACAAAAAGGTTAACTAAGGTTTATGCCAGTAAGAAATTTGCACTGTACATGGACATAACATCACGCCCAGCAGTCCACTTGGCAGGATATTCAAATATAGTTTTGTCCATTGCCGGAGGATATCAGATATTTCAGCATGTAGTGAAGAGTGGTCTCCAATAGATGATGCAAAACACTACCTCTTATCTGAGACATATGTCTGCCCTACTGGCTTCTACCTTCCACGATATCAGTGGACCACACTGAACCGTTAACTTTGTTTGCTGGGGTCATGCCATTGACTCTTATTTCAGCTATGGGGCTCTAGAAACCATGTCACATATTGTGAACAACTGTCCACTATCCAAGTTCTACAGTTGATTGCAGGCTCTGCACGTTGCTGATAACGACGTTGTTAAATGGCTGTGCATGCACTTCACACGATAAATACATTTAAAAAATACTACCCATATTTTTGTGGTTTTTTTTTTAATAGATGAAATGATTGTTGAAAGTACATTATTATGGTGTCTTCTCGTGGAATTGATCAATTGGGTAAATTTAAACTACCCTATGAGATGCTGTAAGTGTTATTTCCTTAGTTATTGCGATTCTTTCGTAAGTTTCATGGATTTATCGCTGTTAGCCGTGGAAAGATTATGGGCTGGCCAAAAGGAAATAATTCATAATGTATTAACATGATGGATAATTAGATTTTAATTTATTTGGGCGGAATTACAGATCAAGAGTCATGTGTTTGCTTTGATAATAAAGCAGAGCACTTGCAAGAGGGCATCTGTTCATAGGAATGAAAGGAAAGGGAGCTGCTGACAACCAACATTGATGTTAACAAAACCTTGATTAAGAGCTATTTATTTTGAAGAAACTCAGTTTCAAGTTTGATGAAAATTGATAACTTGCTTAATCGTCGTATATCCCTCAAAAAGCATACACATAAACCCACGCGCGTCATGTCAGTATGTTTGTTTTAATATAGAATTTTTTATCATATGGGAAACTATGTCACGCAAATTGCAAGGACGTTTTATAATAAAACATAAAAAAGTAGTGCAAATGAAATAAATGCAAAATGAGCGATATGTGACATGCATATCATATTACGTGCCAGCTGTTCAGCAAGTGTAACGAGTAGAACGCGGCTGGCTTTCTACTAATTTAGATTAAATCGCATCGTTTTGGTTATTGTAAACTTCATCCAAGGTTCCAGCGTGATAACTCTATTTACACCTTGTCGTATCGAGTAGATATTTCTGTACTTAAGATCTGTAAATTTCATTAGATGCGCAAGCCACCGCATTATTTTAAAATTAAGTTTATCAAATTTGAACACCGTCTCTAACCTGGAATGAGAAAATATCTAAACAGTATTAAAGTGTATTTGAATGAATCCACAATATCCCGAAAATAGTTAGTCCAAAAAGTATTCATGCGCACTTTGTAATTGAGCGTAGCCAACACCTTTGTTGTTGCTTCCTAGCGACGCAGTTGTGGATGAGGAATATTGCAGCAGAGATTATGCGCATTGTTGTGCTGAGCTGGACATCAATTAGCTTAGTATGGGATGAGTTAACCCAGACAGGAGTGCTGTATTCTGCTGCCGAATACCAGAGGGCCAGTGCTGATGTCTTGAGCGTCTGAGCACTAGAGCCCAAAGGTTGAGCTTGCCAGTTTGAGGAGTAGGTTGTTTCGAGTGCTGAGTTTTGCTGCAGTTTTCTTCAGGTGGTTATAAAATGTTAGTGATCTCTCGAGATCTACACCAAGGTATGTTGGTGTCAGATCGTGTATGATATGCTGCCCGTTGAGGAAGTTGAAAGGCTCACGGATCGCATTTGCATTGTTAAGCTGGAGACTGTTGCGCTTGGCTGTAGGCTCCATTTTTTATGAAGTTCGTCATATCCTCCAGGTTGTTATTTAGTACCCCCTCATTCTCAAAGCTGAAAGCTGAAAGAATAACGTCAATGAAGAAAATATCAGTTTATTTGCATATCAAATTAAGTTCATTCTCGCTTAAAGAAATGTAAAAAACGAAAACATGAACATTTGGTACCGAGTTAAAATCTCCTCATGGATTGTCTCCACTCCAATACATTTAAAATTTTATTTGTTGATGTTTGGGGTGGTGAGTAGGATACTGACATTTTGAAGAAAACAAAGATTCCAGTTGCCTCGCGTATTCGACGGCGGCTGCCTTTTGGTATGGTGTTTTTGATAGAAATACATTGCAGCGACTGTACACGTCTTCTTCTTAAACTCATTATCATCACCATCATCATCGTCGTCAATTTCTTGACCTATTGTGGTCATTTAGGCACTGTGCTGCTGAACATCTGACCAGTTTCCTCCACTTGGGTCGATCATGTGTCAATGCCTGTATCTCCGCAAAACGTTTCCTGGTCCATTCTGTGATGTTGTCACCCCACTTTTTTCACTGTCTACCTCTCCTCCTGCCACCCTGGACGCTGCCCTGCAGTACTGTTGTAGATAGACTGTTAGCTCTAGTGACATGGCCATACCATTTCAGCCTTCTCTTTTTGACAATAGTGAGGAGAGCTTCATAATGGCCTACTTTGTGCATGATAGTGCTACCCACTTCTTCATTTGTGATGTGGTCCATGTAAGAAATGCTCAAGATGGTTTTGTTGCAACTCATTTCAAGTGCCTGGATGCTTCGTTGTATTTCTGCTGTCATGGTCCAGGCCATACATGAATACAAAAAGATTGAGATGACTAGTGCTCTCAATAGTCTGATTTTAGTTTTCAGACAGATATTCTTGTTTCTCTAGATGGGCCTTACCTTTGACATAGGTGCCATTGTATGTGCTGCTCGTGATCAAATGTCAGATCTTAATCCTTCTTCGGGGATTATGGAACCAAGATATTTGAGCTGGCCCACTGTTTCCAGTTCCTGTCCTCTGACTTTAATCGTAGCTGAGATTTGTTTGCCACTATTTGTCATCAGCTTTGTCTTGCCAGCGCTTATCTCCATGTCAAATCTGGAAGATGTTTAATCCAGGTTCTTGACTAAAGTAGCAACCTCGTCTTCACTGTCTGCCAGCCCATCAATGACGTCTGAAACATGGAGGTTGGTGATGTTACTCATTCCATTGCTGACTGCCCCAGTGATTTTCCAGGACTTCGCTCATTATGCGCTCTTAAGTAGATATTGAAAAGTGCGGGTGACAGGAGACAGACTTGACGTACTCCAACTGTTGTCTGGGACGAGTCCCCCACATAACATTGAGCAATTACTACCCTGGTAGCCTTGGTGTACAGCTGCTTGATGGTATTGGTCAATGTTGACCCATGTTGTTCTTCTTTCATTGTGACCCACAATGTCTCATGCCAAACTCTGTCACAAGCGATTTTGAAATATATAAACACATGGCAGATGTCTTCTTTATGTTGTGAGTATTTTTCACCCAGAACTCTTAGATTGGAAACTTGTTCTGTTGTGTTTCTTCCACTCCGGAACCCTGCCTGTTCTTCAGCGATTATTTCTTGTGCTTGTGGTTTCAGTCTGCTCAAGATGATCTTCAGCGTAACCTTGCTAGCATGACTGATCAAACTAATAGTTCTGTAATTTTGGCACAGCTGAAAATTACCTCTTTGGGGGAGTGTTGTAATCAGTGACTGGATCCATTGTGTTGGCCAATCACCTGTCTGCTAGATCTTGTTGCAAATATGTGTTAGTAGCACTATCACTAATTCAACACTGCAATAATGTATGCCATTAGGAGATAACATGAGACCGCATTTGCTGGCACGTTCTCTCGGATACTCACTTTCGCTGATATAAGATGGTAGCCCACGCGGTCAGAGGTGAGATAGACTTGACCTGTATTTGGAAGAGCCTTATACACTCGGTCATCCAGGACTCCATCTTGAAGCCATGCATCTCATCTTATAGGTAGTAAACCTACATCTTTAGTTGCCTGATATACATTTTGCTCATCGGACGATCAGCGTTCGTCCTTGTTCGATTAGATTATTTTAAACTCTTCAGATGTAGATTTAGTCATTAGTGGTAATAGTTAAGACGATCTTGATCTAAACTTCTCTGTACAGACACATCTGATAGTTCTGGCCAAATTCCAGGAATTTAACAATTCCCATCATGCATTTACAGTCAGTTGAAGAATAGTTATTGCTGACCAGTTGGAGAAGTACACAAGTGAAATAAGTAACTAATAAATTTACTAAAACTACATATACACGACATTGAAGATATATAATACGTCTCTGATCTGATGTTTTCTGATATCAGAACCTCTCTATCTCCTTAAGAAAACCTCCCAACTGTATATAACGATCTAATAGACCTTTTTATGCTTCTGAATAAAAATAATAAATCTATAAAGATATGAAAAGAAAAAAGATTTTGGATAAAAGACGAGCGTCTCCGTGGAGAATAATATAAATAAGATAAAGAATACATGATATTTCAGAAACCAATTAAACAAAGCAAAAGAAATGTACATCTTGGAACAATTCAGTGAGTTATAAAAAGCTGCAGAATTCCAAAAGGAATGGTTTTACAGAACAGCAGGTCTTCATGAAAAGGACCTGGTGAAAAATATATTTGAACTAAAAGTTGGCATAGACATAATTCTGGACCTTCATTTGCTTCATGACTCGCCACGTTAGCATATTGAAAACTTCCGAACTGAAGAGAAAGACAATAATTTCACTGAATTATCAGCCGATAAAATTGGTTGTGAAGACCATCTGGGATTCAAATATCGAACAAGGAACGGACACTTTAATTTGTAATAGCATAACCCAAAATAATATTTAATAGTCAGTTTTTAATATGTAACAAACTTAATGTGGAGATGTTAAAATACAGATTGAACATGCTATATGTTTTCTTCAGTCTATAAATTCCATTTTGTACCAAATTTAAAATCGTAGTCTACTGAAACGTATACGATATACCTAATTGTGTAATCTTTGTTACCATTTTCAAAGTTGTGAAAAAATGCTTAATAGACATCTTAAATTGTTTCTTTTTTATAAAGGTATTGCAAAAGTATTCCGGAAGAGGTTTAGCTGCAGAGGGGGCGAATCAGACAACCTTTTATAGGCGTCTGTTTGGAAAACTAAGGCTAGTAGAGGGGGGGGGGGAATCCGACAACCTTTTATAGGCGTTTATTTGGCAAACTGAGGCTGCCTTGAAAAGTGAATCGGACAAGCGTCGATTCGGCAAAGTAAGGCTTCCTCGAAATCGTTAAAAAAAAAAGGCGTCGACGAGGCTAACCAATGTTCGAAGACGCCATGGTTGTTGTCGCCGCCCCCTCTGCTGCTATGAGTTAACAATTGTTTTTACGATGAAAATCACTACGATTTCACAAACAGACTAATTTGTAAAACCTCGCCGCGTAAATCAATCAGATAGTTGGATTGGTCGGTGAGTTTAAAGTTAATTCTCGTTAACGAATCATTATGACATCGCATATAAACTGGATTAGTTGGGTCCTCAACGATTAGAAATTATGGAACAGCTGTTGGTGCAAAAGAGTATAAAATATATCCCTGCTGAGCTTGATTTGATCGCTCGAGATTATTTGATAGCTTCCTTCGATAACATCACATACCAAAATTCAATGCTATCACCGAGGTTATATTCACGTTGGACGGAGCGATATGCCTGCCGCCTCCGTCTGGGTCGTTATTAAACCGGAGAATTGTTGTTTGTTGTTTCCATTTGTTGAGTATCAAAGAAAAGTTTTCTTGAATAAGATCATTAACAGATTTTTTTTAGTTCATTTGCTTTATATCCAGGAAACTTGAAATCGGGTAAATCAGCTTCTGTTATATTGTGGCTGGTTAAAAAATTTTCTTTATCTCCATTGCTGTCATTAATTATCGGCTGAATTACTCGTTTGTTGATATATTCCATATCGGATACAAGCTGATTTAATATCTCAACATATTTTATGATCTTATCACGCGGCTTTGTTATATCAGAGAGATGCTCCTGAAAGCTTCGTCGTAGTTGTAGTTGTGTCTTATGCAGTTGATTAATCTCACCGAAGTAATCAATGACGTATTTTAGCGTAAATGCAATGGTAACGAATGAATTAAGGGTTTTCTCAAAAATAAAATCCCATTGCATGATATTATTATCGGTAAATATAAATCTATCGGTTATTTTTGCATTTTTTATATCGAATAAATCATTTCGATATGATGGGTTGATTTCATGATATGATTGTACACCCTTGACATAATTGGATGTTTCAATTTCGGGTAATTGATAAGCTGTCCGAGGTGGTATTTCAGGCCAACCCAGTATTGTCCTTATAGAACTCTGATAGATATCTACGACATAATTAGGTGAGTTTATCTCAATCGCGGATGATAACGTCGGCTCGTGGACCGTTATAACGATTTTCGATTCTGCTCCAGTAATGGATTTTCTTCTACGCTGAAATTCAGCATTGATTTGTTCGATTTCGTATGACCCTGATGGTATCAAAACAACATTCCAGTCTGGAGTTCCATCGGGTTTATTCTTATTAGCAAATAATTAGGAATTAGTCGGTTGTTGACATATTAGGCCAACTATGGTATACTCGTAGTTTTGCTAACGTTATTTCTTTCACCGAAATCGGAGTAGGGAAATTCACGCTAAATTCAGGATTCATTGAGGTTATTGAGATCATGCTGGTTTGTACCGGATTTGTGTTCTCCACTATTCGTTGAAGTAGTTCTTGCGGTGTTGTCATTGTTTTTATATTCATGTTGTATTTCTAATTTTGATATCGCGGAATCATAAATACTAACCATCGCTGAGAACTCACTATCGGATATAAATGTATCATCGAGCGACGACGATATCAACGAGGACAATTGCGAGTATGCGGTTGATACAACATGAAATTTAATTATGTAATCTTGTAGTTTGCGTTGGCCGCATAATGATATTTTTTTGGTTATTATCAAAATAATTTTCGCGATTGTTGTCGCTGCGGATATATAAATTGGAACAGCTATCGGGGCAATCATTGTCACCGAAGATAGTATTATACCAGCTCCGGCGATTACACCACTCACAGAGTACACAATGACAATAACTGCAGTGATTCTTCATCGGTATTTTTTTTTTTACTTGATAATCCTCAGTGAGGGTTTTGAGTTTAGTTTGGAATTCTCTGACTTGATCATAGCGATATTGAGATACCGAAGGTACCGTTGATGACGACATTATATTTTCAAATCAGTTTACGATTTCAATTTAGTTGTTTACTCAAATCCGCTACGAATTCCACATACCATGATACTGAAACCCTAACCAAATTCTTATCAGTGGATGCTATCGTGAACTGTTCAGTTGTATCCTTGTCTATGATCGTTGATATCATATTGTTGACCCCAGATGAACTCGATGATGATATATTAAATTGAGTTGGTGTCACTAGTGTTAATCGATAAATACCTTTGACGGTTGCAGTGATATCTAATTTGTTGTTTGCAGGTGTCCACGCAAATGATCCGTATTGAATCGTGTATACTACGTTGTTGGTTTTCGCATGAGGGATTTTTGTTTTTTCAACGATTGTTATCATCCTCGCTGCATCCTCCCTGATTGCCTCGATAGTGTTTTTCATCTCATCGATGGATTTTTTAATATCAGGAAGTTTTATGTCAATTTTATCCAACGTTGCTCCAATAAATTTATCTACGATGTTTCTACGAAATGTTGAAAACTGTTTTACATGTTCTTCATATCTGACTTGAAGTGTCGTTAGTTCCAACATAGTATCTTTGATCGTTGTGAGCTTCGGTGTGGTCACCGGTGGATTTGCAAGGAAATCTAATAACGGCTTGTCAATATTGTTAATTCGTTCCAAGATAGTTGATACAAGTATACCCGGTTTGAGTTTACCCTGATCGGAAAACAACGCGATAGTGCCTTCGGTTACGCCATTTTGTTTAACTAAAATATCATTCAGGGAAACATTACTAGATTTTAATTTACCCTGACGATCTTGAAATACAACTATTTCATTAGGAGCAACACTTGTTAGGTTCAACGTCTCAGCTATTTCATCTTCGATTATTTTTTTTTTATATCACCGGTTGCAGATGTTTCTGTTGCTGGTTTCTTCGATGGTAATAGAGGTCGTCCCCAAATATCAATCATGTTATTCTATATAATCCCTCTAAAATCTTTTCGTTGCAAAATCTTCGTCATTACCAGCGACTGCTAGTGTATTCATTTACGACAGCATGTGGTGGTTTTCCAGATGTTGAAATAGTGTCAAGGACATTTAATACTTCGCTGCCGCATATTGGTGGGTCATTCATTTGTTGTGTTGGTATCGTAGAATACCAACGAGGAGTTTTTAAGTAGTTTATATAACGCATGAATTCCTTCGGCAGTGCTAATCCATATGAATCGAAATAAACGATTTCACGTGGATCAATCGCGTATGCAACCCAGTGGGTTCCGGGTCCGGTGCTGTTATCGAGATTAATAATACCGGTTTCAACTCTGTTTGGTTGTGTCGGCAATTGATCTTTCATAAAGACACCTCTGAAATTTTTAATCGATAGTTTTTTAGCAGCATCGAGTAAATCAAAATTGGACATTGGAGTCGAAGATTCCTCAATCGAAGATTTCTCAACTAGTAAACCGGTCCTAGTCTTAGACCCTTTCCGCTGTACCATGAATATGGGGTTCCTGGTAGTCTTAGACCCTTTTTCCTTCTGTTCTTATATCCTTTTCCAGTTGATTTCTTTAGTCTCATTCCTGCCGCGGTACTAACGGCTCCTAACGCCGCCGCTTTAGCCACCGCTGGGGCAGCCGCGGCAATCAACGCCGGAATCTCAGCTAACAATGTAAATATACCGCCGGTTTTAATCATGCTTTTGATCTCAGCCGCAGAAAGAGTGATTTGAATGCCTTTTTTATCCTTGAACGCATCATTGAAGTGTTTTACCTGACGAGTTGTCAGCGATAATTTATTCGCCCCGCCAGTCATCCGATTGTTTTTCAGCGTGATCGTGGTTCCGCATTTTCTAGATGACTCTGATAGCAATTTCTTGAGCTGACCGGGAGTTAACGTAAAACTAATATGACTATATGACATTATACAATAACAGATTGATCTAAATGTTACATATTTTCCACTGGTGCATCTATCACTCTCATTCTTCCGCCAACAAATTCGAGTAGCATTGATTTGTCGCTGAGAATGACAGCAACCGCTCTGTATTGGGCAATAGCATGCTCACCATCAGTAATGCGGTTTACATTGGCTCTAAAGTGTATTTCAACGACTGACTGTCTTGTTAAATCAAGATGTTCCAACGAAAAGTAATAGATCGGATATAAATTTTTAAAATCCGACTGTGATATTTGGAAACCAGTATCAACATTTTGATCACGCGCCATATATGATAACAACCGATGATACACGCGGGCAATATGGTTTTCACCGTAATTAAGTTGTATATCCTCGGATGGTTCTTGCTGGCCGTTTATTCTTAGTGAAACGTCAGTAATACCAAGTTGATCAAATATCATATGGCTGCGTTGTTGTTTACCAATTCGTGTGGTATCCTGTAACGCAATAAATATATAACGTGGAGCTGAAACACCTTGTTTTGATGCTAGGTTCCACGTAAACAACCCATTAATAGTTGATTGGACAGTATCTGTTGTTGATGTTAGCCAACTCAGCAATGATTTTCCTCCTTGATCCATAAATGATAGTAATCGTCCTTCTGCGGTAATTGATGGAGTCAACACTAGCATCCACAATGATAGTTTTGTTAAAACGACTTTACCGGCATCATCATCTATATGCGTTGGATCTAGATTTGCTGGAATTCTCCAAATTGCATCATTGTCGTCACCCTTTCGCACGAGTGCTACTGCATGCTTTGCTCCATAAATAACTTTTCGAACATTTCTGCAGAATCCAAATATATGATGCAGTGGAATCGCGCATGAGAATGATCTACGCACTCCTTCCAACACTGATATACTTGTGGCAGCTCCTAGATTGAAATCAGGATTATTACCAAAAACTACAGCCTAGACATCAGCATCATCATTAACAGCACTGACTATTTTTGCCGTCTCATAGTAAATGGATTTTTTCCAGTCGCATTCTTATTATCTTTTGCAAACATCATAAAAGGACCCGCCGATCTTGTATAATCATCGGAATATCTCGCTAACCCGATTATTGTTGTAGCCACATCAACATCACGATCTATTGACTCAATCTCTTTTCCATCGATGAGATATTTTACACTATCGAATAACGCCATGATACCATTATTGACAAATCCGACTTGGGTATCAAGTGGATATGCTGTATCATTTCTTTGTACAGTTTCTCCTTCTACTTCGATAAACGCTTCACATGGTAGAAAGTATTTACTGGTATCATACACTTGAGGATCAATTCTTGTTCGACTATTTGGTTGTATTGTGTGATAGGCATAGTATTGATAATCGCGTACAGAATCATCCTTGCGCACTGGGGCGTCCATATCAAACGCTGGATTAGGTGACCTTTTGAACATTTTATTATATTTATCAGCGTCTAAATCATCGTCGTCGAAAAAAGTCGTGGTTTTAATAAACCACTTCCCGCTATCATGTTTGCGATGTTGCTTTGATCGTTGGTGTATGACGGAGTCACCAGCGACGCTAGTTTTTGATCCACTGCGTTATTTATTATTTTACTAACCCGCGCAGGCATTTCTGCTGTAGATGGCAGTGGTCCCGGTTTCTTTCGCCGTCGAACTAGCGCTGTTAGTTTATCCTTCGCTGCTGAAAACGCTTTCCCGGCAACATCTCCAAGAGCGCTAATACCCTTATCATGAATAACATCAATGGCTTTCATTGATAGTTGTTTTGCTAGCGGCGCTACTTTTGGAGCCATTCTTGCAAAAAACCCTGCAATGGTATCACCGAGACCATCACCATAGTATGCGCTATAAACTGGAAACCGCGAGTTTACTACATAGACGCTGGTTGGTTTATCATGGTTGTAGTGTATGATCATTCTTATTTAAATGATATTTATCTAATGAAAAATCCAAAGGATTTTAGACTTCGTCATCAGATTAATCACTATGATAACCACCATGGTGATCCGTAGGATTTTCCACTAACTCGTCAATGAAATCTTGATATGTTTTGATATCCATAATGCCACCCTGAAATAACCGCATGCAGATATCAGCTGCTTCATTAATTATTTCCGGTGAGTTATTTCCGGCTCGTTTCCCTCCGATGAGAACCTCTAATCGTGCTATATCACCGAAAATATAACCAGGACAACTAATTAGACCACTACCTGAAAAAGCCTTTTGATATCCATCTCTGCTTTTACCAGTTGCACCTTGCTTACTAAATAATTCATACAGTGATGTATCCATTTCTTCTAAATTATCATCATCATCCCATTGAGGGTCTTTTTGTCTTTTTTGTCTTCGTGTTGGTGTTATTTGGAGTTTTCTTTCTTCTCTTTTATAATCATCAATTTCTCCTTTGAAGGTTTTATACTCCTTCCTCCTCCTATCTAACTTTCCCGTTTTTATTTCATACAACTCATCAGCCCAATTATTGAGTGATATTGGCTCGTCTTTATACACGTCTTTTAAATAATCATTTCTTGAATTATAGCTGTTAATAACAAAATCGCTTAACTCGTATAGCTTTTGTTGTTGTATTCGTGTTATAGCCTCCTCGGTAAATTTACCCACTAAAGGAGTAATCATTTTTTGTTTTGTTAACAACGCTGATGTCTTTTCAGTTCCCGTTGCTATTTTTTCAAGTTCACTAATAAGAGACTTTTCTTTTCTTCGTTCGTCCTTGGGAACATCCCCCATATAGCTTGCTCAGTAGGTGATATTATCCCTTTTGCTGCTTCCTTTGTTGCTATAGTAATCGGTTGAAATAACTGTTCAGATCCTACGGAAAGGTCAGCCTGAAGACTCTGCCGATTTTGTAATTTACTTCTGACAGAATCACGGATGGGTATATATTTTTTGATAGCCGCCAGTCTCTCTCTCTCTCTCTCTCTCTCTCTCTCTCTCTCTCTCTCTCTCTTTCTCTCTCTCTCTCTCTCTCTCTCTCTCTCTCTCTCTCTCTCTCTCTCTCTCTCTCTCTCTCTCTCTCTCTCTCTCTCTCTCTCTCTCTCTCTCTCTCGCTAATCGAGTGGTTAATGCTTCATTTACCATTATTGAAATCGTAAACAATCTTCCAATTTGAATCTCGAAGAGATTTTCATGTAGTGATTTTGTCATCATACATGAAAATCCAAAGAATTTCAAATGGAAAGAGTCTAATTGATTCATTTAAAAAGAATTGACTATTTAACACGACTCAGATAGACAAGCATCAATGAAAAATAACAAAAAAAAACACTCGCTGAAATGTTTTTCACCATGGCACTTTACTCCCGTGTTGTTTGATTAAGCCGGTTTTGATTATACAGTTGAGCGTACATATCTTTCCATAAGGGAGATAACTCGTCCGGGTATATGTTTCGGCTTATGAAAGAATTACAGATCTTAATGGGATTTTCCGATTTATTTTTAACTGTCACGATTCTCAGCGAAAGTACATGTATAATATATTTTGTGGGAAACGAATTAAATACGAAGTGTTTACAAACGGCTGTATTCTTTTTTTTTTTTTTTGTCTTTTTTTTTCTTTCGAGTATTCGGTTCTGGTTTAATATTGTCAACAAGTACAACAAAGATATATAGATTAATGAGCAGCAGAGGGGGCGAATCGGACTTCTCTAATTGGGGTAGATTTTAAGCAAAACATTTTAAGTCTCATTTTGCCAAATGGAGCCTTAACGATTTTAAAGCCCTATTTGTCAAATTAAGTCTTTCTCGAAACCTCTATACGAAAAAGAATAGAGGGGGCGAATCGGACTTCTCTAATTGGGGTAGATTTTAAGCAAAACATTTTAAGTCTCCTTTTGCCAAATGGAGCCTTAACGATTTTAAAGCCCTATTTGTCAAATTAGGGGTTTCTCAAAACCTCTTGGAATTAAGTACCTTGCCAATGGAGCGTAAAAAAATGCGTCGACGAGGCAAATTCCTCGAAGACGCTATTGTCGCCGTATCTGCTGCTATGGGTTAACCAAATATTTCATCAAGTCCGACACGATATCGCATCCGAGGGTCTGCTAAATTTATCGTCACAAATCCGTGTGGGATTGACTGAGCGTGACGAAAGAAATTTCTAAATTGATTATGATCCATATCACCGCCACACCAAGTTTGCCAAATATTTCGTAGCGTATGAGTATCAACTCCGTTAAATACACACAATAAATTGCAGTTATCTCTGATCACTTTTGGTATTTGAGTGTATCGTTGAGTAACATATATCACATCAGTGTTTTTATGCCTGCCTCTGGAAAATATCCTAGCGGGATTCTTTTGATTGTCTAACATCACATCGTCATATACGACCAAATTGTTAATATCTCCATCAATAACGTGTATCACGTGAAGGGTTTAAAGGACTAAGCTCAGTGATGACAACAAGAGATTCTCCCAAACATTGCATTATGCGGTGCCTGTTGACAAGCTTCCTCCTGGTGAAACATTAAACCACACAAAAAAATTCCCATTCAGTCTTCAAAAAATCCCATTGAGATACGTGACTACAACAAAGGAGTTATCGTTGTTTCAAAACCATATACACACAAGCCCACACGAGTTATTCCCCTTGGTGTTACATGCAATAATTTAGATGTAAACACATTGAATTCTATTTTGAATTTTTTTAGAAAAAGGGGATTTAGTTATATTCACTGCTACTCTTCGTACTGAGGTTCTACAAATATCGAAATACTTTCCAGCTTCATTCATTTATTGAACTACTCTTTCTTCGTTATTTTCTCTATTAAATGATTTTATAGGTTTCGCAGTTTTCGAGTGTTTTCCAGTTCCTCCTCGTTTGGTGTTTTTACTTTGTGTTATAGCTTGCAAATTATATAATCTGTTATTTTGAGGACTTCCATCGATATGATCAATAACAAGACCATCCTTTATCAATCTGTTAAATATCTCATAGACGATTCTGTGACAGTAATATTTTTCCCTTCAGCACTAAACATCAAAGGTCCCTGATTATTATCAAAACCGACTGATTTCTTCAGCCTGCGGTGTCTGACAATACCGTCACGAGATGCTTCTTAATTGGTAATCACGGGATGTGGTTGAAATTCTTGGTTCATTTATATACTATAATATTACTTGTCTAATCCATTATTTGGTTTAATTATTACTTGAGAATCTATCAATGTAGTCTTGAGGTGTTCTTATGAATTTATCACTGACGCTGTTAGGGACAGAGTCAGAGTCATTGATGGAATCTTTGATGCAATCCTTGATTCGTTTATCATAATAGCGCGTTAGCTCTCTGTATCGCTTACCACCACAATTGAGACACAACTGCGACTTACTACGCACACCTACCCCACATCGTATGCAAGGTTAGGGTTCTAAGCTTCCACGTCGTACGCTTTGTAAATAATATCCACAGAATTCATTTCTCCATGATTTGTTACAAGCGGTTACTGATCCTATCACAACCCATTTGCGTTGATTCATTATAAAAAAAATTATTTATTTAAATACTTGTTTTAATTATAATATGGAGGAGTTCGAGCAGCAGGGGGGGGGGGGCGAATCGGACATTTGTCAGAGACATTATTTGCTCTAAATCTAACAAACATCTCGAGAGAATTAATTCGAATCCTTCCTTTTCAACCAAAAAAAAAAGATTACTTGCTCGAAACATAAGTTTTTCGCAAATCATACTCCAAGACCGTTTTCATCGTTTAGTCAAAATACGGTCTCGTCGTGATGTCATCGCCCCCTGCTGCTACAAGTTAATAATTTATTTCAACCAAATATTTGATCGAGTCTTTAGGAGTTTACAAACAAACTAATCGCTAACACCTCGTCTTGTATATCAATCAAATTATTTGACTGGTCGGTGAGTCGGAAATTAATTCTCGTTAGCGAATTATTATGGCATCGCATGTAGACAGGATTAATTGGGGTTTTCAATAATTAGGAATCCTGGAGGAGCTGTTGGTGCAAACGAATAAAGAATATATCCTTACTGTGCTTGATTTGATTCCTCTAGATTAATTTGATAGCTTCCTTCAATTGCATCACATGTTAAATTGAGCGCAATCACCGTTGAAATATTCACATTGTGCGGGGCAATATGCCTACCGCCACCATCTGGATCATTATTATATTTGAGGTGGGCAACTGACTCTTGTCTTTGTAGCACCTTGACAATAAGCTTAGCAGTTTCTAACAGTTTTTTAGTTCCTCAGCGTTATATCCGGGAAACTTGAAATTAAGCAGGTCGGCTTCTGTGATATTGTAATCGGTTAGGAATCGTTGTTTACTGTCGCTGTTGTCATTAGTTATTGTTTGAATAATTAGTTCATTGATATATTCCATGTCAGATATAAGCTGATTTAATATTTCAACGTGTTTTCGCGATTTTGTTTGCCGTAGTTGTTCTAGTTGTGTTTTATGTAATTGTTTAATTTCATTAAAATAACCAGTGATGTCAGTTAGCGTAAATGAAATAGTAACAGATGAGTCGGCTGTTCTTTTAATCATAAAATCCCATTGCAATGTGTCTTTGTTGGTAAATATAAATCTATCGGCGATTCTTCCTTTTCTTATATCAGATAAATTATCTCGATACCTGGGATTGATTTCATGATATGATTGTACGTCTGTGGTTAAGTCGATGGTGGGTTTTTCCGGTGGTTTTTCAGGCCATCCTAACACTGTTCTTAACGAGCTGTTATAAATATCTACAGCGTATCATTCTGTGCTTATTTCGATCGACGACAAGAGCGTCGGTTCATGAACTTTAATAGCTATTTTTGATTCTTTTCCAGTGATTGATTTTATTCTACGCTGAATTTCAGCATCGATTTGCTCAATTTGGTACCATCCGGTTGGTAACGAAACAGTTTCCCGCGCTAGAGTACCATCGGGTTTACTCCACCAAAACCTTAACGAGTTATTAGGTTGCTGGCCGCCAAATGCAACCGATCTGATATTAGGCCAGCTATGATATACTCGTAGTTTTGCCAGCGCGATCTCGCGCACTGGAATCGGAGAGGGGAAGTTCACACTAAATTCAGGGTTTGTTGATGTTATTGATATCATGCTTGTTCGTATTGGAGTGGTATTCTCCGCGATTCGTTGAAGCAGTTCGAGTGACATTATTGTTAACGCTGTCTTCAATTTCCAATTTCAACATCGCGGAGTTATACAACTGGGTCATCGTGGAAAATTCAACATCGGATATGAACGATTTATCTATCGACAGCGAGATCAACTCGGATAATTTCGAGTATGCGTCAAATACCACCCGGTACCGAGCTGTATAATCACTGAGGTTTTTCTGAGAACACGATGATAACTTTTTAGTTATCGCGGTGGCGACTGCCGCAATTGTTGTTAGCGCAGAGATAGCGATTGGAACTGCAATCGGAGCCATCATGGTCACCGTCGACAAAATAACCCCGGCGCCGGCCATCACACCGGACACCGAGTACACGGTGATGTCGATGATTGCTATGCTGCGTCGGTATTTTTTCATTTTTTCACGATAGCGCTCAGAAAGTGATTTCAAGTTCGCGGAAAATTCTTTCACGGTATCATATCGATATCGATGCGATTGTGATACCTCTGGGACTATTATCGGTTCAATTGATTTCATCGATGTCATTGTTATTTTAAACCCGCTAGTGTTTTCAATTATTCGCCATCGTTAAGGGGAATTGCTAGTAGCTTCAGCCGGAAAAATCATCTAAAAATTCTAAACACCAAGTTTTTTTTTATCTAATGGTGGATCTATCAACCGCGACGACATTAAAGTTTTGTTCGCGACCCTTCATAATTAACGTCGCGGTGCCACCAGAGTAGGTTTTTACCGCCCGCGATCATATTAAATTGATCCATGGAGATCCACGTTAGCCTGTAGATACCATCGGTCCACTTTGGCCTGAAGATACCATCGCTCCCTACCTCACCCCCTCCAAAGAGAATGATGGGCAATGTAGTATAAACGTCTCTTATCCAATCCATGGTTCCATGATCGACCGTATACACGATATTTTTAACGCCTATGTTTGGATGCGGAATCTTTAATTTTTCGGATTTTCCTTTTAGTTTAAGAATATCGTCGTAAATATCGAGATAATTTACCGTGATTCTGGTAGGATCTATTACCCTCCTCGGCTCCCTGTTAGAAAAGAATGAAATCAGAAGGTCTCTGATTTTAAACTGTGCTTGGTCTTGAAAATACTGGTCGATGTTAGAAAATTTTGTCGTGATATACTGGGGGTTACTGCCCTCAAAGAACTTATTAACAATTTCGCTGGTGGGCTTTTGTTCGTCAATAGCTTTTTTAACTTCAGCGAGGGTCGGTCCTGTCAGAGATGTGGTTTCAGACGCAGGTGTTCTCAAAAAAAAAATTATCCACGATGGTATTAAGTGTTTCTTGTCTCACCATAAACATATTAATATCTTTGAGAGTAGTCAACGTAGATGCATTCGGGGCACCGAAGAAACTATTAGCGACGTAGGCATTCTGAGTAGGCTTGCCAATAAACTCGCTAATTTCAGCGAGGGTCGGGCCTGTCAGAGATGTGGTTTCAGATTCACGTGTTCTCCCCAAAAAATTATCCACGATGGTATTAAGTGTTGCTTGTCTCACCATAAACGCATTAATATCTTTGAGAGTCGTCGTAGATGTAGCCGGGACACCGAAGAAATTATTAGCGACGTAGGCATTGTGGGTATGCCTGATAATAAACTCGCTAATTTCAGCGAGAGTCGAGTCTGCCACAAGTGAGGATCCAAAAACTTACTAACGACGTCGTTGGTGGGTTTTTGTACCGTTTCAAATTTTTCTATTAGTTTAGAAATATCCGCGTAAATATCGAGATAATTTGCCTTGATTTCATCTTCATTCATCATCCTCCCCGCTTCCTTGTTAAAAAAGAATAAAGATAGAAAGTTTTTAATTTCAGCGAGGGTCATGCCAACCACAAGCGGGGTTCCAAAGAATTTACGTACGACATTTTTGCGAAAATTATTCTAACCTCGTATATAATCATCCAGATCACGGCCGTGGGTGGCAATCTTGTTGTCGTGGGTGGCAATCATGCTGTCGTGGGCGGCAATCTTGTTGTCGTGGGTGGCAATCTTGTTGTCGTGGGTGGCAATCTTGTTGTCGTGGGTGGAAATCAGGCTGTCGTGGGCGGCAATATTGTTGTCGTGGGTGGCAATCATGCTGTCGTGGGCGGCAATCCTGTCGGTGATCGTAGACACAAGTGCGCCTGGTTTAAGTTGGCCGCCGTTGGAATACAGTGCAATAGAGTTTTCAGCGGCGTCGCGCTGCCGTATCAAAATGTCATCCACGGATATATTACTGCTTTTCAATTTACCCTGGCGATCTTGAAATACAACTATTTCGTTCGGGTCAACACTTGCTAAATTTAACGTCTCAGCGATTTCATCTTCAATTATTTTTTTTACATCCTCCATAGAACCCGCAGATGTTTTTGCGGTGGGTTTCGACATTGACAGAGATAGTCCCCAAATATCAATCATTATTGTTAGCGCAACTTGTATTTTCAATTTATTGATTCTCTAAAATTACCTTGTAATTTCCCACTCGTGTATTTATTTACAACCAGATGAGATGGTTTCTGTGACGATGAAATTTCCACGAGGACATTTAATACTTCACGGCCGCATATCGGTGGATCATTTAATTGTTGTGTTGGCAGCGTGGAATAAAAAATCGGAAACTCTTTGAGTTTCATCGAAGAATTTATATACCGCATGAACTCGCTTGGCGGAGCTAACCCATATGAATCGAAATAGACAATTCCACGTGGATCAATCGCGTATGCAACCCAGTGAGTTCCCGATCCGTTACTGTTATAAAGATTGATGATACCGGTTTCAACGCGTTTAGGTGTTCTCGGATATTGATCTCTCATAAAAACCCCTCTGAAGTTTTTTATCGCTAGTTTTTTAGCGGCATCAATTAAATCAAAATTGGACATAGGGATAATTGGGCTTTCAACTAATAAACCGTTCCTGGTATTTTTAGACCCTTTCCGTTGTACCATCAATATGGAGTCCCTGGTAGTCTTAAACCCTTTCCCTTTTTTTATATCCTTTCCCAGTTGCCTTTTTGAACGCCATCCCGCGGTCCCAACGGCTCCCAACGCCGCCGCTTTCGCCACCGCTGGGGCAGCCGCTGCAATCAATGCTGGTATTGCGGCTAACAATGGAAATATACCACCTGATTTTATCATGTTGGCGACTGCAGCCTTTGAAAATACAATTTGAACCCCTCTCTTATTCTTTAGCGCATGATTGAAATGTTTTATTTGACGATCCGTCAGTGATATTTTATGTGTACCTCCGGACATCTGCGCTGGTTTTAACGTTATTGTTGTTCCACATTCTTTAGCAGATTTTGATCGCAATTTGTTGACTTGACCATCAGTCAGCTGAACACTAACAACACTATATGTAATTTTATTGTAAAACACATTTATGCTTTCAATTGATCTAATTGGAAACTCTTCAAGTTTCATTTAGATATTTTCCACTGGTGCATCAACGATTCTCATTCGTCCGCCAACACCTTCTAACAACATTGATTTGTCGCTGAGAATAACAGCAACCGCTCTATAATCAACACCACCAGGATCTATACGAGCCCTAAAATGTATGTCAACGACGGATTGCCTTGTTAAATCAAGATGCTCCAGCGAAAAGTAATAAATCGGATATAGGTTTCTAAAATCAAGTTGCGATATTTGTAAACCAGTATCAACATTTTGATCACGGCCCATAAATAACAGCATCCGATGATACACACGTGCTATGTGGTTGTTTTCGTAATTAAGCTGTATATCCTCAGATGGTTCTTGTTGTCCGTTTATTCTCAGTGAAACCTCCGTGACTCCTAACCGATCAAATATAATATGACTGCGTTCTTGGGAACCTAATCGATTCCGATTCTGCAGCGCTATAAATATATGACGTGGAGCTGAAACGCCTTGTTTTGATGCCAGGTGCCATGTAAATGTATCAGCAACATTATCCTCTTTGGTATCAGTTGTTGTTGATAGCCAACTTATCAATGATTTGCCACCTGTGTCCATAAATGAAAGTAGCCGCTCTTCCGTGGTAATTGATGGGGTCATTACTGGCATCCACAATACTATTTTACTCAAAACAACTTTACCTTCATCGGCACCAGTACGCCAAATTGCATCATTGTCATTGCCTTTTCGCACTAACGCGATTGTGTGTTTGGCTCCATAGATGACTTTTCTGACATTTCTGCAGAATCCAAATATGTGATAGAGTGGAATCGCACATGAAAAATATCGCTGCTGTTCTTGCAATGCTCCTTTTCGTGTTGCAAATCCTAAATTGAAATTACCATTAAAGCCTTTTATAATATCAAAATCAGCGCCTGGTCTGGCTTGACGTTCTGGATTAGCCGCTTCTTGTTGATTAGCAACTGAAGTGTCTTGCGGTGTTAACACTTTAATGTATTGAAGGTGGTCAGCGTTATCAGAGGTATCCTTTGCAAACATCATAGATGGACCAGCCGACCTTGTATAATCATCGGAATATCGTGCTAGCCCGATTATTATTGTTGCAACATCAACTTCACGGTCTATTGATTCAATTTCTTTTCCATCAATGAGATATCTTGAACTTTCAAATAACGCCATTATGCCATTATTAACAAAACCAACTCGGATATTTGCGTTATCTGCATATGGGGTATCAGCTGCAACATTTGTTACGAGTTTCCCCTCGATTTCAATAAATGCTTCACATGGCAAAAAGTATTTACTGGTATCTTGAGCTTGAAGTTCAATTCGCGATCGTAGGTCGGGTTGTATTGCATGATAGGAATAGTATTGATAATCGCGGACGGAATTGTCCTTGGGTACTTGGGCTTCCATATCGAAGGGCGGATCAGCTGTTCGTTTGAACATTCTATTAACATACTAGTGTTTTCAATTGTGAAACTCTTTGTAATCATCGTCGTTTTTGTTTTCGTTTCAAACCACTTCCTGCTATCGCGTTCATGATAACGCTATCTGTTACCGGTGAATCCGTCAATGGTGACGGAGTCACCGAAGCAGCCAACGACGCTAGTTTTTCTTCCACTGCGCTACTTATTGCTTTGCTGATTTTTGCAGGCATCACTGTAGTTGATGGCAGCACTGATGGTTTCTTTCGCACCAATGATGCTATTTTATCTTTCGCGGCAGAAAATGCCTTTCCGGCAAGATTTCCAACAGCGCTGATTCCCTTATCACGAATAACATCAATGGCCTTCGTTGATAATTGGGGTCATTCTTGTAAATAGCCCCGCAATGGTACTGCCGAAACCATCTCCGTAATATGCTCTATAAACAGGCAATCGTGAGTTCACCACGTAGACGCTTACGGGTTTATCATGGTTGTAGTGTATGATCATCTTGTTATAAAACTAGTAGTTTTTCAATTAGTGATCAATCGCTGTAATAACCATGGGCATCTCTGTGATTTTCAACTAATTCAGCAATGAGTTCTCGATATACATCAATGTCCATGATACCGCCGGCAAATAATCGTCTACAGATATCAGCTGCTTCATTAATTATCTCGACGGAGTTGTTTCCGGCTCGTTTCCCGCCCATAAGTACTTCCAACCGTGATATATCACTGAGGATGTTACCAGGGCATGTCACGGTTGCGTTGAAATCTTTTGGATTTTTAATCGAATATCCTTTTCCGCTTGTTTTCTTAGAACCGGCTTCTGCTCTTATGTCTATTTGTTCCGGGATTGGATCCTCCGTATAACGTGGTGGTTGTGGACTGCCTTTAACCGCAGCTAGAAAGTCATCATAACCAGGGTGCTGCGACGCCGAGATTCTCCCGCCGCGTTTCGCTAAATATATTTTTGATGCCCAAATGTCTTTGCCTCTTATAAAATCTTTAAACTCGTCTTTTAATAAATTCTCTCTTTTACCCCTTAGAAAATTTTCTCTAGCAAAATCAGCTAATTCGTAATCCGTATGGTTTCCTCTAATTTCATTTAATGCTGCGACTGTAAATATATTCTCAGGTGAATAGTCTTTTCCTCCAGCTGCACCTTGTTGTTCTTCTTCGAGTTCTTCAATTTCGCGTTGAGTTTTTATATCACTGGATAGCTGTTGTATCCCTGCGCGCGTTTGTTCGGTCTCTGCTGCTATCTTTTCAAGCGTATCAAGCAGCGGCGCCTTCTTTGCTCGTTCTCGTTCAGGAATATCTCCGTATATCGCTGCTTCAGTTAACTTTTTCACATCTTTGGTCGCACTTGTTATCGGAGTAAACAGTTGTTCACTTGACACAGAAAAGTCAGTCTGCGCTTGTTGTCGTTGTTGAAATTTCTCGCGAAGTCTGTCTCGAACCGGTATAAACTTTTTAATTGCTGCTAGCCGCTCTCGGGCTAATCTAGTTGTAAGCGATTCGCCTACCATATATTGTTTGTGAACTGAGTTTTCAAATGTGAAACTATCACAATTAAAAGCTGAGTTATTAAATAATGTACCATCAAGCTAACGTATCCATCTCCGACAGGGTTAAACTGTACGTCGCTATCCGCGAATGTTTCAGAAATAACATTGCTGGGGGTTTCAAAATTGTAATATCTGAGAACGGCGATGAACGATTTTTGTTAGCGACGCGGCAACAACAACAACTACGTGAAAATGGAGGAGTCGCGGTGATTACTTGCTACCACAACCAGATCATCCAGTACGCACATAACTGCATGAGCAAGCCCAAACTGATGAGTATTCTTTCAGGAGAAAATCCTATGTGACGAGTGTAACAAGTGTTACAAAAAACGCTAAAAAAAATAATTTTTTTTACTGAAAAATTTACTGAAAGCCTATTTTTTATAGTAACGCTCACGTGGTTAGGATACTGGTTTTTCCTCGTTTAATATTATTATAAGATCACGAACCTTAGAACTAATTTCAGCTCGTTTTTGATACTCTTGGCCGAGCTATTGACGTATTGCTTCAACGGTGCTAAATAGCGTTACAAATACATTAATGTCGTTACCGTACAAACAAGCATTGATGGACTTTTGAATTCCTTTCACGAGCCTGTACATCTTAGATAAGACATATCGACCCTTACTAAACTGATACTCAATGTCTTCATATTCCGAGGCAATCCTGTCGCAGTCGAGATCTTCAGATAATACTATCCATCGATTCTTCAAATCTGAGATTTCAGCAATTATAGAATTTACATCTTTGATATCCATTATTTATATAATACATTTTACCTCTAATTATTAAAAAAATAACACTCATTTGGCAATCTCGCTGGCGCCCTATGACGTCAGAGAGACCCAGAGGTTACTTTATTAACTTAATTAAGGACAGCACAACACGCATCTTTGGAACTCCTTGGGTGCCTTCGCATCCAAGTAGGCCCAAGGGGGCCTGAAACATACATCTCCGGCGGGAGGCCTAACGTGGCAAACGCCATCTTAGACCGCCCAGAAGATATGTTTGGGGGACAACACTACATGTACTTAATTAAGTTAATTAAGGACAGCACATACATGAAAACCCCATTTGGCAATCCCGCTGGCGCCCTATGACGTCAGAGAGACCCAGAGGTTACATATACGACAACACATCTTTGGAACTCCTTGGTTGCCTTCACATCCAAGTAAGCCCAAAGTAACCCGAAACATACATCTCCGGCGGGAGGCCTAACGTGGCAAACGCCATCTTAGACCGCCCAGAAGATATGCTTGGGGGACAGCACTACATGTACTTAATTAAGTTAATTAAGAATGTACAATGAAACAATGATGTGGGACGGAACAATTCCATATAAGGATGGATATTTACAATGAAACGATGATGGAATGATGTGGGACGGCACAAGACAGCACAAACATGAAACAACGGGGCGGATTTTCTACGGCCAATCCAACCAATCAAAAGCAACCAAACTAAATTAACCCGGTTGCATGATTGACAAAAGACAACCATACGCCCGGGTCAATGACGTTGGTTAGTTTTGATTGGTCGGATTGGCCTTCGAAAGCCCCAACATTAATACCTTTCATAACATATATAAGGTGACTAATACAGCAGCGTTGATTTACGGGTGTGTTATTTTATTTCCTTGAATTACTTATTAATGCTGTTTCGCAACATTTAAATGAGACAAAATATTTAAATAAAACACTAAACAAAATAATACAGTTGTTAGATAACAGCGTGTATTCTCTCTGTTCTAATTCTCTAGACAAAATGCATTATCGATTAGATCACAAAGAGCTGTATACAGAGGAATTTTAACCACATCCACCTACTTCAATGAATGGAAAAAACTAGTGTTTCATGCTCGTTCCGGCTGAGGGAACATAGGTAGCGCGCTGGATTATAAAGAACGTCTGTACTAAAAGTGTATTAATAGCCGAATGTAGATGGTCTAAATAAATACAACTGTTCAAATGATGCAGTTTTAGCCAAGCGACAATAAAAAGTTTTAAAAAAATGTTAAAAGTTGATAAATACAACTCTACCGAACCTTGTGTATTATACTCAATTACAGTCACGTGTGCGCGCGCCTATGCCAATTATACCTCTCTCTCTCTACAGGTGTAGCAGACGACACAAAATACCTTTGACGGTCATAATACAAGGGGACTTAGTGAGTAGAATGTTATGAGTGGCGGCGGACTTATCCATAAAGGAGTTATCTCCCTCGATATATGAAAATTATATCCTGTGTGTATCGTAGTAGTAATTGAACTTCAAATGACGTAACTCTGTCATGCGACTTTATTATTGTACGATTTATCCCCTTTGATATATGAAAATTGTATCCTGTGTTTATTTTTCTTTGAGACGGCTGTTTGACAAATTCCTTCTGCTACTCTTTGTACTGAAGGCCCACAAATGTCAAAATATTTTCCAGCCGCATACATTGATTGAAATACCCTTTCTTCGTTAGTTTCTGTATCAAATGATTTCACACTCTTGGGGTGTTTTGCGTGTTTGCCGGTTCCACCTAATTTTGTATTCTGACTTTGAGTAACAACTCGTAAGTTATCCAATTTGTTATTTTAAGGGAATCCATCAATGTGATCAATCACAAAGCCACCTTTGATCAATCCGTTATGACATTCGTATGCAAATCAATGACAATAATATTTCTCCCCCCCCCCCCCCGCTGTAAACATCAAGTATCCCATATTATTTACCCATCCAACCGGTCTTTTTTAGTTGCAATTCCTAACAACACCATCACGGGATGCTTCATAATTAACAAGCACTGGGTGAGGTCTGAAATCTTGACTCATTTGTATAATAATTCTATTTGTCTAATTTATTATTTGCTTTAATTATAAGTCTATCAATGTAGTCTTGAGGGGTTTTATGATCTTGTCGCTGACGGAGTCATCAGTAGGATCAATGACTGAATTTTTTATTCGTTTGTCATAATAGCGCTATAGTTCCCTGTAACGTTTGCCGCCACAACTGAGACACAACTGCGATTTTCCCCTTACCCCCACCCACATCGGAGGCACGGAAGTGGGCCAAACGAACCGTTGCGAACGCTTTGTAAATGATACCCACAGAATTCGCTTCTGCATGATTTGTTACACGGGGTTGTTGATCAAATCATTAGCCACTTGCAATGATTAATTATACTATATTTTTCTATTTAAATACTTGTTTTATTTATAACATGGAGGAGTTCGAGAGATTATCAGCATTTAAGCCTTTCAAAAACGTTAAATTTAATCTCGATAGAACCCTCAAAGATGTTCCAAAACGGGCAATACCTGATAGAGCCCTGATAAATAAAATACGCAATTGTAATAATGAATTCAAGCACGACGGTGCATCTCATAGCTGCTCAACATTTCGAATTGATGGCGTTATTGATGCCACCATGAAAGACAGCAACGCAGCGTTGATGTTATCACAACTTGGCAACAAAAAGTATTTTTTTAGAGTGAAATTCATTATCCGTGTAGAATCAGGCGGTTGGATTATACGAGACAAATTTGAACCGATTCTCAAAGACAAGAAAACAGTCGTTGTTAGCCGTGATTCTAAGCCGGGTCTGTTAACTGGAATTGACAAACCATACTATGAACGAGCATATCCTGAAACAGCAGTTGTGTATGGGATATATCCGTTAAATGAAAAACCTGATATAAGAAAAAATTAAACCAATGAAACAGTCGTCGCCGGCGACTTCGTCGTCAGTGGCTTTGCCACTCAATTGTGTAGCAGCACGAATAACAGAACATTTTACAAATGCATCCCGAGGGAACAAACTTACCTATCTACGGCGTAGCAAAATAGATCAATGGGAGTTAGCGGTGAAAAACCGCGCAGCAACTATTAGCGATATAGCAAAATTAGAAACGTCGCTGAGATTTCCAATAACAGTTATGACGATAACCGGAGAAGTTTTGTACGAATCAAATTATAGATCAAAGGGAGCCCCAATTAAAATTATTGATCATAACGAACACGCATGGACGTCCGCGGTCACAATATTTCCACGAAACAGAACAATAAAGTATATACCCGACGAATTCTTACGAGAAGAATTCTCCAGGGATGGTTTTCTCGTTGAAGAGAAACTATTCGATGCTATTGCGCATTTGAGTAAAAACGACCCCGTGTCGGTGTGGTTACTTCGCAGCACTGAAAACGACACGAATACGTTTGATCAGTTTGTAAGACCAAACGGTGAATTATACCGCACTGAAGCATTTCACAACAAAATGAAAAAAACAGCTAGCGGATTTTTAACGGCGTGTGGCGAAGGCAACATCAGTGGCGAAGCCACCGATGATGAAATCATCAACGATGAAATTTTCAACGACGAACAATTATTGACAAACTGTTTTACAATCCCGTCGGTTGCAGCTCATTTTGCAAGAATCAAAAACGCATGGAAACCAACGCGCGTAGAATTCTTGCCAGACATTGAGACTAGTTGTTTAGAATTTAATCATGGCGGTTTATGGAATCAAAAATACGACTATGATAATATCATTTCAGTTGACATGGTTGCTTGTTATCCAGCGAGTTTTCTTGGTTATGGAGAGTGTACTGAGTATTTTAAACGATTTGGACACCCCGTACATGAAATGACTCGTGTTGCAATTAATGGGCCGCTGCCTGATTTTGATTTAACTGGATTCGCTCGTGTAGTATCATTTGAGTTCTCAGCAGGACTTCATCACTGTTGTTATATTTGGATTGGTAGACACATGTCTGAAAAGAAGTGGCTGCCATTAGCGTTATTACGGTTCATGATTGATACAAAAATGTTAATTTCGCTGACGGTCAGTGAAGCAATTATATCATATCGGAAACAAACCAATGTCTGGTTGCCAACACCGGAACATCTTGATAGTATAATTGAGGAATCCAGAAAACATATTGATGCCAAAGAAGAATATATCATTGAGTGGTCCAAACGGGTATTTAATCAACGAAACATCGAAGCAAAAGATCTCGGTAGAAGAATAATCAGAAAATTCACTCAGGGAGGAAAAAAATGCGACTATAGACGATATTGTTCACGGCTGATTATGGATAACACCGAATACGACTTCGTAATCGCGAATGCAGTATCCAAAAACATATATGTGGATCGTAAAGATGCTTTTTTGTCCGATGGAACAAAATTGGGTACAGTCGTTACTTACAGCGACGGTTACAGATCCCCGTATACACATTTGAGGTCGTCGATGCTGGGTTATGCTTGTATTAATTTATTTTCAATGATAAATAGATTTCCTGACACTGCGGTTAGAGTTGCCGTTGATTAATTTTACATTCACAGCAAGTACAATTGCGCAGTTGCTGAATTCACTAATTCGGATGAAAGTTGGGGATCATGGAGAATTAAAAAAGAAATGCTGCGTGATTACTCTGAATCAGCAGATGTTGAAATTTAAAGTAATTACTTACGCGATGATAATTTATCAGAACGTTCTAATGCACCACCGATATCAGATCCAATTTGTAGATATAAAACAGTTTATTTAAACGGCTGTGGCGGGTCAGGAAAAACGACGCCTTCAATCGAGTTATATCGAGGACGAGTAAACATGATTGTGCTGACGCCAACACATAGATTAGCCAGAGAGATAAAACAACGAGGCGTTTCCGCGTGTACGTATCATAGTTTTTTCAGATACAGTGGTGACAAATGGACACCTGAACGAATGGGAGAGAAATTCATCCCCGAGGTTATAATTTGGGATGAAGTATGCACAGTATCAACAGAAATATTAAAGATGTTATTGGATTGGCTGCTAACAAAAAACACGACCGTGATAATGTGCGGAGATCATGGACAGCCACCACCATTTGTCGGCGCGGGTCCACATAAGTGGCTGAAAGAACTCGTCGATTATTATGAAGAAATTGATAACGATTATAGGGCACTTGATGAACAATTAAGTGAGGTTAAAAAATTAATTAGGTTACAACCGGATAGAATCCAATGTGAAATAATCAGAGAAATAATTTCTGAAACTCCAATGGAGGAATTTTATAACACATGGAGACCAAACGATTTTGTAGTTGCTAGCAGAAAAATAGTCAGAGACACACTTCAGAAAAAGTTGTTTGAGCTTCGTAAAGAAAAATATCCCTTGATAAAAGTTCCATTGTGTTATTGACCCGCTGACACACGGCGACAGAATATTGAAGTTGAAATTCCAGGACAGCGCGAAAGACAAACACTAGTATTAAATGATATTGTGCTGGTTGATATCAGTGTTGTCGAAGGCGCATTGCGTGCTAATAAATCGCCATTGACACTGGGTTACGTAACAACAATACATTCCTCGCAGGGATTAACCATCGCGGATACAATTGTTTGGATAGTCGATAATCGCATTGAGTGGTCAAATTTAGTCTTGCAGTGTCTAGAGTACGGCGAATAAATCAACTTCGAAGAATTGTTTTCGATGATGACACCACAATGGATGATATTGATGTTAGCATCATTAATAAAAAGAACTCTTCGGTTACAAACTCCAAGACAAAAAAAACAACGAGAATTTTATATTGATGCTGAATTAATTGTTACGCTGAAGCAACAACAAAATAATCACTGCGCGAGTTGCAATTGTATAATGCGTTGGCAGTATTCGGATAAAGATCCTCGCCAATTTACCGTAGATAGAAAAAATAACAGTCTTGGTCATGTCAGAAACAATGTGATGTTGACTTGTCTTGAGTGCAACAGACGCAACGGCGCTAGTTAAGACCATGCGGCGGCAATTGAGTATCATCAGGAATCACTTGTAATTGTTCGCGTGTAAAACCCCGCTGAGGGGCAGTTGAATCCAATTTATAGATTGGAGGTCTACCAGTTGATCGTGTTATAGTAGATATGCTATGCGTAGTGACACTCCAAATAGGATCAGTAGCCCCTTTTTTACCACCTTTGAGTTCTCCTGGTTCATATAAATATCTCACGGTGACATTGCTGAGAATTGGCTGAGAAACGCTATCCCGCTGTGGTTGTTTTATATACTTTTTTATTGCGTTGTTAGGCTTCATATTGATTGCTCTGGTAATCTCGTTATTTAGCGTTGCAACGACCCCTGGTAACCTTTTGACCCATTCACGGGATCGCTTTTCTTGGATGAATTCTTTTGCGTATTGATATCCAAATAACCACTCAGCAAGAGTCCGATTAAATCGTTCTACAATTGCCTGATCGCGATGTAACGCAGTATTCCCCCGTCTGATGGTGACATTGTGATGTTTCATTGTAGATGCAACCACACCTTGAAATTCCTTGCCAGGATCGACTTGTAATAGATTTGGCCAGCGTAGAGGGCCTCGTCGATAAATCTTTTCAAATGCAGAAGCAACTTCAGGTGATGATTTTGTTTTTAGCGGTTCTGCTTGTTTGTATCGACTCGCAACGTCAACTACGTTTAGCGCGTATTTGTAACCGTTGTCATGTGGTAAAAACAATAAATCAGCTTGATGAACTTCATTGGGCCCGGTAACATCAAAATGCGAGAAATTGATTTGTTTAAGACGCGGTAGATAAATTTGCCATATAGCCTGTTTGGATAACCAATTAGCCGCAGTGGCCTTTTTCACTTTTGCGGCGTTGGCGAGTTTATTGATTGCAGCGTTACCCCTCCAGTATCCCCTCGGAGAATAATAAATAGATTCCATATTATTAATTACCAGCGCCCATCATCCATTTGCCTTTCATAGCTGATTTTACCAACCACGAAGCCAATTTTTCTTTGAATGATTTATCAGGAATAGCATTTAACGCATGAATTAATTTCACATCCGCGAGATGCCTATTTTGCAGATTGCTGCTTTTATATGCAACATCATGAGCATGACACGCCTTATCAATAGCATTTATCGGATACTCGCCGGGTCGGGGCTGATTTTGATCATCAAGTCTGATATCTAATCGTGTTCCGGGGCCACAGTAGCTATATCCTGGAAGGTGCTTTTCTCCGGGGTACTTTGCCCATGGGGTTCCAGGGAGTTTTGCCAATTTGGCTGCGATTTGATCTCCTCGTTTTTTTTAGAAACATCTCCGGATTTCATAGAAACAAATCTAAATTTTTTGTACCACATGTTGCACATCTACCAGTAAGTGCAGATCTGTTATTTTTAGTTGTAATCGTCGTCACATCATTTGTGTTAGTACCCGTTTTACACTTCACACAATATAGATCCATAATTTATGTATAGAGATATGAATATAATTGATTTTTCAGCGACTAAAACAAGAGAACCAGTTAAGCATCATGCAGCGCTACCAAACTCTATCCGCGCAATTATAATCGTTGCCATCTGGATCCGGCAAGACGCAATTGTTGCTCAATTTAATAGTGAGAAGGATGAAGTGGGATAAGTTGTATTTAGTTGCTCCTAGCGTAGATGATCAACGATGCTATGAAGTATTAAAGGAAGCAGCAGAGAGGGTGAATCGGACAACATTTTTAAACAAGTTTTCACTGAAATCAGGCTTCTACGGCCAAGATGTGGTGAATCGGATACAAGTTTTCAATGAAATCAGGCAAATAAATCATTGATTAGGCAAAAGATAATAATGAAATCAGGCAAAAAATAATAATGAAAAATCAATGAAATCAAAAACTTTTCAAGAGATTACAACGTCGTTGTCACTCACCCTCTCAACCGAATATTTGATCCAGTCCGATACGATATCGTGTCCGAGGGTCATGTAAATTTATTGTTACAAATCCGTGTGGGGCAGACTGAGCATGACTAAAGAAATTTCTAAATTGATTGAAGTCCATATCGGAGCACCATGTCTGCCAAATATTTCGTAGCGTATGTGTATCAACTCCATTAAACACACACAACACATTACAATTATCGCGAATCACTTTTGGTATTTGTGTGTAGCGTTGAGTGACATAGATCACATCCGTGTTTTTGTGCCTGCCTCTGGAAAATATTCTAGCAGGATTTTTTTGTTTATCTAACATTACATCGTCATATACTACCATGTTGTTAATACTTCCATCAAGATCTTCTACTGATGGTGCCTCGTCAATATCGGTTATAAATTCAATAACATCCTCACCAGCAATCTCTGAAGCGTTTTCATTAAAATCTTTTAGCACTTCATAGCATCGCTGATCGTCCACGCTAGGGGCAATTAAATACAACTTATCCCACTTCATCCATCTCATTATTAAATTGAGCAACAATTGCGTCTTGCCGGATCCAGATGGCCCGATTATAATTGCGCGGATAGAGTTTGGTAGCGCTGCATGATGCTTCACTGGTTCTCTTGTTTTAGTTGCTGAAAAATCAATTATATCCATATCTCTATACATAAATTATGGATCTATATTGTGTGAAGTGTAAGGCGCGTACTGGCACAGATGACTTGACGACGGTTACAACTAAAAATAACCGATCAGCGCTTTCTGGTGAATGCGTACAATGTGGTACAAAGAAATTTAGATTTGTTTCTAAACCCAAGGAACCTTTAAAAAAAAACGAGGAGGTGATATCGCTGCCAAGTTAGCAAAACTCCCTGGAACCCCATGGGCAAAGTATCCAGGAGAAAAGCACCTTCCAGGGTATAGCTACTGTGGACCGGGAACACGATTAGATATCAGACTTGATGATCAAAATCAGCCCCGACCCGGCGAGTATCCAATAAACGCTATTGATAAGGCGTGTCACCTTCATGATGTTGCTTATAAAAGCAGCAATTTGCAACACAGGCATCTAGCAGATGTGAAATTAATTCATGCGTTAAATGCTATTCCTGATAAATCCTTCAAAGAAAAATTGGCTTCATGGTTGATAAAATCGGCTATGAAAAGTAAATTGATGTTAGGTGCTGATAATTAATAACAACATGGAATCTATTTATTACTCCCCAAGAGGATACTGGAGGGGTAAATCAGCAATCCATAAACTCGCTAGCGCTGCAAAGGTGAAAAAAACCACTGCGGCTCATTGGTTATCCAAACAGGCACTATGGCAAATTTATCTACCACCGCCTAAACAAATTAATGTCTCGCATTTTGATGTAACCGGACCCAATGAAGTTCATCAGGCTGATCTATTATTTTTGCCACATGACCACGGTTACAAATACGCATTAACTGTAGTTGATATTGCAAGTCGATACAAAGAAGCAGAGCCGTTAAAAACAAAATCGGCCACTGAAGTAGCTTCTGCATTTGAAAGGATTTATCGACGAGGTCCTCTGCACTGGCCAAATCTATTGCAGGTTGATCCTGGCAAGGAATTTCAGGGTGCAGTGTTATCTACAATGAAACATCATAATGTCACCATACGACGAGGGCATACTGCACTGCATCGTGATCAGGCAATTGTAGAACGATTTAATAAAACCCTTGCTGAGCGGTTATTTGGATATCAATACGCAAAAGAATTCATCCAAGAAAAAAGATCCCGTGAATGGGTTAAAAGATTACCATCTGTGATTACTGCACTGAATAACGAGATTACTAGAACCATCAACATGAAACCTATCAATGCGATTAAAAAGAAATCAATACCTGAAAAACCACAAAAAGATTCTAGCGTTTCCGAACCAATTCTTGGTAGTAATGTCATTGTGAGGTATTTATATGAACCAGGAGAGCTTGAAGGGGGTAGAAAAAGAGCTACTGATCCTATTTGGAGTGTTACTACACATAAGATATCTAGTATAACACGATCTACGGGTAGACCTCCAGTCTATAAACTGGATTCAACTGCCCCTCAACGGGGGTTTACTAGACAACAATTACAAATAATACCCGAGGATACTCAATTGCCACCGCATGGTCTTAACTAGCACCCTTGCGTCTATTGCACTCAAGACAAGTCAACATCACATTGTTTCTGACATGACCGAGACTATTATTTTTTCTGTCAACGGTAAATTGGCGAGGATCCTTATCCGAATACTGCCAACGCATTATACAATTGCAATTTGCGCAGTGATTATTTTGTTGTTTCTTCAAAGTGATTATTAATTCAGCATCAATGTCAAATTCTCGTTGTTTTTTTTTGTCCTGTTGTTTGTAACCGGAGAGTTTTTTATCAATCATTTTAATATCAATATCATCTATTGTGGTGTCATTATCATCGAAGACAATTCTTCGAAGTTGATTTATTTTTCGTACTCTGGATACTGAAAGATAGACTAAATTCGACCATTCGATGCGATTATCTACCATCCAAACAATTGTATCCGATATAGTCAATCCCTGTGAAGAGTGTATTGTTGCTGCGTATCCTAGCGTCCATGGGGATTTATTAGCACGCAATGCATCTTCAACGACATTGATATCAACCAGCACAATATCATTTAATACGAGAAACTGCTTTTCACTCTGTCCTGGAATATCAACTTCAAGGTTCTGTTTTCGTGTATCCGATGGCCTATAACAAAGAGGCACTGGAAGTGTTGCAAATTTTTGTTTATGCAATTCAAATAATTTCATCTGAAGTGTGTCTCTGACTATTTTTCTACTTGCAATGATCAAATCGTTTGGTCTCCACATTTCCCAAAACTCATTCATTGGAGTTTCCGAAATTATTTCACGGGCTATTTCACACTGGATTCTATCCGGTTGTAATCTAATTAATTTCTTAAACTCTTTTAATTCATTATCAAGTGATCTATGATCGGTATCAATTTCTTCATAATAGTCTACAAAACCCTTTAGCCATTCATGTGGGGAAGCACCGACAAATGGTGGTGGTTGGCCGTGATCACCGCACATGACGATTTTTGTATTTTTCAATAACAACCACTCAAGAAATATTTTTAATACATCTAATGGCACTGTGTCTATTTCATCCCAAATGATAATTTCAGGAATAAATTTCTCTCCCATGCGCTCAGGAGTCCATTTATCTCCCTTCCATCGGAAAAAACTATGATAGGTACAGGCATTTACCCCTCTCTGTATCATTTCTCTTGCAAGTCTGTGAGTCGGTGTTAGCACAATCATGTTAGAAACGCTAGCGTTTCTACGAAATAACTCAATTGCCCGGGTTGTTTTTCCTGACCCACCACAGCCGTTTAAATAAACTGTTTTATATCTACAGATTGGATCAGAAATCGGTGGTGCACTAGAAAATTTTGAACACTGATTGCTTTCTAAATAATTATTCTCAATGGTAACATCTGCTGATTGAATATAATCATGAATCATTTCTTTCTTAATTCTCCATGACCCCCAATTCTCGTTGCCAGTAGCCTTAAAATCAGTCATTTTGCTATTTATGTAAAATGAATCAGTGGCGACTCTAACTGCGGTGGTAGGAAATCTATTGATCATTGAAAATAAATTAATAGAAGCATAACCGAGCATAGAAGCTCTCAAGTGTGTGTACTGCGGATTGTATCCATCATTGTAAGTAACAATTGTACCCAATTTGGTTCCATCGGACATAAATGCGTCCTTACGATTGACATATAGGCCTTTATTCGTTAAATCCGCCATTACAAAATCGTATTCAGCGTTGTCTATAATCAATCGTGAAGAATATCTCGTATTGTCATCTTTGCCACCCTGAGTGAATTTACCGATTATTCTTCGTCCAAGATTTTTTGCTTCATTGTTTCTGATTTCAAATAACTGTCTGGACCAATCCATGATTTGTTGTTCATTAAAATCAGGAAACAGTTTTCGCTCTTCGCTAATTATTTTTTCTAGATCAGGTTGTGGTAACCAGACTGATTTCTGTGCTTGATAGGATATAATTGCTTCACTGACAATTAATGATTTTAACATCTTACAATCAAGCATATACCGTAATAACACTATTGGCATCCAGTGTTTTTCAGACATGTGTTTACCAATCCAAAGATAACTACACGGATGAAGTCCTTCAGCCATTTCAAATGATACCACACAAGCGAATCCGGTTAAATCAAAATCAGGCAGTGGTCCATTAATAGCAACACGGGTCATTTCGTGTGTAGGGTGTCCAAATCGTTTGAAATATTTCTTGCATTCTCCATACCCAAGAAAACTTCCTGGGTAACACGCAATCATATCAACTGAAATAACGGTATCAGCGGTGTATTTTGTATTCCATAATCCTCCATGGCCGTATTCAAGACAAGACAATTTGACATCTGATAAGAACTCACTTCGTGTTGGTTTCCACGCGTTTTTCTTTCTAGCAAAATGTGCTGCAATGGATGGTACTGTAAAACAGTTTGCTAATAATTGATCTTCGATTTCCTCCCCGTCCTCAGAAAACTCACTAGCCAGTTGTTTCATTTGATTATGCAGTTCTTCAGTACGATATAATTCTCCGTTGGGCTTTACAAACTGATCAAATCTACATTCTTCGTCTGAAGTACTATGAAATAGCCACATTGACACAGGATCGTTTTTACTCAAATGGTAAATAGCATCAAATAATTTCTGCTCTGAAAAAAACTCTTCTGTTTGGGGGAGATATTTTACGGTTCTATCCCGTGGAAATATTGTTACTGCAGATGACCACGCGTGTGCGTTGTGATCAATAATTTCAATTGGGGTTCCTTTTGATTGATATTTCGATTCGTATAATACTTCACCAGTGATTGTTCTTACTGATATTGGAAATCTCAATGACGTTTCTAATTTAGTTATATCCTGAATTGTTGCCCCATGCTCTTTTACCGTTAATTCCCACTCGGTTATTTTTTTTCGTCTTAGATCAGTTAGTTTATTTCCCCGGGACGCATTTGTGAAGTGTTCCATTATTCGTTCTGCTACACAATTGAGCCCTGTCGAATATTTCATGGGTGCTAGTTTTGCAATATCAGGTTTTTCATTGAGCGGATAGATTCCGTAAACAACTGCTGTGACAGGATAAGATCTTTCGTAGTAGGGTTTATCAATTCCGGTCAAAATTCCCGGTTTGGAATCCTGATTCACAGTGATAGTTTTTTTGCCCTTCAAGATGGGTTCAAATTTATCCCTAATAATCCATTTTCCATTCTCACGGATAATGAATTTGATTCGGAAAAAATGACTTTTTTCCCCAACACGTGAAATGATCACTGCTGCTTTTTCATCAGTCATGGTAGCGTCAACAACACCATCAATTCGAAATGTTGACCAACAATAAGATGCTCCATCACGCTTGAATTCATTAAAACAGTCTCTGATAGCCTTATCAAGAATTTTATTCTTGGGTGTATTAGAAACTATATCAAGATTGAATTGAGCATCCTTCCAGGGTCCGTCTCTTGGACGTTTGTTACGTTGTTTGGGTCTATCGCGATTAAATTTAGGACTGATTTTCAATAATCTCTTAAACTCCTTCATGCTTCCGTCTCTTGGACGTTTTGGACGTTGTTTGGGTCTATCGCGATTAAATTTAGGACTGATTTTCAATAATCTCTTAAACTCTTTCATGTTTCCGTCTCTTGGACGTTTTGGACGTTGTTTCTGTCTATTGGACGTTTTTTTAGGTCTATCGATATTAAATTTAGGACTGATTTTCAACAATCTCTTAAACTCTCTATCGGTATTGAATTTAGCATTTTTCGAAGTCAATCTCTTGAACTTCTTCATGCTATACATAAAACAAGTATTTAAATGAAAGTTTTATATATAATGAACCAGTGCAAATGGCTCATGATGGGAAATGTAACCCCGTGTAACAAATCATGCAGAAAAAATGAGTACTGTAGGTATCATATGCAAAGTTTTCGACATGGGAGACTTGGTCCGTTACCCTGTATTCGATGTGGGGTTGGGGTTAAGGGAAGATCACAATTGTGTATTGATTGCGGTGGTAAGCGATATAGGGAATTGAAGCGTTATTATGATAAAAGAATCAAAAATGGACAATCCATCAGAAATTATGACCCTGAAAAAGTCTTTGACCCTGATAACGTCACTGACAAAATCATAAGAACTCCGCAAGACTACATCGAAAGGTTCTCCAGTGATGTAATTATTAAACCAAACATTGAATTAGACAAACAATAGTGTAGTATATATGAACCAAGAATTCAGACCACATCCAGTGATTACAAATTATGAAGCATCCAGTGATGGTGTTGTAAGAAACCGTAGGCTGAAAAAACCGGTCGGTTTTGTGAGTAATCAAGGGTATTTGAGGTTTACTGTTGGAAAGAAAACTTATCACAATCATCGTTTCATATTTGAATGTTTTAATGGATTAATCAAAAATGGTTTTGTTATTGATCACAAGGATTCTAATCCAAAGAATAATTCTGTATCAAATCTGCAGGCTATCACACTGAGTGAGAATTCCAAACGAGGAGAGACTGGAAAATGCAAAACGGTTTGGAGGAGACCTGTGAAATCTTTGAATACAATAACTAACGAAGAGAAAATATTTCAATCAATAACCAGCGCCGGTAGGCACTTCGATATTTGTTCACCTTCTGTTCAAAGAGTTGCAGAGGGGATTTATCGATCGGCTATTTCAAAAGGGACGGGACAAAAAGTTCAATTTAGTTATGTCTAATGCTTCATATTTTTCAATTAGAGATATGTCATGCTATAGAATAATGAATTCTGAAAACATGAATAGCATCATAGTTGAAATTTTAAAATTGAAAAGTCATGATATTGAACTATCAGATGGGTTAAATCCTGATCATATCAAGTCAGATTTTCAGGATATAGAATACGGGGTTAACAATAACAAGTATATGCTACCAAAGAAGTATGCACTCATCAAAAGAATTCAGAATTCTATTAGAGACTCTCTTGCATTTTCCAGTGACATCAGTGTGTTTGTTCCGTTGTATACTATCGTAGAAGGGATACGAAAAGAATTAGGTAACGAATACGAATTGAAAAAAGAAGTCAACTCTAAAATTAGAAACCTACGGGCGTTAATTCAAGAAAATTGATTACCCCGACCATTGATTGCCCGATCATTTTATCATCGACCCTCATTTTTTTAGCCGACCCTCAAGGGGTATGTCAAAAATTGAATGAGGAAACTGTCAGTATTATTTATTTTATATACAATTATGACACTTTCCTCATCATTGATAACGCCCTGAAAACAATCAAATAACACTTCCATGGTGGTATCAAAAATCATCTGACATGTCAAAAAAGTGGCGAAAGTCACAGTATTATTTATTTTATATACAATTATGTGACTTTCGCCATACTTGATAGAGATGTTAAAATAACAAAATAACACTTCCATGACTGTGTTAAAAATCACCCGACATGTCATTGATGGCGAAACTATCAGTATTATTTTATTTATATACAATTTTGATACTTTCGCCACACTTGATAGAAGGTGTCTCACGATGAAATAACACTTCCACGGTGACTTTGTCACAGGTGTTAAAAATCATCTGACATGTCAAGTGTTTTACAATTGAAAAATTGTTTCTGATTTAAAATAATGGTCAATGAAGCATTAACAACCCGATTGGCTCGTGAACGATTAGATGCAATCAGGAGATTTGTACCAATTTGTGACTCTGTAAGAAATAAACTGCAACAACGACAGAGTTTACAAACGGATTTTGCTTTAGGGTCTGAAGAGTTGTTTAAACCAGTAACCACAGCAACGAAAGGGGTAGAGCGTGCTTTACTGGGAGATGATCCCGAGACGGGAAAATCTGTTATTGGTGAACTT
The DNA here is from genome assembly GCA_030141615.1 of Unio pictorum. NCBI lineage: Eukaryota > Metazoa > Mollusca > Bivalvia > Unionida > Unionidae > Unio > Unio pictorum. The sequence continues at coordinate 7,172,800 of JARLTB010000141.1, read as the reverse complement.
GAAAAAATAGCAGCGAAAACTGAACACACAAAACAAATGGGATCAAAAAGAACAGTAGATGATTTACGCATGAGATTTAACGAAGAAGGGTTAGCAGCAATTGATGGGACTGATCCAACAGAAATTCCTACGCTTGTTGTTACGTCCTATGAAAACAGAAAAAAAATGTTGAAACCAGAACATCAAAAGTTTGTTAAGAATTTCACTCACTGGGCTGATATATTCTACAAAATCAAAACTGAAAAAAGTCAAAAAAAGACAGATAGTGCATCATACATCGAATATATCAATGCGGTGGATCTAGTGTATAATCAATACGAAGAGTTAAAACAACGAAAATTGCAAGGGCGGCGACAGCAACCTGCAAAGAAAATATCTTTTTCTCCTAAAAAACAACAATTACCACGTGATGATGATGATGATGATGATGATTTACAAAAACCGCCAAGATTGCAAAGAAAGCGACAGCAACCTGCAAAGAAAATATCTTTTTCTCCTAAAAAACAACAATTACCACGTGATGATGATGATGATGATGATTATTTACAAGAAACGGATTTAGAAAAAATAGGTGAAGCAGCTGGTTATAGCGGAAGTGGACTGCAAAATCCAAGGATTGGAAACACTTGTCCTGATAGTGTTATCAATGATATATCACGATTAGATGTTCTTGTAGGAGGATTCCGAGCTGGAAATAACTCTCCAGAAATAATTAATGAAGCAGCTGATATCTGTAGACGGTTATTTGCCGGCGGTATCATGGATATCAAAACATATCGAGATTTCATTGACGAGTTAGCAGATGGGTATCACAGCAATTGAAAACACTATTGTTTTTATAATAATGATCATACATTACAATCATGATAAACCAACCCTCGTCTATGTAGTTAATTCACGGTTTCCAGTTTATAAAGCATACTATGGAGATGGCCTCGGCAATACCATTTTAGGATTCTTTTCAAGAATGGTTCCAAAAGTGATGCCGTTAGCTAAACAGTTATCAATGAAAGCCATTGATGTTATTCGTGATAAGGGTATTGGTGCTGTTGGAGATCTTGCCGGGAAAGCGTTTTCAACTGCAAAGAATAAAATAACATCATTAGTGAGGCGAAAAAAGAAACCGTTACCGTCTACAGCAGAAATGCCTGCAAGTGTTAGTAAAATAATAAATAACGCAGTCGATGAAAAACTAGCGTCAATGGCTTTAACTCCCGACCTAAATATGATAGCAGGAAGTGGCTTTAGAAAACGCTAGCGTTGAAAATCCGATTTAGACTCTGATAAATAGAATAAAATGTTCAAAAAGTCACGTGATCCAGCATTTGATATAGACGCCCCAGTTGGCAAGGATGATTCTGTACGCGATTATCAATATTACGCCTATCATGCCATAGACTCAAATAGTCGATCGCGAATTGATCTTCAAGTCCATGATACCAGTAAATACTTTTTACCCTGTGAAGCGTTTATTGAAATCGAAGGAGAAATTTTACGAACAAATGATACAGAGTATCCAGATGGTACTCAAGTCGGGTTTGTCAATAATGGTATCATGGCGTTATTTGAGAGTGCAAAATATCTCATTGATGGAAAAGAAATTGAGACGATAGATCGTGATGTTGATGTGGCTACAACAATCATAGGGTTAGCGAGATATTCTGATGATTATACAAGATCAGCAGGACCTTCTATGATGTTTGCTAAGGATATTAAAAATACGGCTGGAGGAAATCAATTTATTATAAGACGACCAAAGAATAATGCTGGCAACGCTAATATTGATGCCGAGGATATGATTATAAACAACGAGCCTAACTTCAATCTAGGAGCTGCAACACGAAACGCAATGTTGCAAGGAGCGCGTAAATCATTTTCATGCGCGATTCCACTGCATCATATTTTTGGATTCTGTAGAAATGTCAGAAAAGTTATCTACGGAGCGAAGCATACAGTATCGCTTGTACGAAAGGGTGATGATAACGACGCAATTTGGAGGGTTCCAGTAGATGCTGCAAATCCCAATGCTGATGCCGGTAAAGTCAAATTAACAAAAATATCATTGTGGATGCCAGTGTTGACTCCAGCAATCACCGCAGAAGAACGATTACTATCATTTATGGACCAAGGGGGAAAGTCGTTGTTGAGTTGGCTAACCGTGAGTACAGATGTTAAACAATCAAATGTTAATAATGTGTTTACGTGGAATCTAGCATCAAAACAGGGCACTGCTGCACCACGTCATATATTTATTGCGTTACAGGATATCACACGAGTTGGCGATCAACGTTTCAGTCATATGATATTTGATCAATTAGGTGTAAAAGACGTCTCACTGAGAATAAACGGCCAGCAGGAACCATCCGAGGATATACAACTTAATTACACAGAAAATCATATTGCTCGCGTGTATCATCGTCTGTTGTCATTTATGGCACGTGATCAAAATGTGGATACTGGTTTGCAAATATCACAATTGGATTTCAAAAGCCTCTATCCGATCTATTACTTCTCACTGGAACATCTCGATTTGATGAGACAATCTGTCGTTGATATACATTTTAGAGCTAATGTGACTCGTGGTGCTATTGCTGATTATAGAGCGGTTGCTGTCATTCTCAGTGATAAATCAATGCTACTCGAAGGTGTTGGTGGAAGAATGAGAGTGGTAGATGCCCCAGTAGAAAATCTTTGAACGATTTTTCCATTAGAATCAATCTATTATGTATAATGTCATATAGTGTTATTAGTGTTGCGTTAACTCCTGGTCAAATCAAAAAATTGCAATCAGAATCGGCTAAAAAATGTGGAACCACAATCACGTTGAAACCTAATCAAATGACTGGTGGTGCAAATAAATTATCGCTGACAACTCGTCAAATAAAACATTTCAATGATGCACTTGCAGCCAAAAAAGGTGTTCAGATTACTCTTTCTGCGGCTGCTATCAAAAATATGATGAAAACGGGTGGTATATTCCCGTTATTTGCTGCGTTACCAGCATTGATTGCAGCAGCAGCCCCAGCGGTGGCTAAAGAAGCGGCGTTAGGAGCCGTTGGTACTGCAGCAGGAATGGCGTTGAAAAAAGCAACTGGACAGGGTTATAAAAAAAGGGGAAAGGGTGTAAGACTACCAGGAACCCCGTATTCGTGGTACAGCGGAAAGGGTCTGAGACTACCAGGAACCCCGTATTCATGGTACAGCGGGAGATCCGTTCACGGATCAGGCCTGAGACTACCAGGAACGGTTTATTAATGGTTCCCATGTCCAATTTTGATTTAATGGATGCTGCTAAAAACCTAGCGATTAAAAATTTCAGAGGTGTTTTTATGAAAGATCAATTACCACATCAACCAAACAAAACTGAAACAGGTATTATTAATCTCGATAACAGCACCGGACCTGGAACTCACTGGGTTGCATACGCTATTGATCCACGTGGGATTGTTTATTTTGATTCATATGGATTAGCCCCGCCAAAAGAGTTTTTGCGTTATATAAAAAAATTTCCAATGAAGACTTGGTATTCTACGCTACCAACACAACAAATCAATGACCCACCAATATGCGGCAGTGAAGTATTAAATGTCCTTGATGCTATTTCTAACTCCTTGAGTAACCCAAGGGGAAAACCACCTCATATTGTCGTAAATGACTACACTAGTAATCGCTTTTTAGAGAGAGAAAGAGTTTTACAATAACATGATTGATATTTGGGGGAGATCTTTGAAACACAAACCCGATGACACTGCAACCCCTGGTTCTATCAAGGATATAACAAAAAAAATTAAAGATGAAATCGCTGAGACGTTGAATTTAGTAAATGTTGATCCTAATGAGATAGTTGTATTTCAAGACAAACAGGGTAAATTGAAATCTAGTAATATTTCTCTGGATGATATTTTAGTTAAACAACAAAACGCAATCGAGGATACCGTTGCGTTATTTTCCGATCAGGGTAAACTCAAACCGGGTGTACTCTTCTCGACTATTACAGATAAATTCACTGAATACAATAAAGAATTTGACGATCATTTAAAAAACTACAATAGTTTCCGTAGAAATGTCGTTCAAAAGTTCTTTGGGTCTCCAATTGTAGTTACACCATCTATCGCTGAAATTAAAACGTTTGTTGATGATCAAAAGGTTATCAACGAAGCAACAAAAACAACAACCGACGCCATTGATAAATTTATTGGAACCCCGTTAGATAAAATTGAAATAAAACTACCTGATATTAAAAAATCCATCGATGAGACCAAAAACTTCATCGAAGGCGTCAAAGGTGATCTTTCGAGGATGATAACAGTCATTGAAAAAACAAAAATCCCTCATGAGAAAACCAACAACATAGTATATACAATCCAACACGGATCATTTGAGTGGACACCTACAAACAACACATTATATATCACTGCAACCGTTAAGGGTATTTATCGATTAACACTAGTGACACCATTGACTCAATTTAATATTTCATCGTCCAGTTCATCCGGGGTCAATAATACGATTTCAACGATCATCGACAAGAATACAACTGAAAAGTTCACAATCACATATACTGATACAAATTTGGTTAGGGTTACAACAACATGGTATGTGGAATTCGTAGCGGATTTAAGTAAATCGTAATTGAAAACGCTAGCGTATTTAAAATAAAAAATGATTTCATCATCGCAATATCGTTATGATCAGGTCAGAGAATTTCAAACTAGACTCAAAACCCTGTCTGAGGAGTATGCAATGAAAATAAAAAAATATCGCAGGAGAATTACCGCAATTGATGTTACCGTGTATTCAGTGAGTGGTGTAATCACCGGAGCTGGTATTATACTGTCTTCAGTAACAATGATGGCTCCGATAGCTGTTCCAATTTGCATTTCTGCGGCAACAACAATCGCTGGAATAATTTCAATAATCACAAAAAAAATATCATCATGCAGCCAACGGAAACTACAAGACTACATAATTCAATTTCATGTTGTGTCCACTGCATGCTCGCAATTATCCTCATTGATATCGTCATCTCTCGATGATACAATTATATCAGAGAGTGAGTTTTCAGCGATGGTAGATATATATGATTCTGCGATGTCAAAATTAGAAATACAAAAACATGAGTATAATAACAATGACAACACCGATGGAATCAGAAAAAACCAAAATGATCTCAATAACCTCAACGATATCAGATAGTGAGTTCTCAGTGATGATACGTGTCTATGATTCCGCAGTATCAAAATTAGAAATACATCATGAGTATAGCAACGATGACAACACAGATGGAATTACTTCAACAAATAGTGGAGAACACAAACCCAGTACAAACCAGCATGATCTCAATAACCTCAACGACTCCAGAATTCAGTGTGAATTTCCCCTCTCCGGTCCCAGTGAAGGAGATAGCGCTAGCAAAATTACGAGTGTATCACAGTTGGCCTAATATTAGGTCAAAATCATTTGGTGGTCAACAACCCAATAATTCTTTAGTGTTTGCAAATAAGAATAAACCCGACGGGACTCCAGACTGGAATGTCGTTTCGATACCAACAGGGTCATACCAAATCGAACAAATCAATAATGAATTCGCGCGTAGAATAAAATCGATTACTGGAGCAGAATCAAAAATAGCTATAACAGTTCATGAGCCAACACTATCATCTGCCATTGAAATAAACTCAGAAGAATACGTCATAGATATATATCAAAGCTCAATAAGAACAGTGTTAGGTTGGCCTGAATTACCACCCGGGGGGAAAACCGTTAAATTACCAGAACCACAAAAAACTGATTATATCACCGACAGGATAAAATCTGGTAATCCAGTAAAAGGCTATAGTGATTACAGTATTGCTAGAAATTTTTTTGCTCTTAGCACTATAGATAAGGGAGGGAAATATCTTTTTATTAACGAACTTAAAATTATTGAAAATTTCACAGCAATGAATAATGATTTTTCACTGTTGTTAATACCTCTTAAATCCGGCTCTCTTACCCGAGATGAATTTATCAGCGTCGTAGAAACATGTAACAAAATCATCAATGATATGGAAACATTTCATTCACAAATTATTCAAGAGATATTAGATGACAGTAATCCTACAACAAGAAGAATTTTTGCAGAAGGCAAGGGCATCCCTGTCAAGGATATTCCAACAGTCAAACTACCAGGATATAACGTACCACAACTAACAAAACTTCTCAGTGATGCCATCGATGTTGGTTTTAAAATAATTCATGATACGTGGAAAAAAACATCATCACCGGAAATAAAAATCCTCAAACACAATAATGATCCAGATGGTGGTGGCAGGCATATCGCTCCGTTCAACGTGAATATTTCATCGGTGATTGCGCTCAATTTAGTTGTGACGTTATCGAAGGAAGCTATCAAATAAATCTAGAACGATCAAATCAAGCTCAGCAAGGATATATTCTTTATTCATTTGCACCAATAGCCCCTCCAGGATTTCTAATTATTGAGTCTCCGGTGAATCCAGTCTATATGCGATGTCATAATAATTCATTAACCAGAATTAATTTCAAACTCACTGACCAGTCTAATAATCTGATTGATTTACAAGAGGAGGTTTTACAAATAAGTCTGTTTGTGAAATCCTAAGGATTTTCATCCTGAAGAGGGGACACGATATCGTATCGGACTGGATCAAATATTCGGTTGAAATCGTGAAAATTCTTCGAATTTCATCGAATGGAGGCTTAGTCATTTTTTTTATTTCATTGATTTCACTGATTTTTCATTATTATTTTTTGCCTGATTTCATTGATTTTTTTTTTGCCTAATCAATGATTTATTTGCCTGATTTCATTGAAAACTTGTATCCGATTCACCACATCTTGGCCGTAGAAGCCTGATTTCAGTGAAAACTTGTTTAAAAATGTTGTCCGATTCACCCTCTCTGCTGCTAAGGATTTTAACGAGAATGCATCAGAAATTAAGGGTGAGAACGCCATTGATTTTATAACTGATATTGACGAGGCGCCATCCGTAGATGACCTTGATGGGAGCATTAACAATTTAGTCGTATACGACGATGTGATGTTAGACAATCAAAAAAAACCAGCTAGAATATTTTCTCGAGGCAGGCATAAAAACACCGACGTGATATATATCACTCAATGCTACACTCAGATACCAAAAGTGATCAGAGATAACTGTAATATTATTGCTGTGTTTAACGGCGTTGATACACATACGTTACGAAATATTTGGCAGACATGGTGTTCCGATATGGACTTCAATCAATTTAGAAATTTCTTTAGTAACGCTCAGTCAACCCCGCATGGATTTATAACAATAAATATACATGATCCTCGGACACGATATCGTATCGGACTCGATCAAATATTTGGTTGAAATAAATTATTAACCTGTAGCAGCAGGGGGGGCGATGACATCACGACGAGACCGTATTTTGACTAAACGATGAAAACGGTCTTGGAGTATGATTTGCGAAAAACTTATGTTTCGAGCAAGTAATCTTTTTTTTTTTTTTGGTTGAAAAAGAAGGATTCGAATTAATTCTCTCGAGATGTTTGTTAGATTTAGAGCAAATGATGTCTCGGACAAATGTCCGATTCGCCCCCCCCCCCCCCCCCCCCCCCGCTGCTGTTCGAGAGATTATCGAAAATTACGCCATGGAAAAATGTTACATTCGATCTCGATAGAGTCTCCACTGCTGTACCAAAGGGTCTAATAAGTAAAGCACGATAAGTAGAATCCATGATGGTCTTAATGAATTCAAGCGCGATGGAGCATCTCACTGTTGGTCAACATTTCGAATTGATGGTAGTGTTGATGCTATCATGAACGACGAAAGAGCAGCAGTGATAATATCACATCTTGACAAGAAAAAGTATCTTTTTAGAGTGAAATTCATTATTCGCTCAGAAACGGGGAAGTGGACTATACGCGACAAATTTGAACCAATCTTGAAAACTAAGAGACCTGTCACTGTGAGTCAGGATTCCAAACCAGGAATTCTGACTGGGATTGACAAACCGTATTACGAGAGATCCTATCCTGTAACAGCAGTTGTTTATGGAATCTATCCTATAAATGGTAAACCGAGTATTGAAAAATTAAATCCCATTTAATATTCGTCGTTGAATTGTGCAGCAGAATGAATAATAAAGCATTTTACAAATGCGTTGCATGGAAACAAATTGACGGATATAAGACGCAAAAAAATAAATGAATGGGGATTAACAGTGACAATTCAACAACAATTCATAATGTGGCCGCGTTAGAACGGATATTAAAATTCCCAATATCCGTAGAGACGGTAACAGGCGAGATATTATATGAACCGAAATATAAATCGAGAGGATCTCCAATCAAAATTTTTGACCATAATGCACACGCTTGGACACCCGTGGTAACAATATTTCCGCGAGATAGAACCATCAAATATCTACCCCCAGAGAACTCTGGGGAAATTTTATTTGATTTTATTTCTCAGTCAAGTAAAAACGATCCAATGTCAGTGTGGTTATTTCAGAGTTTTGAAGACGAAGAGGGTAAAATTCGATCAATTTGTAAAACCCAATGGCGAATTATATCGTACTGAAGCCCTAGATGAAGAGATGAAAAAACTAGCTAGAGGTTTTTCAACGGACCACGACGAACAATTACTAACAAACTGTTTTACAATACCGTCAATTGCCATTCATTTCAAGAGAAAGAGAAATCTATGGAAACCAACAAGAGCGGAATTACCCTCGGATATCCAAGATAGTTGTTTTAATTATTGCCATGGTGGATTATGGAATACAAAATACGACCCTGAAAGTATTATTTCGGTTCATATGATTGTGTGTTATCCAGGGAGTTTTCTCGGGTACGGAGAGTCTTCTGAGTATTTTAAACGATTTGGGCATCCCACACATGAGATGACCCGTGTTGCGATTAATGGACCACTGCCCGATTTTGATTAAACCGGATTCGCTCGTGTGGGAGCATTCTAGGCAGGGAACCAGACTAAGAACAAACAACCTACGAGTTATGTCCCTTATATATCTTATGTGAGGTATAAATAGAAAAACGGTTTATCCATAAATTACATCATAGCGTGTTACGCACAGTTGCCTACATTTCAAAGTTCGTGTTCTTCTTCTCTTTTCTTGTCCAGTGAAATAATTGTTTTAATTTCGGTACAGTTTTGCATTTAATTTGAATTCATTGCGCTGCATACGCTGTCAAAAAATGTTATGTACCGAAATTTGAATTTGCACTCGTATAAATCGGTTGCAACTGGGTCGTGTACTTACCATTGGAGTTTCCGCCAACGATATTAATAGCCTGCATGTTTGGACGAAAGTTATATTGGATTATAAAGGTCTGTCTCAAATAAAACGCATTTGTATGAAGAAGAATATATATATATATATATATATATATATATATATATATATATATATATATATATATATATATATATATATATATATATATGGGCAACGTTCGTTTGCACACCAGGGCCCGACGACGTGGAACGAATTGCCCATTGAAATTAAACACAAAAACACAGTGGTCTCTTTTAAGAGTGCTCTTAAGACTCGCCTTTTTCGACTGCAGAGACAAACTTAGCGACCTAATCATGTTTTGTATTATATCTGTTTTCAGCATGATTTTGTTTTCCAATTTCATTGTTTTGTCATTTGTTTTTCTGTAGTGTATTCATATCATTATTGATGGTGTAAAGTGCTTATAGCTTCGAAAGATCAGGCGCTATGAAAAGTCCTCATTATTATCATTATTATTATTATTATTATTATTATTATTATTATTATTATTATTATAGCGCAACACATGGGAACATACTAAGCAGAAAACCAGACTAATGACAATGACTAATGACAAACAACCTACGAGTTATGTCCCTTATATATTTTTTGTAGATTTTTCTATCTATAAATAGAAAACGGTTTTTCCAGAAATCAATCACATCATAGCGTGTTACGCACAGCTGCATGCATTTCAAGGTCTGTGTTCTTCTTGTCTCTTCTTGTCCAGTGAAATAATTGTCTTAATTTCGGTACAGTTTTGCATTTAATTTGCATTCATTGAGGTGCATACGCTGTCAAAAAATGTTATGTACCGAAATTTTAATTTGCTCTCTGTATAAATCGGTTGCAACTGGGTCGTGTACTTACCGTTGGAGTTTCCGCCGACGATATTAATAGCCTGCATTCTTGGACGAAAGTTATCTTGGATTATAAATTCATTGCTGAAAGAAAGATTGAATATTTGGGAACATTGGATTATAAAGTTAAAATTTCTTTTGAAGCAGGTACTCTCTCTCTCTCTCTCTCTCTCTCTCTCTCTCTCTCTCTCTCTCTCTCTCTCTCTCTCTCTCTCTCTCTCTCAAGAAAGGGCATATCGTTATAGTTCAAGATAAAAAAGTATTTTTTTGTTGAGGCAATTATAAAAAAAAATGTGTTTGGAATGAAAATACCATAACGCCTTTGAAGCCTTAAATTTAACAAAATTTCCTTGTAGACAGGATTACTATAGAATTTGCCAGTCCTCCTGAATCTTCAACACTTTTATTTCATAACAATCATTTATAATTCTGAAGTAAAAATGTTATATCCACTTAAATATCCACTTTAGGTCTCACAAGAAATAGTAATGCTTCTCCAGAAATTCTCTGCAAAATATGTTGACTCAGTAAATCTTTTAGCGCCTCGTCATAAAAAACGCAGCCCTACACAACTTCTAGTGAGAAAAATAAAATCACCTTATTCCCTCTAGTCATTACGTATTTTACTTAGCTACACAAACAGACGATTTACGGTTATACTCGTTGTGTTACATTGAAATCGGAATAAGATCTCTTATTATCGCAGTATAGACATAGTGTGAGTTCTCACAACAATATTTAAATAAACCCCGTAACGATTCGTACAGTTACGTTTAAAAATACTATTTGTAAACTCTTCACTTATGTATCTTCTATATGGGGAAATGCAATCTAGGGGATTAACGAGATAAGTTTAGAAAAACTTAGAGATCGTCCGATCAGTTAGAAAATGTCACACGATGGCGTAAATAAACGCTATTTTGTGACAATTTAAACTTTGCAAGCCATTCGATTGTTCAAATTATGAAACTACTAGTCAGGCAGGAAGTAGTTTAGCCTCTTGCTGTTAGGTCTCACTAGACAGTTTTATTGGCAAATTTTTGTCCGACAATGACCAATAGCAGAAACATGATAATAATATTACATTAAAGACACAAATAAAAATGAACTAACGTTTTTTGTTGAAATGATGCTTGTAATATTCTGACTGAGGAATTAAAGTTAATTCCTCATGAAACTATTGGCTTTTATACTGAATCAACAATGTCCTCAACCCCTCTTTTTTACATTCATTTTTTTTACAGAAAGGGGGAATATTTTCCTGTGATAAGAGAGAGAAAAGAATCAGTATGTGCCTTATACATGAATAACGTTCAGTAGTACTGTAACAAATTATTCAACCATCTAGATTTTTAGATATTTACCTCTGTAGCAGACTCATGTAAATACACAAACCAAGTCTGAGGCTCATTTGAAGCCCAAGTTACGCATTTGATCTCATGTGCTAATCTAACTGTGACAGGCAGTCAACTACAAGTCAACCAGTTTCCAAGCCTAACTCGTAGTAAATCTAAACCACATTACAGATTTAGCTTATGTTTGAACTGAAAAATGCTAGGATGGTGATAATTAGGCTCATGCCTTCTACCTTGAATATTAGGTGTCAAAATGCGAAACTATCCAGTGAGACCTGACCTGACATACAATTAAAGGCAGTGACTAATATTCAAGCACTGACCAATCCGATGTCAGAATGCGTAACTGTAACAAAATTGTTACCGAGAGGAGGGTGGATTAAATGAACAATACAAACACAATTTGTGAAAGAAAATATAAATTTATGTAATAAATTATAAATGAAAAAAAATACAGATGTAACAACACAATAATTCATGCACTCAACCCACAATTACACTCACAACCATTCACAATACATGAACAAATTAAATATTAATACACAGATCCAAGGATCCTTTACGAAAGTTAAATTAATGCAAGTATAAATTACGAAAAATGAACACAAACGACAAACTATACTATCGCACGATGGATTGCGATAACTAGCACGACCATATACTTGTATTCAATCAAGTTGCTAGCTTTTATTGATATCTATGCGATCACTTGAAATATTATTGTGATCTGACATAAGCATGCAAATACAACAATGTATTAAATTGTATTACAATTTCAATACACATATGTGTCTCGACCCCGTATAACCGCACGATTCAGCAACAGTTGAATCGTCTCCCAGTTTCCCCGAAAACCTAGGGTTGACCAATACTATTATCGGACGTTTCCCTTCACGGATCCACCACAGTTATACGTTCAGACAACATACAACATCTACCAGAACCAACGGTTCCTCACTACCCTAGATGTCGACCCGGATGTTTTACAACTCAGACAGCTCCGACACTCGGACTTCTAGCTTTCCGGATATTTACACGTTACACAGATGTTGACGAACAGACAGTTCGACACACAGACAGATACTTCAATTCCGTTTGCACAAATTAACGGCACAATCACATTCAGATATTTATACAGAGATGTTCCGGAACAAATAATAGATGTCCCACAACAAATCAGACGATATCAAAGACGTTTATCAAAAGATGGTATCAGATGTGTTAACAGCTACGGTATCAGAAATGGTATCAACTACGTTAGCAGCTACGGTATCAGAAACATTGACATCTACGGTATCAGATCTACGGTATCAGATCTACGGTATCAGAAACATTGACATCTACGGTATCAGCGATTATCAGATCTATGGTAACAGCGATTGTCAGCTACAGTATCAGAAACACGGTAACAGCTACAATAAACAAAACCAGACTAATAATAGTTGTCTCAAAAATAATCTAAGCCGTAGATTACGATATTGCATTTAAAGTCTAATAGTGACTAGTAATTCCAAATATTCCACGTTTAATTGCAATAAAAGCATCATTATACGAAATGATAATCTGAATAAAATTCACAATAAAACGAAAATGTAAATTTAACACTCACCCCTTTGGCTGCAGATTGCAAGACGAGCTTATCTATCCTTCGATTAGATATTTTGGTTCCCGTAATTATTATGAGAAATATCTCGCCTTATATACTCTCTATAGGTGAACATAAATCACATCGAGCTTGCTGTGCACCACGTGAAACGAGTATTTCGGATTTCATGTAAATAACAAACTAGCACATGCAAATCGTTACACGCCACTTACCTTGGTGAAAACCACTTAATCACCCCAGGTAATGCGTGTACGACGAAATCAAGAAAATGGTGAGTTTCGTTTGCAATTCAAGAAGAACAAAAATCAGTTCAATTTTCGCCTAATTCTGTGACAATACCTCCCCCCTAAGAATAAAAATGTACACATTTTTAAAACTAACACAGAATAGAAGAAAAATAACTACTGATGATATCTTACAACATTTACACTGGTTATACTACAAACTGGATTTTATTACTGGGCAAATTCATACAAATTTCCCATCATGCCCTACTCAAGTAGTCTGCGCCTATATTTTCAACTCCCCTTATTGCTTCTACACGGAAACGATAAGGTTGTAGTGTTAGCGCCCAACGCATCAACCGAGCGTTAGCGACCTTGGCCTTGTTTAAATACAGTAGGGGTTGGTGATCAGTCTCGAGAACGAAATCTCTCCCAAACAGATATGCGTGATACTTCCCAATTCCCCATACTACGGCCAAACATTCCTTTTCTATAACGGAATAATTTTTCTCCCTGGGTAGCAATTTTCTACTCGAGTAAGCTACGGGTAACTTACTGTCGTCCTGCTCTTGCAGTAAAACTGCCCCCAACCCAGTTTCAGAAGCGTCTGTTCTTAGAATAAAAGGTTTGCTGACATCTGGCAATTTCAATATAGGTGCACTAACCAGTTTCTCTTTCAGAGTACAAAATGCTTTATCTTGTGGCGGTCCCCATTCAACTTTGTTTGGTTACCCCTTCTTGGTCAAATCAGACAGCGGGCTAGCAATGGCTGCAAAGTTCGGTATAAACTTTCTGTAAAAACCTACTAGACCTAGAAATGATCTTACCTGCGTTTTGTTGGTTGGCTTCGGTGCGTCTCTAATTGCTTCAATTTGCTTGGGATGAGGTTTTAACTGACCCATACCGCTGACCCTATGACCCAAACAATCTAAATCTGTATAACTAATACTGCATTTAGTGGGTCTCATTGTAAGGTTCGCTTTGCGGAGTCTATTGAAGAGCTCGCTCAGGACGGACACGTGCTCACTCCAAGTATTCGTGTACACGAATGTGTCGTCTACAAAGCTATCAACGTTTGCTAAACCTTTAAGCAACTTACGCATCAAACGACAACAGGTGGCGCTGGCTCCATCTAACCCGAATGGCATCACTTTGAATTGATACAGTCCTTTCTGGGTCGCAAATGCTGTCAATGGTCGGGATCCTGGGACAATGGGAACCTGCCAATATCCCTTAGCCAGATCTAATTTGGAAATCCATCGGTTTCCCGACAACTTCGCAAATAGACCCTCCATATCTGGCATTGGTTCTGCATCGAACACAGTGATTTTATTTAACTGCCGAAAATCAATGCAGAATCGGTTCGTCCCGTCCTTTTTCCTGACAAGCACTACTGGAGAAGAATATGGCGAGTTGGAGGGTTCAATCACCCCCAGATCCAACATTTTACCCACCTCTTCGTCCACAGCTTCACGTGCGTTGTATGGCACCGGATAGCCCTTGATTCGAATAGGGTCAGACGTATTCAGCTTAATTTTGAGGTCCAACAAAGTTGTACAACCTGGTCTGTCAGTGAATACATAAGAATGTTTAGCCAAGAGCACATTAATCTGTTGACGCTGGTCTTTCGTCAACTCCGCACTCACATCGACTTTATCTATCCCCTCCCCTGCAACTCCCAAGGGACATTCAAGGGAACTCTCGATATTCGAATCAGCTTCATCATCGTCTACGACTGCCGTACAAACGACATTTAAGACCCCCTTTTCAACACTGTCGCTCTGTCTCTTGATGTATAACTTGAGCATGTTAGCATGGAATGTTTTTAAATCCCCGTCCATGTCAATTTTATAGTCCATGTCACCTTTTACCTCTTTAACTTCATAGGGACCTTTCCACTGGACTAATAACTTATTCGAACTCGTTGGAAGAAGCAATAGCACCTGATCTCCTACAAGAAATTTCCTATTTCGCGCTCTGCGGTTGTAATACTTGGCATATCTGCGCCCCGATTTAATCAATTCGTCACGTGCCATCTGGCATGTATTCTCAAGTTTATTTCTTAGATCTAAAACGTACTGGTAAGTCGTTTTTATTTCCTCGTTCGCGACATCACCAGTCCATAGTTCGCGTAGTATCCGCATTGGGCCTCGAACCGTTCTACCGTACAACAGTTCGAAGGGTGAAAACCC
This sequence comes from Unio pictorum, assembly GCA_030141615.1. Classification (NCBI taxonomy): domain Eukaryota; kingdom Metazoa; phylum Mollusca; class Bivalvia; order Unionida; family Unionidae; genus Unio; species Unio pictorum. The sequence continues at coordinate 7,157,257 of JARLTB010000141.1, read as the reverse complement.
TAAACTTTCCTGCGGTACTTCACGGTACGCGAACAGAACAGCGTTCAAATAACGGTCCCAGTCTTGCGGACGTTCCGCGCACATCTTTCGTAGCATGCTCTTCAGGGTACCATTAAACTTCTCTACCAGTCCATTGCACATCGGATGGTATGGGGTAGTGTTTAGCTGTTTGATGGATAACAGCCTACTTATTTCACCCATGAGGTCAGAGGTGAATTGGGCACCACAATCCGTGAGGATTTCTTCTGGCACCCCTACCCTACTGAAGATATCAACTAATGCTTCAGCTACCCTTTCCGTTTCAATAGTTGGTAACGCTACGGCTTCAGGGTATCTGGTTGCGTAGTCAACCAGAGTAAGAATATACCGATTCTTTCTTTCGGTAACTGGGTGTATAGGTCCTACAATATCTACTGCCACTCTTTTAAACGGTGTATCTATTAATGGCATCTGTCCCAAGGGCACCCTTGTGACCCTTCCCTTACACACGGTTTTCTGACATACGTCGCACGACCTACAGAACCGTGTGACATCGCCATTAACACCGGGCCAGTAGAATTCAGCGACTACCCTGCTAGTGGTCTTAGCCTTACCTAGGTGTCCTGCCATGCTTGACTCATGCGCCACCCTAAGTACTTGAGATCTATATCTCTGGGGTACGACCACTTGCCAATACTTCTTACCCTTCCGAGCGCTAAACTCCCTATGAATTAATCCGTTCTTGCGTACGAATCTCGAGCTACCCCCACGCTTGCAATGTTTAATCGCGCCGGACGTGATTTTCTCAACAATTGTTTTGATGGATTCATCACGTTCTTGCTCTTGTTTGAAATCATCGCAGGAAATTCCTGAGATCGATTCAGGGACTATTAATTTACGAAACGCGGTTTTCTCTCGCCGTGTTTGCGCTCGCGTTTCGACTGCCTGGGCCAAAGGTATTTTAAAATCGGCCATGGTTGGAAGACGGGAACCTTCAACATTACCGATCGTCAGATCGTAAATAGGATTGTCCATACAAAGGGCATCAACAGTTCCCTTTAAGAAAGTTGTTTTTACTGTGATCCTTGCTACGGGAATGCGACCCATCGTCTGATCAAGTAACATACATGGGGATTCCCACCCGAGCATTTGGTTATCCTGCACGAGACTACGTTTGATCACTACGCCCGTACAACCAGTGTCACGCAATACCACGACTTCTCGACCGTTGACAAACCCTCTCGCGGTTGGTACACGCGCTTCAGGAAATAAACACGTGCCAAGCGAATGAATACAAGGTTCTACCTGTACGATGTTATCAGATATACCTTTACTTTGTATAGCCACTGCTACCTTATGTATAAGTGCCTTTCTTTAAGGACAGTCTTTTTGAATATGACCCCATGCATTACACAAGAAACATTGCACACGCTGAAAAACTGGATTCCTAACTGACCTTTTTACCTCAGCTGATTTTACAGGCTCCCTAGGCATAGGTCTTACAGACTGGTTTCCAGACTTAAAATCTTTCAAAACCACGTTCTGGGTTCCCCCATGAGCTTCGGCAAATAAATCGGCTTGCTTAGCCATATCTTTTACGTTCGTGAAGACTTTCTCCTTCAGAAATTGATCTAATTCTCGCCCAACTGTATTAAATAATTGATCTCTGAGCAAGAAATCAGTCAACCCTTCAAACGTTTTCACCGCTTTGCCGCATTCAATCCACCGCTCAAAATAGTTCGCAATTCTGATGGTGAACTGACCAAAGGTTTCTCCCTTATCGGGCTTGCTATACCTGAACTTTTTACGAAATCCTCGTTCAGTGAGCTCGTACCTTTTGAGAAGTGCTTCCTTTAGGACGTCGTACTTAAACACATCGTCCCTAGGAAGTCGAGAGTATACATCCAGCGCTTTACCTTTTAAAAGCGCACTAAGATGCAATGCCCAGTCATTTTGACTCCACTTCTGGTTTTCGGCATACCGCTCAAACCGATGAAGATAACTATCCATGTTATCTTTTTCATCGTCAAAGGGAGGTAATTTGGAGCCCCTTAATTTGCTAAAGGCAGAATCGTGTTCTCTTCCAGATGTCGCTAATTCTACCTTACGCTCATGATCCCGTTGCTTTGCTTTTTCATCTAACTCTATTCGCTTTTGCTCCGCTTCCATTTCCCATCCTATCCTATCCTTTTCGGCCTGCTTCTCTAATTCAATCTTCCCTTTCTCTAATTCTATCTTTTCCCTTTCGGCCTGCTTCTCTAATTCTATCTTTTCCCTCTCAAAGGCCCATTTCCTTTCTTCGGCTTCCCCTTTTTCCCTTTCGAATTCCCTATCTAATTCCCGTTTCCTTTCTTCGGATTCCCTTTCTAATTCCCTTGACCTTGCCCTTTCTTCCCTTTCCCGGGCTTGTTCTTCTTGAATAAATTTCCTTAAGCTTTCACCTTCATATCCAAATTCTTTGCCTAAGGCAACCAAGTCCTTAAGGGATGACATGACAATTGTAATATGAATATAGATATATAACCAAACCAATACTTTAAACACGTTTATACTGGACACACGGACCTAGGTAAACTAAACAAAAATAAACTCCAACTAGAGTATTATCTTAACAGAAGGTCACGCTCAAATATAAACATTAAATGTATACCTTCACAAAAATGATTGATAGTTCACTTAATCCAACGATCCCACTTCTGACACCATTGTAACAAAATTGTTACCGAGAGGAGGGTGGATTAAATGAACAATACAAACACAATTTGTGAAAGAAAATATAAATTTATGTAATAAATTATAAATGAAAAAAATACAGATGTAACAACACAATAATTCATGCACTCAACCCACAATTACACTCACAACCATTCACAATACATGAACAAATTAAATATTAATACAAAAGGAATCTCAGATGTAAAGGGATCTCTTGGACTATACACAGATCCAAGGATCCTTTACGAAAGTTAAATTAATGCAAGTATAAATTACGAAAAATGAACACAAACGACAAACTATACTATCGCACGATGGATTGCGATAACTAGCACGACCATATACTTGTATTCAATCAAGTTGCTAGCTTTTATTGATATCTATGCGATCACTTGAAATATTATTGTGATCTGACATAAGCATGCAAATACAACAATGTATTAAATTGTATTACAATTTCAATACACATATGTGTCTCGACCCCGTATAACCGCACGATTCAGCAACAGTTGAATCGTCTCCCAGTTTCCCCGAAAACCTAGGGTTGACCAATACTATTATCGGACGTTTCCCTTCACGGATCCACCACAGTTATACGTTCAGACAACATACAACATCTACCAGAACCAACGGTTCCTCACTACCCTAGATGTCGACCCGGATGTTTTACAACTCAGACAGCTCCGACACTCGGACTTCTAGCTTTCCGGATATTTACACGTTACACAGATGTTGACGAACAGACAGTTCGACACACAGACAGATACTTCAATTCCGTTTGCACAAATTAACGGCACAATCACATTCAGATATTTATACAGAGATGTTCCGGAACAAATAATAGATGTCCCACAACAAATCAGACGATATCAAAGACGTTTATCAAAAGATGGTATCAGATGTGTTAACAGCTACGGTATCAGAAATGGTATCAACTACGTTAGCAGCTACGGTATCAGAAACATTGACATCTACGGTATCAGATCTACGGTATCAGATCTACGGTATCAGAAACATTGACATCTACGGTATCAGCGATTATCAGATCTATGGTAACAGCGATTGTCAGCTACAGTATCAGAAACACGGTAACAGCTACAATAAACAAAACCAGACTAATAATAGTTGTCTCAAAAATAATCTAAGCCGTAGATTACGATATTGCATTTAAAGTCTAATAGTGACTAGTAATTCCAAATATTCCACGTTTAATTGCAATAAAAGCATCATTATACGAAATGATAATCTGAATAAAATTCACAATAAAACGAAAATGTAAATTTAACACTCACCCCTTTGGCTGCAGATTGCAAGACGAGCTTATCTATCCTTCGATTAGATATTTTGGTTCCCGTAATTATTATGAGAAATATCTCGCCTTATATACTCTCTATAGGTGAACATAAATCACATCGAGCTTGCTGTGCACCACGTGAAACGAGTATTTCGGATTTCATGTAAATAACAAACTAGCACATGCAAATCGTTACACGCCACTTACCTTGGTGAAAACCACTTAATCACCCCAGGTAATGCGTGTACGACGAAATCAAGAAAATGGTGAGTTTCGTTTGCAATTCAAGAAGAACAAAAATCAGTTCAATTTTCGCCTAATTCTGTGACAATACCTCCCCCCTAAGAATAAAAATGTACACATTTTTAAAACTAACACAGAATAGAAGAAAAATAACTACTGATGATATCTTACAACATTTACACTGGTTATACTACAAACTGGATTTTATTACTGGGCAAATTCATACAAATTTCCCATCATGCCCTACTCAAGTAGTCTGCGCCTATATTTTCAACTCCCCTTATTGCTTCTACACGGAAACGATAAGGTTGTAGTGTTAGCGCCCAACGCATCAACCGAGCGTTAGCGACCTTGGCCTTGTTTAAATACAGTAGGGGTTGGTGATCAGTCTCGAGAACGAAATCTCTCCCAAACAGATATGCGTGATACTTCCCAATTCCCCATACTACGGCCAAACATTCCTTTTCTATAACGGAATAATTTTTCTCCCTGGGTAGCAATTTTCTACTCGAGTAAGCTACGGGTAACTTACTGTCGTCCTGCTCTTGCAGTAAAACTGCCCCCAACCCAGTTTCAGAAGCGTCTGTTCTTAGAATAAAAGGTTTGCTGACATCTGGCAATTTCAATATAGGTGCACTAACCAGTTTCTCTTTCAGAGTACAAAATGCTTTATCTTGTGGCGGTCCCCATTCAACTTTGTTTGGTTACCCCTTCTTGGTCAAATCAGACAGCGGGCTAGCAATGGCTGCAAAGTTCGGTATAAACTTTCTGTAAAAACCTACTAGACCTAGAAATGATCTTACCTGCGTTTTGTTGGTTGGCTTCGGTGCGTCTCTAATTGCTTCAATTTGCTTGGGATGAGGTTTTAACTGACCCATACCGCTGACCCTATGACCCAAACAATCTAAATCTGTATAACTAATACTGCATTTAGTGGGTCTCACTGTAAGGTTCGCTTTGCGGAGTCTATTGAAGAGCTCGCTCAGGACGGACACGTGCTCACTCCAAGTATTCGTGTACACGAATGTGTCGTCTACAAAGCTATCAACGTTTGCTAAACCTTTAAGCAACTTACGCATCAAACGACAACAGGTGGCGCTGGCTCCATCTAACCCGAATGGCATCACTTTGAATTGATACAGTCCTTTCTGGGTCGCAAATGCTGTCAATGGTCGGGATCCTGGGACAATGGGAACCTGCCAATATCCCTTAGCCAGATCTAATTTGGAAATCCATCGGTTTCCCGACAACTTCGCAAATAGACCCTCCATATCTGGCATTGGTTCTGCATCGAACACATTGATTTTATTTAACTGCCGAAAATCAATGCAGAATCGGTTCGTCCCGTCCTTTTTCCTGACAAGCACTACTGGAGAAGAATATGGCGAGTTGGAGGGTTCAATCACCCCCAGATCCAACATTTTACCCACCTCTTCGTCCACAGCTTCACGTGCGTTGTATGGCACCGGATAGCCCTTGATTCGAATAGGGTCAGACGTATTCAGCTTAATTTTGAGGTCCAACAAAGTTGTACAACCTGGTCTGTCAGTGAATACATAAGAATGTTTAGCCAAGAGCGCATTAATCTGTTGACGCTGGTCTTTCGTCAACTCCGCACTCACATCGACTTTATCTATCCCCTCCCCTGCAACTCCCAAGGGACATTCAAGGGAACTCTCGATATTCGAATCAGCTTCATCATCGTCTACGACTGCCGTACAAACGACATTTAAGACCCCCTTTTCAACACTGTCGCTCTGTCTCTTGATGTATAACTTGAGCATGTTAGCATGGAATGTTTTTAAATCCCCGTCCATGTCAATTTTATAGTCCATGTCACCTTTTACCTCTTTAACTTCATAGGGACCTTTCCACTGGACTAATAACTTATTCGAACTCGTTGGAAGAAGCAATAGCACCTGATCTCCTACAAGAAATTTCCTATTTCGCGCTCTGCGGTTGTAATACTTGGCATATCTGCGCCCCGATTTAATCAATTCGTCACGTGCCATCTGGCATGTATTCTCAAGTTTATTTCTTAGATCTAAAACGTACTGGTAAGTCGTTTTTATTTCCTCGTTCGCGACATCACCAGTCCATAGTTCGCGTAGTATCCGCATCGGGCCTCGAACCGTTCTACCGTACAACAGTTCGAAGGGTGAAAACCCTAAACTTTCCTGCGGTACTTCACGGTACGCGAACAGAACAGCGTTCAAATAACGGTCCCAGTCTTGCGGACGTTCCGCGCACATCTTTCGTAGCATGCTCTTCAGGGTACCATTAAACTTCTCTACCAGTCCATTGCACATCGGATGGTATGGGGTAGTGTTTAGCTGTTTGATGGATAACAGCCTACTTATTTCACCCATGAGGTCAGAGGTGAATTGGGCACCACAATCCGTGAGGATTTCTTCTGGCACCCCTACCCTACTGAAGATATCAACTAATGCTTCAGCTACCCTTTCCGTTTCAATAGTTGGTAACGCTACGGCTTCAGGGTATCTGGTTGCGTAGTCAACCAGAGTAAGAATATACCGAATCTTTCTTTCGGTAACTGGGTGTATAGGTCCTACAATATCTACTGCCACTCTTTTAAACGGTGTATCTATTAATGGCATCTGTCCCAAGGGCACCCTTGTGTCCATTCCCTTACACACGGTTTTCTGACATACGTCGCACGACCTACAGAACCGTGTGACATCGCCATTAACACCGGGCCAGTAGAATTCAGCGACTACCCTGCTAGTGGTCTTAGCCTTACCTAGGTGTCCTGCCATGCTTGACTCATGCGCCACCCTAAGTACTTGAGATCTATATCTCTGGGGTACGACCACTTGCCAATAATTCTTACCCTTCCGAGCGCTAAACTCCCTATGAATTAATCCGTTCTTGCGTACGAATCTCGAGCTACCCCCACGCTTGCAATGTTTAATCGCGCCGGACGTGATTTTCTCAACAATTGTTTTGATGGATTCATCACGTTCTTGCTCTTGTTTGAAATCATCGCGGGAAATTCCTGAGATCGATTCAGGGACTATTAATTTACGAAACGCGGTTTTCTCTCGCCGTGTTTGCGCTCGCGTTTCGACTGCCTGGGCCAAAGGTATTTTAAAATCGGCCATGGTTGGAAGACGGGAACCTTCAACATTACCGATCGTCAGATCGTAAATAGGATTGTCCATACAAAGGGCATCAACAGTTCCCTTTAAGAAAGGTGTTTTTACTGTGATCCTTGCTACGGGAATGCGACCCATCGTCTGATCAAGTAACATACATGGGGATTCCCACCCGAGCATTTGGTTATCCTGCACGAGACTACGTTTGATCACTACGCCCGTACAACCAGTGTCACGCAATACCACGACTTCTCGACCGTTGACAAACCCTCTCGCGGTTGGTACACGCGCTTCAGGAAATAAACACGTGCCAAGCGAATGAATACAAGGTTCTACCTGTACGATGTTATCAGATATACCTTTACTTTGTATAGCCACTGCTACATTATGTATAAGTGCCTTTCTTTAAGGACAGTCTTTTTGAATATGACCCCATGCATTACACAAGAAACATTGCACACGCTGAAAAACTGGATTCCTAACTGACCTTTTTACCTCAGCTGATTTTACAGGCTCCCTAGGCATAGGTCTTACAGACTGGTTTCCAGACTTAAAATCTTTCAAAACCACGTTCTGGGTTCCCCCATGAGCTTCGGCAAATAAATCGGCTTGCTTAGCCATATCTTTTACGTTCGTGAAGACTTTCTCCTTCAGAAATTGATCTAATTCTCGCCCAACTGTATTAAATAATTGATCTCTGAGCAAGAAATCAGTCAACCCTTCAAACGTTTTCACCGCTTTGCCGCATTCAATCCACCGCTCAAAATAGTTCGCAATTCTGATGGTGAACTGACCAAAGGTTTCTCCCTTATCGGGCTTGCTATACCTGAACTTTTTACGAAATCCTCGTTCAGTGAGCTCGTACCTTTTGAGAAGTGCTTCCTTTAGGACGTCGTACTTAAACACATCGTCCCTAGGAAGTCGAGAGTATACATCCAGCGCTTTACCTTTTAAAAGCGCACTAAGATGCAATGCCCAGTCATTTTGACTCCACTTCTGGTTTTCGGCATACCGCTCAAACCGATGAAGATAACTATCCATGTTATCTTTTTCATCGTCAAAGGGAGGTAATTTGGAGCCCCTTAATTTGCTAAAGGCAGAATCGTGTTCTCTTCCAGATGTCGCTAATTCTACCTTACGCTCATGATCCCGTTGCTTTGCTTTTTCATCTAACTCTATTCGCTTTTGCTCCGCTTCCATTTCCCATCCTATCCTATCCTTTTCGGCCTGCTTCTCTAATTCAATCTTCCCTTTCTCTAATTCTATCTTTTCCCTTTCGGCCTGCTTCTCTAATTCTATCTTTTCCCTCTCAAAGGCCCATTTCCTTTCTTCGGCTTCCCCTTTTTCCCTTTCGAATTCCCTATCTAATTCCCGTTTCCTTTCTTCGGATTCCCTTTCTAATTCCCTTGACCTTGCCCTTTCTTCCCTTTCCCGGGCTTGTTCTTCTTGAATAAATTTCCTTAAGCTTTCACCTTCATATCCAAATTCTTTGCCTAAGGCAACCAAGTCCTTAAGGGATGACATGACAATTGTAATATGAATATAGATATATATAACCAAACCAATACTTTAAACACGTTTATACTGGACACACGGACCTAGGTAAACTAAACAAAAATAAACTCCAACTAGAGTATTATCTTAACAGAAGGTCACGCTCAAATATAAACATTAAATGTATACCTTCACAAAAATGATTGATAGTTCACTTAATCCAACGATCCCACTTCTGACACCATTGTAACAAAATTGTTACCGAGAGGAGGGTGGATTAAATGAACAATACAAACACAATTTGTGAAAGAAAATATAAATTTATGTAATAAATTATAAATGAAAAAAATACAGATGTAACAACACAATAATTCATGCACTCAACCCACAATTACACTCACAACCATTCACAATACATGAACAAATTAAATATTAATACAAAAGGAATCTCAGATGTAAAGGGATCTCTTGGACTATACACAGATCCAAGGATCCTTTACGAAAGTTAAATTAATGCAAGTATAAATTACGAAAAATGAACACAAACGACAAACTATACTATCGCACGATGGATTGCGATAACTAGCACGACCATATACTTGTATTCAATCAAGTTGCTAGCTTTTATTGATATCTATGCGATCACTTGAAATATTATTGTGATCTGACATAAGCATGCAAATACAACAATGTATTAAATTGTATTACAATTTCAATACACATATGTGTCTCGACCCCGTATAACCGCACGATTCAGCAACAGTTGAATCGTCTCCCAGTTTCCCCGAAAACCTAGGGTTGACCAATACTATTATCGGACGTTTCCCTTCACGGATCCACCACAGTTATACGTTCAGACAACATACAACATCTACCAGAACCAACGGTTCCTCACTACCCTAGATGTCGACCCGGATGTTTTACAACTCAGACAGCTCCGACACTCGGACTTCTAGCTTTCCGGATATTTACACGTTACACAGATGTTGACGAACAGACAGTTCGACACACAGACAGATACTTCAATTCCGTTTGCACAAATTAACGGCACAATCACATTCAGATATTTATACAGAGATGTTCCGGAACAAATAATAGATGTCCCACAACAAATCAGACGATATCAAAGACGTTTATCAAAAGATGGTATCAGATGTGTTAACAGCTACGGTATCAGAAATGGTATCAACTACGTTAGCAGCTACGGTATCAGAAACATTGACATCTACGGTATCAGATCTACGGTATCAGATCTACGGTATCAGAAACATTGACATCTACGGTATCAGCGATTATCAGATCTATGGTAACAGCGATTGTCAGCTACAGTATCAGAAACACGGTAACAGCTACAATAAACAAAACCAGACTAATAATAGTTGTCTCAAAAATAATCTAAGCCGTAGATTACGATATTGCATTTAAAGTCTAATAGTGACTAGTAATTCCAAATATTCCACGTTTAATTGCAATAAAAGCATCATTATACGAAATGATAATCTGAATAAAATTCACAATAAAACGAAAATGTAAATTTAACACTCACCCCTTTGGCTGCAGATTGCAAGACGAGCTTATCTATCCTTCGATTAGATATTTTGGTTCCCGTAATTATTATGAGAAATATCTCGCCTTATATACTCTCTATAGGTGAACATAAATCACATCGAGCTTGCTGTGCACCACGTGAAACGAGTATTTCGGATTTCATGTAAATAACAAACTAGCACATGCAAATCGTTACACGCCACTTACCTTGGTGAAAAACACTTAATCACCCCAGGTAATGCGTGTACGACGAAATCAAGAAAATGGTGAGTTTCGTTTGCAATTCAAGAAGAACAAAAATCAGTTCAATTTTCGCCTAATTCTGTGACAATACCTCCCCCCTAAGAATAAAAATGTACACATTTTTAAAACTAACACAGAATAGAAGAAAAATAACTACTGATGATATCTTACAACATTTACACTGGTTATACTACAAACTGGATTTTATTACTGGCAAATTCATACAAATTTCCCATCATGCCCTACTCAAGTAGTCTGCGCCTATATTTTCAACTCCCCTTATTGCTTCTACACGGAAACGATAAGGTTGTAGTGTTAGCGCCCAACGCATCAACCGAGCGTTAGCGACCTTGGCCTTGTTTAAATACAGTAGGGGTTGGTGATCAGTCTCGAGAACGAAATCTCTCCCAAACAGATATGCGTGATACTTCCCAATTCCCCATACTACGGCCAAACATTCCTTTTCTATAACGGAATAATTTTTCTCCCTGGGTAGCAATTTTCTACTCGAGTAAGCTACGGGTAACTTACTGTCGTCCTGCTCTTGCAGTAAAACTGCCCCCAACCCAGTTTCAGAAGCGTCTGTTCTTAGAATAAAAGGTTTGCTGACATCTGGCAATTTCAATATAGGTGCACTAACCAGTTTCTCTTTCAGAGTACAAAATGCTTTATCTTGTGGCGGTCCCCATTCAACTTTGTTTGGTTACCCCTTCTTGGTCAAATCAGACAGCGGGCTAGCAATGGCTGCAAAGTTCGGTATAAACTTTCTGTAAAAACCTACTAGACCTAGAAATGATCTTACCTGCGTTTTGTTGGTTGGCTTCGGTGCGTCTCTAATTGCTTCAATTTGCTTGGGATGAGGTTTTAACTGACCCATACCGCTGACCCTATGACCCAAACAATCTAAATCTGTATAACTAATACTGCATTTAGTGGGTCTCACTGTAAGGTTCGCTTTGCGGAGTCTATTGAAGAGCTCGCTCAGGACGGACACGTGCTCACTCCAAGTATTCGTGTACACGAATGTGTCGTCTACAAAGCTATCAACGTTTGCTAAACCTTTAAGCAACTTACGCATCAAACGACAACAGGTGGCGCTGGCTCCATCTAACCCGAATGGCATCACTTTGAATTGATACAGTCCTTTCTGGGTCGCAAATGCTGTCAATGGTCGGGATCCTGGGACAATGGGAACCTGCCAATATCCCTTAGCCAGATCTAATTTGGAAATCCATCGGTTTCCCGACAACTTCGCAAATAGACCCTCCATATCTGGCATTGGTTCTGCATCGAACACATTGATTTTATTTAACTGCCGAAAATCAATGCAGAATCGGTTCGTCCCGTCCTTTTTCCTGACAAGCACTACTGGAGAAGAATATGGCGAGTTGGAGGGTTCAATCACCCCCAGATCCAACATTTTACCCACCTCTTCGTCCACAGCTTCACGTGCGTTGTATGGCACCGGATAGCCCTTGATTCGAATAGGGTCAGACGTATTCAGCTTAATTTTGAGGTCCAACAAAGTTGTACAACCTGGTCTGTCAGTGAATACATAAGAATGTTTAGCCAAGAGCGCATTAATCTGTTGACGCTGGTCTTTCGTCAACTCCGCACTCACATCGACTTTATCTATCCCCTCCCCTGCAACTCCCAAGGGACATTCAAGGGAACTCTCGATATTCGAATCAGCTTCATCATCGTCTACGACTGCCGTACAAACGACATTTAAGACCCCCTTTTCAACACTGTCGCTCTGTCTCTTGATGTATAACTTGAGCATGTTAGCATGGAATGTTTTTAAATCCCCGTCCATGTCAATTTTATAGTCCATGTCACCTTTTACCTCTTTAACTTCATAGGGACCTTTCCACTGGACTAATAACTTATTCGAACTCGTTGGAAGAAGCAATAGCACCTGATCTCCTACAAGAAATTTCCTATTTCGCGCTCTGCGGTTGTAATACTTGGCATATCTGCGCCCCGATTTAATCAATTCGTCACGTGCCATCTGGCATGTATTCTCAAGTTTATTTCTTAGATCTAAAACGTACTGGTAAGTCGTTTTTATTTCCTCGTTCGCGACATCACCAGTCCATAGTTCGCGTAGTATCCGCATCGGGCCTCGAACCGTTCTACCGTACAACAGTTCGAAGGGTGAAAACCCTAAACTTTCCTGCGGTACTTCACGGTACGCGAACAGAACAGCGTTCAAATAACGGTCCCAGTCTTGCGGACGTTCCGCGCACATCTTTCGTAGCATGCTCTTCAGGGTACCATTAAACTTCTCTACCAGTCCATTGCACATCGGATGGTATGGGGTAGTGTTTAGCTGTTTGATGGATAACAGCCTACTTATTTCACCCATGAGGTCAGAGGTGAATTGGGCACCACAATCCGTGAGGATTTCTTCTGGCACCCCTACCCTACTGAAGATATCAACTAATGCTTCAGCTACCCTTTCCGTTTCAATAGTTGGTAACGCTACGGCTTCAGGGTATCTGGTTGCGTAGTCAACCAGAGTAAGAATATACCGATTCTTTCTTTCGGTAACTGGGTGTACAGGTCCTACAATATCTACTGCCACTCTTTTAAACGGTGTATCTATTAATGGCATCTGTCCCAAGGGCACCCTTGTGACCCTTCCCTTACACACGGTTTTCTGACATACGTCGCACGACCTACAGAACCGTGTGACATCGCCATTAACACCGGGCCAGTAGAATTCAGCGACTACCCTGCTAGTGGTCTTAGCCTTACCTAGGTGTCCTGCCATGCTTGACTCATGCGCCACCCTAAGTACTTGAGATCTATATCTCTGGGGTACGACCACTTGCCAATACTTCTTACCCTTCCGAGCGCTAAACTCCCTATGAATTAATCCGTTCTTGCGTACGAATCTCGAGCTACCCCCACGCTTGCAATGTTTAATCGCGCCGGACGTGATTTTCTCAACAATTGTTTTGATGGATTCATCACGTTCTTGCTCTTGTTTGAAATCATCGCGGGAAATTCCTGAGATCGATTCAGGGACTATTAATTTACGAAACGCGGTTTTCTCTCGCCGTGTTTGCGCTCGCGTTTCGACTGCCTGGGCCAAAGGTATTTTAAAATCGGCCATGGTTGGAAGACGGGAACCTTCAACATTACCGATCGTCAGATCGTAAATAGGATTGTCCATACAAAGGGCATCAACAATTCCCTTTAAGAAAGGTGTTTTTACTGTGATCCTTGCTACGGGAATGCGACCCATCGTCTGATCAAGTAACATACATGGGGATTCCCACCCGATCATTTGGTTATCCTGCACGAGACTACGTTTGATCACTACGCCCGTACAACCAGTGTCACGCAATACCACGACTTCTCGACCGTTGACAAACCCTCTCGCGGTTGGTACACGCGCTTCAGGAAATAAACACGTGCCAAGCGAATGAATACAAGGTTCTACCTGTACGATGTTATCAGATATACCTTTACTTTGTATAGCCACTGCTACATTATGTATAAGTGCCTTTCTTTAAGGACAGTCTTTTTGAATATGACCCCATGCATTACACAAGAAACATTGCACACGCTGAAAAACTGGATTCCTAACTGACCTTTTTACCTCAGCTGATTTTACAGGCTCCCTAGGCATAGGTCTTACAGACTGGTTTCCAGACTTAAAATCTTTCAAAACCACGTTCTGGGTTCCCCCATGAGCTTCGGCAAATAAATCGGCTTGCTTAGCCATATCTTTTACGTTCGTGAAGACTTTCTCCTTCAGAAATTGATCTAATTCTCGCCCAACTGTATTAAATAATTGATCTCTGAGCAAGAAATCAGTCAACCCTTCAAACGTTTTCACCGCTTTGCCGCATTCAATCCACCGCTCAAAATAGTTCGCAATTCTGATGGTGAACTGACCAAAGGTTTCTCCCTTATCGGGCTTGCTATACCTGAACTTTTTACGAAATCCTCGTTCAGTGAGCTCGTACCTTTTGAGAAGTGCTTCCTTTAGGACGTCGTACTTAAACACATCGTCCCTAGGAAGTCGAGAGTATACATCCAGCGCTTTACCTTTTAAAAGCGCACTAAGATGCAATGCCCAGTCATTTTGACTCCACTTCTGGTTTTCGGCATACCGCTCAAACCGATGAAGATAACTATCCATGTTATCTTTTTCATCGTCAAAGGGAGGTAATTTGGAGCCCCTTAATTTGCTAAAGGCAGAATCGTGTTCTCTTCCAGATGTCGCTAATTCTACCTTACGCTCATGATCCCGTTGCTTTGCTTTTTCATCTAACTCTATTCGCTTTTGCTCCGCTTCCATTTCCCATCCTATCCTATCCTTTTCGGCCTGCTTCTCTAATTCAATCTTCCCTTTCTCTAATTTTATCTTTTCCCTTTCGGCCTGCTTCTCTAATTCTATCTTTTCCCTCTCAAAGGCCCATTTCCTTTCTTCGGCTTCCCCTTTTTCCCTTTCGAATTCCCTATCTAATTCCCGTTTCCTTTCTTCGGATTCCCTTTCTAATTCCCTTGACCTTGCCCTTTCTTCCCTTTCCCGGGCTTGTTCTTCTTGAATAAATTTCCTTAAGCTTTCACCTTCATATCCAAATTCTTTGCCTAAGGCAACCAAGTCCTTAAGGGATGACATGACAATTGTAATATGAATATAGATATATAACCAAACCAATACTTTAAACACGTTTATACTGGACACACGGACCTAGGTAAACTAAACAAAAATAAACTCCAACTAGAGTATTATCTTAACAGAAGGTCACGCTCAAATATAAACATTAAATGTATACCTTCACAAAAATGATTGATAGTTCACTTAATCCAACGATCCCACTTCTGACACCATTGTAACAAAATTGTTACCGAGAGGAGGGTGGATTAAATGAACAATACAAACACAATTTGTGAAAGAAAATATAAATTTATGTAATAAATTATAAATGAAAAAAATACAGATGTAACAACACAATAATTCATGCACTCAACCCACAATTACACTCACAACCATTCACAATACATGAACAAATTAAATATTAATACAAAAGGAATCTCAGATGTAAAGGGATCTCTTGGACTATACACAGATCCAAGGATCCTTTACGAAAGTTAAATTAATGCAAGTATAAATTACGAAAAATGAACACAAACGACAAACTATACTATCGCACGATGGATTGCGATAACTAGCACGACCATATACTTGTATTCAATCAAGTTGCTAGCTTTTATTGATATCTATGCGATCACTTGAAATATTATTGTGATCTGACATAAGCATGCAAATACAACAATGTATTAAATTGTATTACAATTTCAATACACATATGTGTCTCGACCCCGTATAACCGCACGATTCAGCAACAGTTGAATCGTCTCCCAGTTTCCCCGAAAACCTAGGGTTGACCAATACTATTATCGGACGTTTCCCTTCACGGATCCACCACAGTTATACGTTCAGACAACATACAACATCTTCCAGAACCAACGGTTCCTCACTACCCTAGATGTCGACCCGGATGTTTTACAACTCAGACAGCTCCGACACTCGGACTTCTAGCTTTCCGGATATTTACACGTTACACAGATGTTGACGAACAGACAGTTCGACACACAGACAGATACTTCAATTCCGTTTGCACAAATTAACGGCACAATCACATTCAGATATTTATACAGAGATGTTCTGGAACAAATAATAGATGTCCCACAACAAATCAGACGATATCAAAGACGTTTATCAAAAGATGGTATCAGATGTGTTAACAGCTACGGTATCAGAAATGGTATCAACTACGTTAGCAGCTACGGTATCAGAAACATTGACATCTACGGTATCAGATCTACGGTATCAGATCTACGGTATCAGAAACATTGACATCTACGGTATCAGCGATTATCAGATCTATGGTAACAGCGATTGTCAGCTACAGTATCAGAAACACGGTAACAGCTACAATAAACAAAACCAGACTAATAATAGTTGTCTCAAAAATAATCTAAGCCGTAGATTACGATATTGCATTTAAAGTCTAATAGTGACTAGTAATTCCAAATATTCCACGTTTAATTGCAATAAAAGCATCATTATACGAAATGATAATCTGAATAAAATTCACAATAAAACGAAAATGTAAATTTAACACTCACCCCTTTGGCTGCAGATTGCAAGACGAGCTTATCTATCCTTCGATTAGATATTTTGGTTCCCGTAATTATTATGAGAAATATCTCGCCTTATATACTCTCTATAGGTGAACATAAATCACATCGAGCTTGCTGTGCACCACGTGAAACGAGTATTTCGGATTTCATGTAAATAACAAACTAGCACATGCAAATCGTTACACGCCACTTACCTTGGTGAAAACCACTTAATCACCCCAGGTAATGCGTGTACGACGAAATCAAGAAAATGGTGAGTTTCGTTTGCAATTCAAGAAGAACAAAAATCAGTTCAATTTTCGCCTAATTCTGTGACAGTAACTGTGTTTGAACATGATACTATTTTGAACACTTCCAGGCGGATAGCTGACTGTAACTTTATACTACTTTGGATTTGCACTCGCACCAGAGGCTCTTCTTGTTTTTTTTTTAATAATACAATACTTTTCTGCAATTTCTTGTGCGGTAGTTTAACAAAATATATATGTTCCTTGAAACTTTTCAACTTTATGTATGACATACATTCCTATTCTGAAATAAACGACGATCAATTATTTCAAACTAAAATATTGCATTTTTGTATTGTAGTATTTTAAAGAAACTTTTGTTATCAGTGGGATAGTGCACGTTACATATTTGACTTGTAAAGTTGCATTAGAAATTGAGATATAGGTACATTTTCTACATGGGTTAATTATCACATTATCTGCTACAATTATTTTCATTTGTTGTTGTTACTGTTATCAATTGAATTGAACAAGATTGACGTTGTTTTACAGCTTTTATACTGTTAATGAAATGTAGATTTCGAAACGAAGTCTTTATGAAAATGACGACTTAATCATTTATCTAGCCTCTTAACGGTTATTCCAATATTTGTTCCCCCACTGATATTATTTCTCATGGAAAACTATCGTTGAATAAAATTGTTTTTGGTGCCAAAATGTTAAAAAGAATATAGGAAAACAAATATAAAAGAAACAAGAAATTATAAATGTAAATGCTGGTCTCAAGCTT
The DNA here is from genome assembly GCA_030141615.1 of Unio pictorum. Classification (NCBI taxonomy): domain Eukaryota; kingdom Metazoa; phylum Mollusca; class Bivalvia; order Unionida; family Unionidae; genus Unio; species Unio pictorum. The sequence goes on along the minus strand of JARLTB010000141.1, from coordinate 7,139,440 downwards.
GTATTCGAAATCGAAAAAGATGAAATTGGCTTTTTTCTGGTAATCTTCTTCTTCATATTTGGAATGCTATGTTTGAATGTAGTACTTGTGTTCCAAGTCCACGATTTGGCGACAAATGTGACATAGTTTCTTAACTCGACAGACGTGGTAACATTGTGTATGATGCCAGAATGTTAAAATGAAAATATAAAATATCACCTGGAATTTCCTGATATGTATGTATGTATGTATGTATGTATGTATGTATGTATGTATGTATGTATGTATGTATGTATGTATGTATGTATGTATGTATGTATGTATGTATGTATGTATGTATGTATGTATGTATGTATGTATGTATGTATGGGGCCCCGAGTGTCCGAGTGGTCTAAAGCGCTGTCCGTTACGGACCACTGCCATCTCACCTCTATCTGCACGTGTTCGAGTCTAAGATTCGGCAAATGTAGTTATGTGAGAAAGCTTGCCAGTAGCTTCTCGTGGATCGGTGGTTCTTTCTGGGGTTGTCCGGGTTCTTCCTCCACCATTATTACTGGCCGCCATGTATAGCCTTTAAATTGTCCTGAAAATGGCGTTAAACCATAAAAAACATAAAACCTATGTGTGTGTGTGTGTATGTATGTATGTATGTATGTATGTATGTATGTATGTATGTATGTATGTATGTATGTATGTATGTATGTATGTATGTATGTATGTATGTATGTATGTATGTGTAACAGAAGCGTTGAGGGCACGTGCTTTTCTGTCTTGCTTCTTCAGCTCTACAGCTGCTATCCTGCTAGATTCGCACCATTTGGAGCCTTTGTGCACAGAGGAACGCAATGTGACTCGATCGCTTGCTGTTTGCCTTCAGGAATCAGGGTTTATATAAATGCTTTCAATGCAGCTTTCCGCTTGTCTTTGAAGCGTTTTATCTGATCTCCATGCGATCACTGTCCTTTTTGTAGCTCACCGTATTGTTACGTATATTTGATTTAAATCATTTAATTTTGTTTGTCAGATTCAAATTTGACATTTTGGGTTTAAAATTCGTTAGTTGGGAGAGATTTTCTAGAAATGGATGATCTAGACACTATACAAGTAAACAACAGATGTTAACCTCATTTTCTGACCTTGCTTCAGAGTGTAAACAAGCTTCTAAAATGATTGGTTGATTACATGGACATTAGAGCTTTATTTTAAAAATGATTGGTTGATTCCAAGGACATCTTTCTAGATCATGCTGGTTAAGTGATTTCTTGAACGTGAGATTGCTCTGAGAGATTCTGGAAGGTCATGACCCCTTTCCTCTTTACGTAAAAACAGGTATTTAAACTATTGTTTGGGAGAGAACAGTTCAGTAGTCAGTCTGGGCTTTTTTAATACAAACATGTGTGTGTTATTGTTTGAGTGTAAATTATTCGTTTGGGATCAAGAGGAATTTATTGTGTTATTTATCTAGAAAATTACTTGTGCCCATTTGGATTATTATTATAAAACTAAAACTGACTTCATCACGTGACATCGTCGTCCATATTGGATTACATCGTCAAGATTGGAACCGAGAACTATTAGGACATTTATTTATCAGGACTCATGCAATTCCACTAGTGAATTATATTGTGAATTCTTTGTGGATTAATTTTTGGACATGATTCTCTAAAACCGTAAGTTTATTTATTTTCTTTTATGAAAATATTTGTACTCAATAAATTGTTTGTTAAATTTTACAAGCTTGTTATTTTCACTTGTTTATATGTTGCTGCTTATTCGAGCCTCTTCCAGACGTTGGCATACAATCTGCCGCAATTTGCACTGGCTCTATCAATGCGACGGTTAACCACGTCGTCTGTGACAGTATGCTGCCAAGGTATCTGAAGCGGTTCACTACGTTGAGTTATTTACCGCTGACGGTGATGTTGGGCTTAACATATGGCTTTCCAGGGGTCGGTTGATGCAGGACTTGGAGAACATGTCAATGCTGCATTGCAAGTCGGCGTTTGAACCAGCGTTGAGGGCACATTCATCAGCAAATACGAAATCCCCGATGGTGTCTGTCATGACCTTGGTTTTCGCTTGAAGCCTTCAGCGATCGAATAGATTTAGATTTTCATCTGCATGGTACCTGACGTCGACTCCAACATCTCCGTCTCTGAAAGCATTAGTCAGCATGGCGGAGAACAATAGGCTGAACAGTATCGGTACCAGAACACGACCCTGCTTGAAGCCATTGGTTGCTGGGAATCGCTCAGATGTCTCTCCATTGTCCTGGATTCGTGCTTGCATGCCATAGTGGAAATGCCTCACCATGGCTATACATTTTCTTGGGCATCCTTACTTGGGCATTACATTCCACAAGCCTTATCTGCTAACAGTATCAAATGCCTTTGTCACGTCGACGTAGATGGAATAAAGGTTGGTGTTTTGCTCTTGACATTTCTCTTGTAGCTGCCTCACAGCAAACACCATGTTGATTTTCCAATGCTCTTTTCGGAATCCACACTGGCTTTCTGCCAGTAGCCCCTGATCAAGGTGTGACCCCGTTGGTTGTCGCAGGCCTGGTGGTTCGCTTTGCGCTCGTGAAGGTGGATTATGGAGGCGTCGTTGAATTCATGGGGGTCGTCAATTACTACCACATCAGTAAACACAGCTGGTGGAGCCTTTCTATAAGGGCGTTGTCCCTTTCCAAGTAGACTTCAGCTGGGATCGAGTCTGAACCAGGTGTTTTGCCAAGGTTGGATGGTTGTCCATTTCTTCATTGATGGGTAATTGAGAGATGACTGATGGCTTCATCGTTGATGGATTAAAGGCGAATCGGGACGCTGTCAACTTTTCGTTGAAGAATCCTCTCTTTGTCAGTAATTAGCGTGTTCCCGTCTCGGCTGAGAAGAGGAGATGATCCAGAGGATGAAGGTCCATACAATTCTTTCAGGTCATTGTGGAAGTTCTTCATGTCATGCTGGTCTGCGTAACATTTAATCTCAGCAGCGTTGTTACTCAACCATGTGTCTCGCAACTGGCGGAGCTTCTGCTGTACAGTTCTGCGTATGTTGTTGTATGCATCTTTTCTAGAGGTGGACATGGGGGTGTTGAGGTACGCTTGAAGAAGGCGGCGTTTTCCATCAAGCAACTGCCTGATCTCGTCGCAGTTCTCATCAAACCAGTCTTCATACTTTCTGGCTGAGGGTTCTAGGATTTCCGAAGCTGTGTTGTAGACCAGCTCTCTGAATGCCGCCCAGTCGGTCTCCACATTCTGATTGTCTAGAGGGATAGATTCCAGAAGTTCTTCCCGAGCATCCACGAGAGACTGTTTGGTATTAGTGCATTTCAGCTTGGTGATGATCAGTCGTTGAGGAGCATTTCGGCTGAATGCGGGTGTTGAGCTTGGTGATGATGAAGCGGTGGTCTGACTAGCAGTCAGCACCGCACAAGGACTTGGTCACACGCACATCCTGCCTGTCCCTCTTCTTGACAACGATATTGTCGATGAGGTGCCATGCTTAGAGCGTGGATGCATTGATGATGTCCGGCTACGGGTAGAGAGGCGGAGGACCATATTGACAGTTCAAACTCGGTGCAAGCCTGGAGCAAAACGAGACTGTTGCTGTTACAGTGACATAATCAGTGCTTTCCTAGCACTCCATCCCAGGCATCCTGGTCACAGCCTACTCTTGCATTGAAATAGCCAAGAATGACGTCTTATCTGCCAGTCGAACATCAGCTATAATGGAGTGAAAATTCGCATATAACTTGACCTTTACTTCACCTGGGTTGATCTTTCTACCAGACAAGAAGGTGAGTTTCATGGTCATGATTCTGTCGTTTACTCCTTTGGGAGATGCAGCCAATTTGGTAATCAGTGCTGTCATCGCTGCAAACCCGACACCAGCATCACGGTGCTCTTTACCTCCACGGCCGCTCCAAAAGAAAGTGTATCCGGAGCCCCATTTACAGAGTTTGTCTTCTCCTGCAAGCCGGGTCTCGCTCAAGGCAGCAATGTTGACGTTGAATCTTGCAAGTTCCTTTTACATTAGGGCAGTTCTCCTCTGGGGTCTTTCCACATCGTCTCTGTACATTAAGATGTGCACATTCCATATGCCAAGTGTGAGAGGAACAATCGGCATTTTCTGTTTTTGCATTTTGACCGCTGCAGTTGGGTCCCCGCCAGCCGCGGTATGCTGGATAATGATATTTAGAGAATGCACTGTTTATAACACATTTTCTAGCCCCTTCTCCATGCCACGGAGGTGAACAGGATATTCTGGAAGATGGCTGCTCAGTCACTCAGGGCGCTGTCTGACTCCACTGCTGTTCCATATCAGTAGTGAAAGACTCTAATGACATGAACCGCCTGCGTGCAGGTTTGCGGCTACGGCTGACAGTGTACCCACACCTGCCACTTTCATCGCTTGCCTGTCGCCACACGGCATTAGTGGGCAATGAAATGGGATAAATGGATGACAATAATGACTCGAGCTGTGACTTTGTTTAAAGTGAGGAAGAGTTGCGACATTCTTCTACCTCACTCTCTAGCCCAAAACCATCAGAGTTCAGCAGCACGAGAACGTAGAGACAGCCGGAGACAGAGTTGAGTGTAGTGAATGACCAGGACGTCCTACGTGTCTCGACGTTATCTTATCTTCTGGGAATCGCCTTTCTGCCCGCTGACCAAGTGGTGGTTCCTTCGCGTAGACTTCCGAATACAGTCTTCACATGCTAGGTGGACAAAGCCTACCTCACCGAGGGTCTAAGACTTGTCGGCTATCGTCAGCTTGATTTAGCCGGCCAGTCTATGCCATTTACCTGGATATGGCCGCTGCGGATGCCACATATTCTTGGATCAACAGGTGAGAGCGATGTGCTAAGTGGGGACCAAAGGTGGGCGAGATACCCCCAAAGGAGTTCGACTGCTTAGCCAGCCAGAGGTGTTACCCCATATCAGGAGACCCAATACATCCCTTCTGTTACATTGTACTTTACTAATGCAGATAACCTTAGGGCATTTATAGATTGGTTGATCGTCAGAGAATATCTAGTACAGACCACTTTTTTGTACATAGCAATTTAAAGTGCCATATTAGTGTATCTTACATTCAATTTATTTATTGGTGAATGAGAATATATATTCAAAATACGAATATAAAGGATCCGATTAAATATTATTCAGTTATAACTGCATGGAAGTCGATAGACTATCGAGTTTGCACCTGTCTACGATAATAACCAAATACAACTGCCGACCAATTCCGGTATTTAGTGAAACAAAGCGTGACGTCAGATTTTTAACACTTCTTGTAAACAAAGGCCGAGTTGGTATTGTCATATATCAGAAACTTAACATGGCAAAATCGTGACCTTTAAAATTAAATGAGTGTCAACTTTAACAAACATTTCGCCTTTACTGTTTGAAATTAACATGTAAAAATAATATAGGTACTTACACTTGATACAACTGTCAAGGTCATTATTGTACCAGCATTTTTTATTGAAGGTGCTGGTGATGCTCCTATAAGCCGTATATCATTCAGTCTAGACCTACTTACCCACCGATTACCCACCGATTATCCACCGAGTACGCCTGGCTAGTGTTTGATATGAAAATAATATAATATTAGATACAATGCTTTTAGACTTGATAGATTGGTGGTCGGAGTTGTTGAACCATTACACTTTGAAACACTAAAGTTACGCTCCCTACACAAGGGTTAGCCAGGCAAGGTTACAAATAAATATTCTGCACGATGCAATAACTGCCGTTTTTTCACAGAATAATGTTGACTATGGTTTTATATCAGCTAGATCAGGATGTAGGTATGAAATTAGTTGTCAGTATGTATGGCAGCGACTGTCGAACTAGTTGTAATAAAAGATCGAGTTGGTGAGCAAGCTATTCTTTCCGCACGGCGTTTTACCATCAAAGACAAAGTGAAAAGAAGCGGCATGCAATTGGGTTCACACCGTACATGTTTATGAAATTATGTTTATGTACGTCCTTCTCTACCTGAAGTGGGGGATATGGTGGCGGAGGCCAGGGTCGAGTTGGCTAAAGCGGTCTCCCTTAAGGATCACTGCCATCTCACCTCTGTTTGCGTGGGTTCGAGTCTCAGATTCAGCCAATGTGGATATGTGAGAAAGTTTGTCAGTGGCTTCTCGTGGTTCAGTGGTTCTTTAAGTGGGTTTCCCCGGGTTTTTCCTCCACCGTTAATACTGGTCGCCATGTATATCGTGTGCTAAAACAAATGGCATTAAACCATACAACAACTGCCTGAAATGGCGATACAGCTCCAAGTTCATTACAGTGCTACTCACTGTCTGACCTTGCAATGCGATCTCTGAGGCGATTCGTATGTGGCCACACAACATGCAATCTCATTATACAGGGGGGTCTAACAAGAATTATATGCAGTGCAGAGTCCTCGAGTTAGGTATCCGTGACTGTAATCTTTAACATTGGTTTAACAGTTTTTCGTTGTTTGCAGTGTAGACGTTTATAGTGATATCTAGCATTGAGGCATCATGCCGCGGACATGTTGCAGCATGCCCCATACAGTCACATTACTTGAACAATTTTGTAAAGTCTTTGGTATGACTCTGTCGGGATTTGAACCCGTGACCTTCCACATCCAAGGCGGACGCTCTAACCATTAGTTCACCGGAGCAGTCTACTTGAAGTAGACATTTCATACAGAGGAGAGAAAAAAATAAGGCACCATTATCTCTTGCTTAAGTAAAAAGCTTATTGTTCTTCCAGAGCAATCATCTGCTTGTTCTCTTCCCTTACGACCTGTTTCACGTGGGGTAAGGTGTATGGTTGTGCTTCAGCTTGAACCCGAACTCGACGAATGACGTTCTCCCGGGTATTTTCCGTAAGCACATCGGAATATCCGGCCAGAAGTATCTCTATCTCTTCCTGCTGTGGTGTCACACTCTACGTCCACGGGTGTCTCCGCCCTCGTTAACGAACAGCTCGGGACAGTGTTTGCACATTCCGTATCGCCTTTGGAGTCCTCGGTGACGATAGTGGCGACGACAAAATCGCTGCCGGTTTCTCTTTCTCGGTATCTCTTAAATATATTTGCATTATACAGCTTCTCCTTAGTCGGTAGTCGTATCCGATAGGTTTGACCTCCGACCTTTGTCCCTGACAAAATTCCGAATGTGCTTGCAGTTGTAACACGTTGGCGGCCCTCGACGAACTGCCATACCCCTGTTTGTGGGTGAGGCCTGTCCTGGTCTATAGTGGCATTCTTATATGCAGATCCTTCTCCGACCTTCTCGTCTCCCTGGCGGTTACGGACAGCAGGCTCTTCATTATCCACACGATGTGACTCAGTGGATCCGGGTCGGACCGCACCACTGGATCGTCCACTCTTCGAGTGTGCCTGCTCCTATCTTACAGCCATAATGGCCATCATTTCGAGCGTGCGGTGTTCTCTCTCTGTTATAAAGTCTCATCCCGCGACGGTAAGTACTTAGGACATTCTCCATGATTATGACATTGCGTAGCCCGTAGTAGGATCGTTTGACGTCGGCCATCTTCATCGACTTCTCAAATAACTGTCGACTAAGGGTGTGGAATTGAGGGTTGGTTTGCGTTATCTTTTTTGTCCAGTTACGGAAATGTTTGCGGTACGTTTCTGCGGTCAGACAATAATGGCAAAGGAGGTCTTTCCTAATTTCGTTGCAGTCGTATCAATCGTCTGCAACTAAGTTGTGGTAAACTTCGCCAGCTGCATCTTGCGAAAAGGCTGAGACGTTAATCGCCCCATGTTGCAATGGAATTTTATGAGCGATAGCGAGTTTCTCAAATCGCACGAGAAAAATTTAAATGGATTCTTCTTTATCATTGAACCACGGAATACATATCTGTATCATTCGGTGGTTGATAATAGGTCGTACTCTCCCTCCAGAACTGGTACTGGAGTCGTCCCTATCGGTGGTCTTAGCTCCTACCCTTTATTTCTTCATTCGAGAGAATACGCGAGCTCTCTTTCGTTTGCGATCGCTGAAATCTTGGCCAGCTCCAGCACTCTCTGTCTCTCTGTCCGCTGTTATCTTAGTCAGCTCCAATTCTAAGGTGTCTTTCTCTCAATTGCATTTCTGGTATCCTGACCAGCTCCTTCAGGGTCTCTCTCACTCTCTCGACTGCTTTTTTGGCCTTCTATTCCTTGATTCTCTCCTCCAAACACGCTGCCAGGCGATCTCTTTCGTACCGGATATCTTATGAGCCCATGGCACATTACTCTTTAATCATCGGTATGTTTGTAGCCATTTTATGATGATTCTAACAGCAAGTGATACCTTGTCTCGACTTACTAACCAACTGACAGAAGTTACACGTTCCTAACCAAATATTTCCCTTTTTGCGGAACTAACTTCAATCAGGTAAACTAATGTGCCCGTAATATGCCTCACAATTACTGAAAGTAATTGAAAAAACTACCAAGCATGCAAACATTAAAATAGCAAACACGAGATGAAGATCATAAAATTCAAAATTCACAGAATGGAAAATATCTTGAAAACTATTCACTAATACTTCGTAACAAATAAAAATTTAGATCGTACAGAGACTATTTATGTCTAATTCGCCCACAGTGGCCGTGTTGTTTGGGTTGTATTGGGGTGCTCCCAATATTTTACATAAATTAAAAGTCCCACCCAGACTCGTTTTTGTAGGAAGTGAAATTAGTGATAGAGAGAGGTAAAGCTTCGAGCCCCCAGTCAGCAATTTCCGACAGTTAAATTATGAAGTACATCATCATTATCATATTTGCTCTTTGTAACTTGTCTCAATATTATTCCATCTATTATAATATAGATAAGGGTATGACTGACGTCTTTTTAATGGAAGAATAGTTTTTCAAATATTCGATAGGTATACAAATAATTTTCCAATAGAGGTTGTTATAAAGATTTATCATAAGTCTATGAGGTGTCAAAAACATACTCCCTTTCACATAGAGATAAGACTTAAAGAACATCAGAAATTATTAAATGAAGAAAGCAGACAAGATAAATACAGATTTATAATTGTGGAGAACACGAAATCTTTTTCTAAGTTTTTTCTTTGACAATTAAGAAACATTATCTACTTTTTCAGTTCCATACAACGTTATAGAAGATGGCCTTGTCAGAGGAAACAAAATATGAATATGACGTCTTCCTTGTTCACTGTGAGGCTGATAAAGACACAGCAAAGGACATTGATAACGTTTTGTCCAATGCAGGAATAAAATGCATCGCTTCCTTCAAAGAAAATGCATTCGTACCAGGAAGATTAATTTATGAGAACGTGAAACATGCCACAGAACAATCGAGAATATCGCTCGTTCTCCTTACAAATGAGTCAAAGGATAGACCATGGGTTACCTTGGAAACCATCCTCGCTTTGGAGAAATCTCAGCATCTTAAGCAACTCTGCATTCGGCTTCTCTTAAAAGGGATCGAGAAGTCGGATGAGGCGACACTTAAAATTGGAATCCTGGGAAATCTGCCTCATTTGTTCATAGATGTTGGAAGCAGTGACTGGAAGGACAGGCTTGTTGAATCAATCAGAGGTGAGAATAGAATAACCGAAGCTGCATACTATTGGTGGGTCACGTATTTAAACCTGTCACTGATTTCCATGTAATAACCTACTTATTATGTAGGGCCAATATAACATACTTTATTTACCATTGTATCTTTCTATCAAGAAATTATATTTCATTGCCATATGTTGTTCATTAAAGTTCGTGAAAGATCTCCGTGATCATTGGTTAGTACACTCGTTGACACTTATTCTTACTATATAAGCAAGACATGACATTGAATACTTCCCACATCTTCCAAATCCATGCTGTAATCAAAGATTCAGTCTAGTCAATGCAAGGCTTAAAATTTCACACTGGAACTCGTTCGTTTAGTCTGTTTTAGTCTAACATTTTAGTTTTATTTTAGCACCTTTACCAATTGCTGAGATTTTACCTGCCGGGAATCTTGCCCTTGGACAAGTATACAGTCTGGTAACTGGTTTCTATGGTTACGTATTACCAGGTATGTGAGTGCAGATGGTACTTTATATTCATATGTCCACTGAGGTTAAATATATAGTAGGAAAAGTAATCATTGCCTTTAAGTGTCGTATATTAATATTATAAGACGTTTATTTCAAATAAATTTGTCATGTTTGAATTTATAATGTATCCTAACGGATGTTAGTGCCAATCGTTCTATTAACTATATATGTTATTAAGCTTATAAAAAATATAGGTTAAATTATGTTTGTATGCTAGCTGAACAATAACAGAAGGACCTTTCTTCTGCATATTTCATATTTCAAACTGAAAACTGTATCGTTTCATAGAACACAAAAATACTAGCTTTCTTTTTCATACATAGGTTTAAAGAACGGGTTGATTAAGAGCGACTACTTTGTTCCTGGAAAAACGTCAATGAAGTTTTTCATTTTACTACCTTGTGACAGCAAGACGTATCCAACAATTACAGATTACAAACAAAGAATTAGGCACGTTGGCAAAATTGATGTCACTCAAAAAGTCCATGTTGGGAAACCAAGAGAATACAAAGTTGATTTGTATAGCATCAAAGAGGATTCAACGGTAGGGCTAGCATTACTGAAACAGAAACATTGTCGCTGTCTGTTCTTCTTTAGATTCTTCCAAAACCAACCACACTAATTGTAACCTATTAATGCTTCAATGCATACTGACGTAATCGGTCTAAACCGCGTTTTCGTATGGTACTGCTGATATCCTTTAGTAATTATGCAGTATGTTAAATGGCGGAAATAATACTTTTTCTCAGTTCTTGTAATAATAAAACTCTGCAAAGAGCAATATTGAGTACATCAATATTGCACACATTATAGTATAACTGTCATAGTTCTATCAGCAACATTCGAGTCAGAGTTTACTTTAAGATGAAGTCTCACTGCGTTAATTAACCCACAAACGTTATTTATTTGCAGGAGTACTACTTTGTTGCGGAGTACCCCAATGTTTTGAATACTATGTACCAGATCCAAGAGCAAGGCATTGCTAAAATTGACCTTCGACTTCAAATGGCACGATTCTATTTCACGCTGATGAAAGTTTTAACTCATGCAGTACACAAGGATTGTCACGGAGCTTTCAACATTATCCCATACAACAGTGAGTATTGTTACATGAATTATATTGGTAATCACGTTGATGATGTTTATATCGAAACACTTATATATCGTTTCTGTTTCTGTTAACATATATTTTATTATTATGCAAAAAATATATATAATGGGTGTGCCTATATGGAATGCAGAATCCCAATCTTTTTCAAAGAACTTATTTCAGAGGACCCACCCTGGCTCGTTTTTGTCAGAACTTAAAGTAGTGATAGAGAGATGCATAGCTCCGAGCCCCCAGTCAGTGGTGCCGACAGTACAATTAATGAATACACAAGATGTGAAATTCAAATATAACAGCTGAATATAATTCAATTTAATATAATTCATCTCTCGAAACAAATTCAAATTAAAACCCTATCACTTGTCTTTCGCTCGACCAAGTGACGACCTTTTACATCATCTGACTTAGGGTGATAGATTTTCCTCCTGTCATGTGTTCCTATTTATCTGTATGATCTTTCTGGACTGGTAATCTAACTCCCTCCAATCCATCTAGCTTCTGCCTCCATTCTTCCTTTTTCTTTTGTCTCCTAGAGACTCGGGCCAACTGCACTGGGGTAATTCCCTCTGGTCCCTGAAAGCTTCCTATATTTCCGTGTTTGGTCACGCATTCATGCTCATCGAAATACATATTCTCCTGATATGTGTAATACAAGGTATACACAAATAGGCAAATCCCTATTAACTAATGTTGCAGACTGCAACCTATATAAAAAGTTTATAATTCAATTCAACATTTGCAAATCACTAATATCAAATAAATGAATGCACAAGGTTATTACAAATTAACCAAACAACGAATGTTCAATCTTTACATAAACATTGCTCATATCTCAAAAAATACGTGTGTATTTTTAAAAAATACGAATGAATCACCTTATCAATGGTAATCCTACGTACTAAAGTATACGTACTGTAATAATTAAAGTATACTACTTTTCAGTAATATATTACAACAATCAAGCAAATAGTCACTGACCTATACTGAAGCTCCTTGTAATTCCCAGAATACAAGTTTCCCGCCAATTTCGAATGACGTCGGAGTAGCTTATCTTCCCGGATAATTCCGGCAAGTGGGTTTTAGCGACTACGGACGTTTGCTTCTCAAGATAATAGATTTAAGCTTGCGATTATAATGTTGGCCACACCTTGCTCAATTCCGAGTGAACGTTGTTTAATATAATTTCAGACATTTCCCCCTCCCAACAGTCTGTCAAGAGTGAGGTCACGACCCCACTTGATGTTCCTTTATCCGAACACTTACCTGTGAAACCTGTAATCACAATTATTACGTAACTGGCTTGCCCATAATACGGCGAGTTACAAATTGTATGGTCATATCAATTAACTGGCTCTACACCTATTGTTCGCCGAATTGACTCTCATATATACTAACGGCGCGAAATTATTAGCCTCGTGGTCTAATATATACGTGTTGAAATCTGGTTAATCCTTACAACGTGCCAATTTGTAATATCAGGTGTAGTTTCTATTGTTTTTGTTGTGTTTTTGTGCTCCATTTTTAAAATTGATTGCTTGTTTGTTTTTCTCATTTTTGTGGTGTAGTTATCATTTTGAATAGTTCTCAGTTACAAGTTAACTGTCCGATACACTGTTAAACATTCTTCTATCTGATCACGCTAATCTCGGATGTTAAAGGATGTTTTATTGGCTTTGAATAAGTAAGTGTAGAAGAATTACACATACTATTACACATGTTTCTATTGATTTAGTACACATTGCACCAACGTGTCATGAACATATGCAAGGCTGCATATCTTGAATTTAGACGCATCAGTTCCATTCGTAAATATCTTTCAGTTGATGCCACTAAAGCACTTGTGTGTTCATTAGTACTTTCAAGACTGGACTATTGTAACTCAATTCTGTCTGGTTCGTCACAATATTTACTCCAGAAACTTCGAAAAGTTCAAGACACAGCTGCACGGATCATCTTTAGAGTACCTCGATCAGAGCACATCTCACCACTGCTCTGTACCCTACACTGGCTAACAATTCGATACAGAATCAAACACAAAATTTGTTCTCTGTGCTATGTTTCACTGACAGACTCCAGTCCAACATATCTATTAGCTTCACCCATGTGTATACACCAGCTAGATACTTACGCTCTTCTTCTGATAATCGTATACTCATTGTTCCCCCGGTGAAAACAAAGTCATATGGTCAACGTTATTTTGCATACCAGGGCCCGACGACGTGGAATCAATAGCCCATTGAAATTAGACACAAAGACACAGTGGTCCCTTTTAAGAGTGCTCTTAAAACTCACCTGTTTCGACTGCAGAGACAAACTAAGAGACCTAATCGTGTTTTATATCTTATATGTTATCAGCATATTTTTATGTTTACCAATTTCATTGTTTTTGTCATTTGTTTTTCTGTAGTGTAGTCATATCATTATTGATGGTGTAAAGCGCTTAGAGCCTCGAAAGATTAATCGCTATACAACGTCATTATTATTATTATTATTATTATTATTATTATTATTATTATTATTATTATTATTATTATCAAAATACAAATATCGCTCTAAATACAAGTAAAATATTTTTTAAAAATTAAATACCATCAGCTACAGCATGTGACGAAAACAGCTAAATTTTATTTTTTTTTAATAAATTACCATCAGCTACAGCAAGTGATGAAACAGATAGTCTCTACAACCTTATCTTGGGAAAGATCAAAGAGGAACTGATGAGTAAACACGAAGAAAAGGCAAGTTTAGTGTGATTCATTTATTTAATTTTATTGAAACATTAAGGCATTAGGTCTAATAAAAATAAGTTGTAATATCTAAGCCCAAATAGCGCATACATAGAAATATACATTCAAACAATAAAATGATCCAAACCATGATAATATTGGTATTCATGGAAATTGATACAAAAATAAATATGTGTTGGGTATTTTATTCATTTCTTTTATCCGGGTTTTGCAAAATTTGCCGTATTACTGGTCTTTGTACAGTAATATTACAATGATATTTGTATACTATTTTAAGTTCTTCCTTTAATTAAATTTGACGATCGATGTCCTCAGAAAATTACTTTTATGTCGGGGTTTTAATATTGTATTTCAGTTGTTTACGAATTTGTACGATATATATATATATATATATATATATATATATATATATATATATATATATATATATATATATATATATTTATTTATTTATTTCTGTTTATCTTTTATAATGATATCAATTCCTTTCTTTAAAGTTTAATTCTCATGCGAGGTCTCGCGCACTGCAAAGGTTGTATCATATACAAAAATCATTTAGATTTACAGAGAAAAAACGTAAGTTCTACATATAAAATCGCCCTCACTTGGCATAGATTCTTTCAGAGACTTTTCAGCTTCAGAAATTAAGCACGCATCATTCAAAGTTTGTCGCATTCACCAAAACGATTCGGTGTTCTCATACATCCTTTTTGTCCTTCAATGTGACGTAAAATTACGTTCACATGATCGTAACTTCCATTATATCATACTAGCACGATTTTATGAATAGACGACACACTGAGTTTGTTGTAGTTAAACAAGAATAATGTCAACCATCCATTACATACTCACATCCTATGTTTGAACATTCCACTGTGTAGTCATTGTTGATGAATTGGTGTCCATCGCCATAACGATTTATAAAGATATATAGTTTTACACGAACATTTCTGTGAAGACTTAAAAAAAAAAAAAACATAATTCTAGTTACATTGTCCGTGACTTTGACGTTGACTTCCAGATCCCAAATCCCCCATAACCACCCCCATTAGTGTGGGAAAAAAAGAAAACAAACTTTCTTGCATCAATAGCATCTATTTCACTAACGATTACCAACACGAGGACATGCCATTGAATTGACGCCATCGTCAAACAAAATAGGGTTTGATCCAGAAACACCGCCTTTTTAAGACTACTGATATATTTCATAAATTACAAGCAATTTTAATATTTCACACAAAATTACCTTACTTAACATTCACACAAAATGCCAGTCCGCTGTTAATAACTCACAGTTACTTGCATATCAAACCTCAGTGGAATGAACGGTAAATCTATAACTCCCTGGGTTTTAAAAATAATTAATGAATAATTGCATATATTACAACAGATGCTGCGAGGAGACTGGTTTCTCCTTAGCATAGTTATATCTGTGAATTTATATGTATATCCGTAAGATTTCGGTAGCCGTCTGTTAACCGTAACAAAATTAATAGAGCTTGAGACAATGTTAGCTGCGCGTACAGCAGAACAATATATTTCGAACAGCACAAGGTTTATCAAACATCTGTACGAAATTCAGCTGATAACACGTGACGGACAATATAACAATAGTGTCCAGCTAACAGTTACCGCGTCAAGTATTTGTTTTGTTTCAACGAGACAAGATCGACACACTAATTAGCTGCAAAACAATTCTATTTTCGATAACATTGACGTAAGACGAATATTTCTTAGACTCATTTCTGAACAATATCTCGAAGGCGCGAACAAATGTAATTTTTCTGAGAATGCTAATAAAAATATATCTCGTGTTTATATGTATCTGAACTGATGCAAAACCATTAGGACGTTGACAGTGGTTCTCAGGTATCAGTCGAAGAATTTCGATTTCTTTACCAGATATTTTATTTTCATATTAATAAGTACAGCGAACGAGCTATTAGGTCAACAGCTGACATAGAAGTAACATGGACGTCGGAAAAAGCTTAAAGATCTGCGCCAGCTAATCGGTATTACGCTTATCCACTTGTGACATCTGACGTATACATAACATATTACGCTGTAAGATGTAGAATAACTTTCTAAGTGTAATATGCATGCACTTGGATCACATAGTAATGAAGTATAAAACACTACAATATAATCTGATCAAGTCAATAATTAAATATACTTTGCATGGTTATGATTTGTTACAAGGACAAATATAAAAACTAGCATGAGCTTAACTAAACTTAAGGCGTTTTCATTTCAAATAAATTTCAAAACTCAGCTCGTTCCAACAAATTTACTTCTAACAACGCCAGATAACCAAATTTGTTAAATGTTAGGCCTTTTGTGCTTAATATGTCAGTGACACAATAACATCATTTGTCGGATCACAAGAAATCCTTGGGGATTCAATTGGAACAACGATAGCTAGTTTAGCGCGAACATTATTGCTAAACATATTCCATGTGCTAGAAATGTTGAATTATCTGCAGAGTCAGGTGCAATATCAGGAGCGACAGACAAAGCTATATCCGGAGACGGAGTCACCGGCGACGGAATCAATTAGTTGCTTTACCAGGGACCGCTATAAAATCCAAATTGTATCTGATCGATAATTATAATAATGCCGACAACACGTGCACGAAAAACGCCTATGACACAAAATGGATGAACCACAAGAATTAACCTCAGCGCGGTCATCGGCGAGTCCATGGGCCTGCTGCTAGCAGAGATAGCAGAAAGTTTTATTATAAGACCTGTTAAGGATAGGATGCAGAATGCAGGTATACCCAATCCGAAGACAGACTCGTGAAAGTCGGAGCGAAGAAATGATGCAACCTGGAACAAGAAGATGAAAACGTCTTCATTGAATAATTTTGAAATTGCTGATAAATTTAATAATATCAGCGGATTTATCAGAGTATTTTTAAAGGAAATAACAAATAGATCACAAAATATCAAAGGTCTGCCATCAATGTACAAGATTACCATGGCTAATCTGAAAGTCAGTTGGTAGTGCTTTACAGAAACAACTTCTTTGACTCGTTTTGTCTTCCTCTGAGTGATGTTATTGAGCAGTGCATCTAAGCAGATTGGAACTTCAGCTTGTTATTGTGTTATGTATATCAAACAAATACATGGGTCCGATAACGAAGCGAAGCACAACAATTTCTTAAAGTTTATTCTGCAATTTGACCCGTTTCGTAGTATCAGCAATGATCGTAAAGTGTTACCAGTATCGTAAACGATCTAACATTAATTTTGTCTGACATCAGGTATAACAATAACAACTTGTAGTCTCAAATGCAGAACCACAACCAATAACATCAGCGAAACAATAAAAATAACCACAAACAGAAAAATGCTGAACGGTATTTGTGATGTCTGTGGTAAAAGAAAGCGTCAGTTCCTTAAACCAGATAAATCCGGTGATGCAATCACTGGTGGTTGTGCGATGCAAACCCATAGTGCTAGGACTCCGACAATAATATCCGACAAAAATAGTTATTTTAGTAAGCGACTAAAATAAATGAAAGGTAATTGCAAAGATGTGAACAAAAAGATCTGTACCTGGAGCAAAATAAAATAGTTCTTATTGCCAGCGCTGCAATCATAGAGCTGTCATCGGATCATTGTAATACATAAAACTATTGACAAATTCCCAAACACGATAGGGAGGAAGGACATAGCTAGGACACCAAGATACCAATCCATGGAATCCACTTGATCAGCAAATATATGAAAATGACTACCCGTTACAAGGACAAGAACCTTACAAACAAGTTGTTGTAATTACGATCCGTCATAACATTTGTTATCGCTATCACCTCGACGACAAACTAGGTTGCGATCGTGTACAACTTGACGAACTTCGAGAAATAAAACCGGATAATATGCAAGAACGAGTTGACATAAAACTAGTACAAGGAATCATTGGAGCGAAATATAAACTGTGGTTGGTTACCTGGTAAACTTGTGATGGAGACGCTAGCGCATGAGCCACACCGACCTAAACTAAAGTTTCTTCGACGAAAGGTCTTTGCAAACGCAGTCTATGATATCTGGGCTATAGATCTCGCAGATATGCAAACATTTCACAGTGCAACTATAACAAACGGAATATATTTAACGTTATTGACGTCTTTAAGTAAATACGCGTGTATATATATATATATATATATATATATATATATATATATATATATATATATATATATATATATATATATATATATATATAAGATGTTTGGAGAGACATTATTTTTAACACAGAGTTTTTAACTAGAAGATCGAGAAGTTTCTGAAACAAAACAATACAACAAGTAATGTACCGGTAATAAAAGAAGGAGTGTCGTTGTGGAACGAGTTAGCCATTCGATAAAAACAAGATCTACAAATATCTTACAGCAAACAACACCAACAGGTATATTGATGATCTCTCAGAGATGGTAACGATTATAATAACATTAAACACAGTTCAACAGGTATGCTATAACAAATCGGGTTCTTGCAAATGAGAACATATATCGCAGACACAAGTTTAATGGTGGCGATAGTGTCAGAATTTTAATAATGAAAAAGAGATATGAGAAAGGTTTTACACCGAACTGGTATGAATAAGTGTCTGTCTTCGACAAAATTTTAACAACATTACCTGCAGCATATAATTTGAAAGATCTTGCAAACGAAGATGTTATAAAAAGTTGTTATGACCAAGAACATTATCTAACAACACAAGATGTATTTTTTATCGAACGAGCCATAAGTAAACAAGTGGTAAATTAAGTTTGTTTCAGCGTGCGTGGTTACGGTGACAGTTTTAACAGCTGGTTTTCCGCCAGTGAAAAGTGAAGTCCTTTTCTGTTAACCTCATATAAATTGTAGATTGGATGTTATTTAAACTCCTCTTTCAAATCTAAATTGGCATTGTTTTTGTCCGTGCCCTGATTATTGACATGATAAACTTGAATTCCGTGTGGAATATCATCATTGAACAATGTCATGAAAAAAATATGTAAAAATAGTTTTGTATTTTCATTATCGTCTTCTGATTTTACCGTTATCCCGTAAACTTCCGATGTTAATATTCCGATCACATTTTTCGTTTTGAGATTATAACGACACCAAGTACTTTGCCGGCACATTTTGGTTGACATCAGAATATTTCCGAGCACCTTGCAAGATCGTTTATACTAAGAGTTTTTCAAATCTCAGTCGTACAAAGAGAAATATTAAACATATAATGTGATGTTGAAACTTGCAGATATAGCAAAACGAAAAATATCAACTCCAAAAGAGATGCAGAAGCATTTTGCCGGATAGACAACAGTTGGAGATTTTGATAATCAACTTTACTAAAAACTTTCTCATATACAGATTTGTTTCATTTACTTCAACAACTCGTCTAAACACCATTCTGCAATTTCATGTTTGTTTTAATGATGACTACATATTTGATTCCTCTATCCAAACAGACGCAAACATCTCAACAGCATTTCAATCAACTTGCTGATCCTTACAATATTTCGCTCTCCCGTCTAGTTTCGATTGGTACAAATTTGTTCTCATTGTCAGATGATATATTTCAGGAGATACAGAAAAGATTAAAGAATGTACAACATCTGGATCTGGTTTGAAATCCGATTAAATAGTATTAAGAAATAAAAGATTTTACTTCTACCTGGTGAAATTAATGTGTTTTGGAATACATGATAATACACAACATATTTATCCAAGATATATTTGCGATCAAGTCACACCTGATCTCGTGAAATCCAATCAAGCAACACTAAACTTGCGATTTTATAAGAATCATTGTGTGTGGATCAAAACACAGCTAAGCAAAACATGTATTTTTCATGTGTCTCAATGGTTTTATGTCTCAGCTGGTATTAGATTGTCACCAGCAGCAAAGAGGGTGGACAGACCGAAACTATTTCAAGCAAACCGAAACTATTTCAAGTAAACCGAAACCAATTAAGACAGACAAAAAAAATCCTTTAGGAATTTACGCTACAGACCCGGCACTGATATCGCTGCGTAGACGAATTGAAAATCCTTGAAATTGCTAGCAATTTAGGATTTCACAAACAGACTAATTTGTAAAATCTCACCACGTAAATCAATCAAATTATTGGATTGGTCAGTGAGTTTGAAATTGATTCTCGTTAACGAATTATTTTGACATCGCATATAGAATGGATTAGTTGGATCCTCACTGATTAAAATTTAGGGAGGAGCTGTTTTTGCAAATAAGTATAAAATATATCCCTGCTGGGCTTGACTTGATCTTTCGAGATTTATTGGGTAACTTCCTTTGATAACATCACATACTAAATTCACTGCAATCACCGAGGATATATTGACGTTTTGAGGAGCGATAAGTCGCGCACCCCCATGTGGGTCATTATTATGTTTGAGGATATTTGTTTGTGGTTGTTGCATTTTTTCCATTCGACGAGTATCAGAGAAAAGGTTTCTTGAATAAGATCATTAACAGATTTTTTTAGTTCATTCGCGTTATATCCAACAAACTTGAAATCGTGTAAATCAGCTTCTATGATATTGTAACCGGTTAGGATTTTTTGTTTATCTCCATTCTTGTCTTTTATTTTATTATCTGAACTCTTTGTTTGTTGATATATTCCATGTTGGATACAAGCTGATTTAATATCTCAATATATTTTATAATCTCGATGCGTGAACTCGTTATATCAGAGATATGCTCCTGGAAACTCGTAGTCTCTCTAGTTTTGTTTTATGTAATTGATTAATCTCTTTCAAATAATCAATGACATTATTTAGAGTGAATACAATTGCAATGGATGAATCATGCGTTTTCTCAAAACCAAATTCCCATTGCATTGTACTGTTATCGAGAAATGTGAATCTATCAGTTAATTTCGCATTTTTTATACCAGATAAATAAATTCGATATAATGGAACAACTTCATGGTATGATTGTACATCTGTGACATAATCAGATTTTTTTAAGTTCTGGTATTTGATAAGATGTCCGAGGTGGGATTCAGGCCAACTCAATGTTGTCCTTATAGAACTCTGATAGATATCTTCGACATATCCGGGTGAGTTTATCTCAATGGCAGATGATAACGTCGGCTCGTGAACCGTTATAGCGATTTTCGATTATTTTCCAGTAATGGATTTTATTCTACGCTGAAATTCGTTATTGATTTTTTTGGTATGACCCAGATGGTAGCGAAACAACGTTCCAATCTGGAGTACAATCGGGTTTATTCTTACTCGCAAACACCAGGGAATTATTCGGTTGTTGACCACCGAAAGGTGCTGATCTAATATTAGGCCAACTATGGTATACTCGTAATTTTGCTACTGATGTCTGAGGTTATTGAGATCATACTAGTTTTCACCGGGGTTGTGTTTTCCGCTATTCGTTGAAGTAGTTCTTGCAATGTTGCCATCGTTATCAAACTCATGTTGTTTTTCTAATTTTGACATCGCGGAATCATATACATGTACTATCGCGGAAAACTCGTTATCGTATATTAATGCAGTTTACGCTGGCTGCATGATATTTTTTTGTTATTATAGAAATAATTCCCGCGATTGTTGTCGCCGCTGATATACAAATTGGAACAGCTATCAGGGCAATATTTTTCACTGAGGAGAGTATTATACCGGCTCCGGTGATTACACCTGATACCGAGTACACGGTAACGTCAACTGCGGTGATTCTTCGTCGGTATTTTTTTTATTTTTACTTGATACTCTTCAGTGAGTGTTTTGAGTTTAGTTTGAAATTCTCAGACCTGATCATATCGATACTGCTGTGATGTTGCCAATTTTATTTATTTTAATAGATTTCAAATTGCTGGCGTTAAATTCGCCAGCGTTGAAAATCCTATGTATTTTTAATTCAGTTGTTTACTTAAATCCGCTACGAATTCCACATACCATGTTACTGAAACGCTAACCAAATTATTATCAGTGGATGCTATTGTGAATCGTTCAGTTGTTCCTTTGTCGATGATGGTTGAATATCATATTGTTGACCCCATATGAACTCGTTGATGAAATATTAAATTGAGTCGGTGACAGTAGTGTTAATTGATAAATACCTTTGACGGCCGCGGTGATATTTAATATGTTAGTGGATGGTGTCCACGTAAATGATCCGTGTTGGATCGTGTATACTACGTTGTTGGTTTTCTCATGAGGAATCTTTGTTTTTTCAAGTGTTTCTATCATCCTCGGTAAATCATCTTTGATTGCCTCGATGGTGTTTTTCATCTCATCGATGGATTTTCTAATATCCGGGAGTTTTATATCGAGTTTATCTAATGAGATCCCACCAAAGAATTTTTCAATGAGATTTTTACGAAAAGTTGAAAACTTCTCAACATGATCTCCGTACCTAGATTGGAGTGTTGCTATTTGTAACATAGCGGTTTTTACGTCTGAGATTTTTAATGTGGGATAAATAAGTGGAATCCTAAAGAAATTATTTATCGGGGTTTCGATATTATCAATTATACTCTGTTGAAAATGTTCAAATTTTGTTATATGGTCATTCAGTTTTTGTTGGGAGTCCACAATAGTTGAAATGAGGACGCCCGGTTTGAGTTTACCCTGATCGGAAAACAACGCGATAGTATCTTCTACTGCGTCGCGTCGTTTTGTTAAAATATCATCAAGGGAAACATTGCTAGTTTTCAATTTACCCTGACGATCTTGAAATACAACTATTTCGTTGGGATCAACACTTGCGAGATTTAACATTTCAGATATTTCATCTTCGATTATTTGTATTACATCACCGGTTGCAGATATTTCCGTGGCGGGTTTTTTCAGGCTTGTTAGAGATCTCCCCCAAATATCAATCATTATACTGTAAGATCTCTCTAAAAAGCGATTACTCGTATATTCGTGTACGGTTTTATGTGGTGGTTTCCCCGATGATGAAAAAGCTTTGAGTACATTTAATACTTCTATACTGCACATTGGTGGGTCATTTATTTTCTGTGTTGGTAGCGTAGAATACCAGATAGGAGTTTTTAAACGGTTTATATAACGCATAAATTCTTTAGGCGGCGCTAACCCATATGGATCGAAATAAACAATCACACGCGGTTCAATCACCTATGCAACACAGTGAGTTCCAGGTCCGCTGCTGTTATCGAGATTAATGATACCGGTGTCAGCGTTGTTTGGTTGTTCTGGTAATTGATCTCTCATAAAGACACCTCTAAAGTTTTTTGTCGCTAGTTTTGTTTTAGCAACATCGAGTAAATCAAAATTTAACATCGACGATATCTGCGATGTAACCATCGGGTTTCGAGTTAGTAAACTGTTCCTAGTCTCAGGCCCTTTCAGCTGTACCATTCATATGAAGTTCCTGGTAGTCTTAGACCCTTTCCTGATCATTTCTTTTTTTGTATCCCTGTCCGGTAGCTTCCTTTAGTGCCATCCCTGCCGCTGTACCAACGGCTCCTAGCGCGTCAGCTTTTGCTACCGCTGGGGCCGCTGCCGCAATCAACGCTGGTAACGAAGCTAAAAGTGCGAATATACCACCTGATTTTATCATGTTCTTAATTGTGGCCGCAGAGAGAGAGACTTGAACACCTTTTTTATCTTTGATGGCATCATTGAAGTGTTTTATCTGACGAGCTGTCAATTACAGCTTATTCTGACCACCAGACATCTGATTATGCTTGAGCGATATCGTGGTTCCACTATTTTGTAGCAGAATCCGATTGCAACTTTTTAATTTGACCAGGAGTTAACGTAACACTAACATGACTATATGACATTTTATTTAATAACAGATTGATCTAATTGTCTACATATTTTCTACTGGTGCATCAACTACCCTCATTGGTCCACCAACACCTTCGAGTAGCATTGATTTGTCACTGAGAATGACAGCAACTGCTCTGTAACCACCAGCAGGAGGATCGGTTACGCGAGCTCGAAAGTGTCTGTCAACGACGGATTGTCTGGTTAAGTCAAGATGTTCCAACGAAAAGTAGTAGATGGGATATAGTTTTCTAAAATCCAACTGTGATATTTGCAGACCGGTATCTACATTATTATCGCATCTCATAAATGACAACAAATGATGATACACGCGTGCTATTTGGTTGGTTTCTTAATCAAGTGGTATATCCTCGGCTGGTTCTTCTTGACCATTTATCTTCAACGAAACTTGATTAACACCCAATTTATCAAATATCATGTGGCTGTGTGACTGTGAACCCAATCGCACCCTATTCTGTAACGCAATAAATATATGACGCGGAGCTGAAACACCTTGTTTTGATGCCAGGTACCATATAAGTGTACCATTAAGATTAGAATTTATGGTATCTGTTGTTGTTGTTAGCCATGATAGCAATGATTTGCCGCCTGTATCTGTTTTCTGCGGTGATTGATGGAGTCATTACTGGCATCCACAATAATAGTTTTGATATCATGACTTTACCATCAGCAACACCAGCACCATGCCAGATTGCATCATTATCACTACCCTTTCTCACGTGTACTACTGTATGCTTCGCTCCATAGATAACTATTCTAACGTTTTTGATAAATCCGAAAATATGATGCAGTGGAATCGCGCATGAAAATTGTCGACGCTGTCCTTTCAACATTGCTACAAGTGTTGCTAACCCTAAGTTGTAATGAGGATTAGTATCTATGACATCAAAAGTGGCAGCTGGTCTTGTATATCCGGCTAGTGCTGGATCAGCTGCAGTATCTCGTGTTGCCTTTACCCTAGAATACTGAATGTGTTCAGCGTGATCAGTGAGATCCTTAGAGAACATCATACATGGACCTGCCGATCTTGTAAAATCATCAGAATATCTTGCCATCCCCACCGTTGTTGTGGTAACATCATCATGTTCTATAGACTCCATTTCTCTTCCATAAATCATGTATCTAGCACTCTCAAATAGTGCCATGATACCATTATTGACAAAGCTAACTCGGATTTTTCATTATCTGCATATGGTGTATCAGCTGAAACATTTGTTACGAGTTCTCCTTCTACTTCAATAAACGCTTCAGAGGGTAGAAAGTATTTACTGGTATCCTGGACTTGAAGTTCGATTCTTGATCAGATATTTGGTTGTATTGCATTATAGGAATAAAACTGATAATCGCGTACAGAATCATTCTTGGGTACTGGTGCGTCCATATCAAACACTGGGTCAGGAGCCGATTTGAACATATTATTATATATTTCTTGATCTAAATCGTGATCTTGCTCGCGATTTCAAGCCTCTTCGCGCTATCATATTTGCAGTAATATTTCCCTGAGTGTCATACCGTGATGCTATATTCTACTCCACCGCGTTGTTTATTAATTTGCTAATACTTGCAGGCATAATTTCCGTAGATGGTAGTGGTCCCATTGGTTTCTTTCGCCGCCGAACTAATGCTACTAGTTTTTCTTTAGACGAGGAAAATGCTTTCCCGGCAATATCACCAACAGCGCTAATACCTTTAACACGAATAACGTCAATAGCTTTCATTGATAATTATTTTGCGATTGGTGCTATTTTGGGAGCCATTTTTGCAAATAACCCTGCAATGGTATTGCCGAGACCATCTCCATAGCACGCTCTATAAACTGGCAATCGTGAGTTTACTACATAGACCATGGCTGGTTTGTTGTGGTTGTAGTGTATAATCATCTTTTTTAAATGCTATTTATCCAATGTGGTGATTTAATCACTATGGTAACCGTCTGCTAGCTCATCAATAAACTCTCGATATACACCAATATCCATGATACCACCCTTAAACAGTCGTCTGCAGATATCAACTGCCTCATTAATTACTTCCGGTGAGTTATTCATCGCCGAAAAGCAGAGAGGCTTTGACTTTCCACCAGACTCACTATTCATAAACAAATCTACGAAGCCGCTAAGAACAACGTCACAAACATAGTCCATTTAGCCAAATCATCCCACTACAGTACTAAGATCACGGAGAGTTCCAGTTGCAAAGAGCTCTTCGAGATAACTAACAAACTAATGTCAAGGAACAAATATACACCACTTCCAACAACCCTTCTCTCCACTAGACCTACCAGACCAATTTGCAAACTTCTTCGATGACAAAGTACAAACCATTAGAGATTCGCTTGACAGCACAATTTCAACTGATTCGTCACCATACAGTTATGATGCAGAATTTCAGCGACAACCGTTAGGAGCATTAGAACCTGTTTATATTGATTTAGTACGGACAATCGTGATGAAAAGTGTACCAACGTCTTGTGAACTTGATCCTATTCCGACATCACTGCTGCTTGAGTGCTTAGACCCAATATTGCCTTCACTAACTGATGTTATTAATATCTCTCTCTCATCAGGGGAATTCCCATCATTTTTTAAAACTGCCGTCGTAAAGCCACTGCTGAAGAAACCAACACTGGACCATAACGATTTAAATAACTACCGACCAGTTTCTAATCTCCCATTTATATCAAAAATCTTAGAAAAGGTTGTTCTAACTCAACTTGTATCTCATTTGAATTCAAACAGTCTTTTTAGCAATGTACTGTCTGCATATCGCTCTTGCCACAGTACGGAAACTACTCTTCTGAAAGTATTTAGTGACATTATCTCCGCTTTGGATAGTGGAAAGATTACAGTCCTCACTCTCCTGGATTTATCTGCAGCATTTGATACAATAGACCATGATATATTACTTCACCGCCTCCAGCATGAATTTGGCATTCAGAATATAGCCTTAAAGTGGTTCAAGTCCTACTTAGTTAACAGGACACAAATTATATCTGCAAATGGAATACACTCCAGCCCAGTTGACTTATGTTGTGGTCTTCCACAGGGATCTGTTCTTGGACCTGTTCTCTTCATTCTGTATACTTAGCCGCTCTCAAGTGTCATAGATAATCACCCAGTGTCGCACCAATTGTATGCTGATGACACCCAAATATACAAGTCTAGCCACCCAACTGAAGTTGATGCTACCATCCATGGAGTAGAGAAGTGCATTTCTGATGTGAATTCATGGATGACGTGTAACAAGCTGCAGATGAATGATGATAAAACTGAGGCTATTCTGATCACAACACAAAGACTTTCTCATTCACATCCTTTACCTCAAACAATAAATATCAGCAACACCAACATTAAATTCTCACAGTCACTACGGAACCTAGGCGTTACTCTAGACAGTACTCTCACATTGCACCAACATGTCATGAACATATGCAAGGCTGCATATCTTGAATTGAGACGTATCAGTTCCATTCGTAAATATCTTTCAGTTGATGCCACGAAAACACTTGTGTGTTCATTAGTACTTTCAAGACTGGACTATTGTAACTCAATTCTGTCTGGTTCGTCACAATATTTACTCCAGAAACATCAAAAAGTTCAAAACACAGCTGCACGGATCATCTTTAGAATACCTCGATCAGAGCACACCTCACCACTGCTCTGTACCCTACATTGGCTATCAATTCGATACAGAATCAAACACAAAATTTGTTCTGTGTGCTATGTTTCAATGACAGATTCCAGTACAACATACCTATCTAGCCTCACCCATGTGTATACACCAGCTAGATCCTTACGCTCTTCTTCTGATAATCGTATACTCATTGTTCCCAAGGTGAAAACAGTCATATGGACAACGTTCGTTTGCACACCAGGTCCCGGTGCCGTGGAACGAATTACCCATTGAAATTAGACACAAAGACACAGTGGTCCCTTGTATGCGTGCTCTTACGACTCACCTGTTTCGACTGCAGGGACAAACTTAGCGACTTAATCATGTTTTGTATCTGATATGTTTTCAGCATTTTTTTATGTTTTCCAATTTCATTGTTTTTTGTCATTTGTTGTTCTGTAGTGTAGTCATATCATTATTGATGGTGTAAAGCGCTTAGAGCATCGTAATATTAGGCGCTATACAAAGTCCTCATTATTATTATTATTATTATTATCATTATTATTATTATTATTATTATTATTATTATTAATCCCGGCTCGTTTCCCTCCAACGAGAACTTCTAATCGTGATATATCCCCGAGAATACTATTAGGACATTGAACTAGACCACTACCTGAAACCACCTTTGGAGTTCCACTCTGAGAAAATCCCTTCCCATTATAACCGGTTGCACATTGTGCATCATCATCATCGTCTCGATCATATAGTGGTTGACCACGCCTTATTTTTTTAATTTTATTTATATACGAATTAAAATTATTATTATCTCTTGAGATTCTAGGTCCACCGTGTTTTGCCAAATAGGTTTTTCTATACCAGGTGTCAGCGTTTCTTATAGCTTCTTCATATCCATCATTTATATATTGCTCCCTCGTCTTTTTTGGAAATGAGTAAGCAGCAAAATCAGCCAATTCATCATCCGGGTAATTTTTAAATTTATTCATCAATTCTTTCGGAAATATCTCTTTAGGTAGATGTATTCTCTCTTTCGAAATTTCTTCTTTATCTTCAATAATATCACCTTTTTGTTATTCAATAATATCACCCTCTTCTTCTTCAATAATATCACCATTTTGTTCTTCAATAATACCACCCTCATCTTCTTCAATAATATCACCTAGTCGTTGTTTAAGTCGTTCAAGTCGTTCTTGTTCTCGTTCACGTTGTCTCTGAAGTCGTTTAGTGGCTATTATATCACCAGGAAGTGTTTTTAAAGATTCCTTTGTTTGCTTGGATCTCTTTGCTATTTTTTCAAGTATAGGAAGAAGGGCTGGGTTTTTCTTCTCTCTTTGTTCCTCAGGAATATCTCCCCATATGGCTTTTTCAGTGGTCGATACGACTTTCTCCGTTGCAGTGGTTATTGGTTTGAATAATTGTTCAGTATCCGTTGTGAATGAAGTTTGAAATTGTCTCGTTTGGAGCTTATTTTGAACGGAATCACGAACTGGAATAAACTTCTTAATCGCAGCTAATCGTTCTCGTGCTAATTTATTCGTTAGTGCTTCACCTACCATTATAATATAATATAATATAATATAATATAATATAATATAATATAATATAATATAATATAATATAATATAATATAATATAATATAATATAATATAATATAATATAATATAATATAATATAATATACAATCTAAATTGGAAGTGAAAACTCACCCACCCACCCCGACACTGTGTTCATACTTCCGCGTAGTGATAAATCACCATGCCAAAAAAATTACACTATCTTACCTGTCTATAGAATTTCGTTCTAGGTGAGTAATCGCATACCTGTCTATAAAATTTCTGTTCCGTACCTGTATTACTCATACTTGCAAACATGTATGGTTGTGTTTAGAGTGTCAATTATCCATGGTGAGAATTTCATTCACTATGTTGAGGCTATCAAAGGGGACTTTTCATTTTTGCGGATAATCTCTTTTATTGTTTTGATTTTCGAGTTAATTGTGCGTTTTATTTCATTTTGTTTCCCCAACTCACTTCTGATCTTTTCGACAGCAGTGAATAACGGGACGAACTTATTGATGTCGTTACAGAATGCAAGGGAATTATCTGCTGCGTGTTGAATTCGATTAATCAGTCCATACTCCCTTGAAGGTACATATCTATTATTACGAGCGCTATCATCAATATCTTGACATTCAGAAAGAATCTGATTACAATCTAATTTATCTGACAATTGAATTCCTTGATTTTTCAAATTTGAAATCTCTTTAAAATGACATTCATATTTTCGAAATTCATTATATGAAATATTTTATATCTATCATGATAAACCAAAAAATTGGGGGTCAATTTTGACCCGTTTCTTCGTATGATATTATGAACTCCATTCGCTCTAAGGTGTATTCACATCTTATTGCGCCTAGAGATATTATGCAAGATATGATATGATTATATATGATGAACTCCATTCGCTCTAAGGTGTATTCACATCTTATTGCGCCTAGAGATATTATGCAAGTTATGATATGATTATATATGATGAACTCCATTCGCTCTAAGGTGTATTCACATCTTATTGCGCCTAGAGATATTATGCAAGTTATGATATGATTATATATGATGAACTCCATTCGCTCTAAGGTGTATTCACATCTTATTGCGCCTAGAGATATTATGCAAGTTGTGATATGATTATATATGATGAACTCCATTCGTTCTAAGGTGTTATACATGAAAAACCACATTTGGAACCCCTCAGGTGTTATTCACATTGGAGGGACCCAGAGGCTACAATATAAGACAACACATCCACATTTGGGACCCCTCAGGTGTTATTCATATTCGAGGGGCCCAGATGTACCACGAATAACAGTTAACGGGTTAGAACTCCAAGAACGTATGTTTCGTGAATGGATGTCACATTTAAATATTGATATATAGATATATACATGATATTTACAAGTATATACATAATGGTATTTACAATGAAATGAAATGGTATTTACAATGAAATGATATGATATATACAAGTATTTTCATAATGGTATATACAAATAGGACAGCACAAGACAATACAACATATAACAATGGATTATAGGTTGACACACATCACATACACTCACGGGTCTGTTCTACAGTCAAACTGAAACCACCATACCCCCAACAAAATCACCCAGGTTAAATGCAAAAACACATTCACACCCTCCGACGGTGTGTGACATATGGTGGTTTCACGGTTTGAATTTCGAATGGCTTAAAGCCCCAATACTATAGGAGACAGCATAGTATATAAGCTAACTAATACATAAAAACCAATAATGTGGTGTGCGATTTTTATTCTTTCGTGTACTTAATTATGATCATTGACAGCATTTTAGAAAAAACCGAATACTTTTAAAAACATCCCAAAAAAAAGAATTTAATTGTTGTAATACCACCTATTTGATTCGTTTTCTCGCGAAACAAATACTTGATTTTTCCCATTGAGATCCGTAGCTGTTAAACCACAACAAAAAAACCATTCAGTCATCGAAAAATCCCGTTCACATCCGTAACTCATATCTCTGTTTCAAAAACCATATACAAGACCACACGAGTTATTCTCCCTTTGAGATCCGTAATGATTAACTCTCTTTCATAAACAGTATACAAGCCCACACGAGTTATTTCTCTTAATATTTTAGCTGTTAACGAATTTAATTCTATGTCCGGTTCGCTTTGAAATCGCTGATTGATATATTTGTTCTGCAACATATCGTACTAAGGCTCTACAAATATCGAAATACTTTCCAGCTTCATTTATTTATTGAAATACTCTTTCTTCGTTATTTTCTGTATTAAATGATTTTATAGGTCTCGCATTTTTCGAGTGTTTTCCTGTCCCTCCTTGCTTGGTGTTTTCATTCTGAGTAATACACTGCAGATTCGATAAAGAATTGTTCTTAGGATTGGAATCAATATGATCGATTACAAACCCATCTTTTATCAATCCATGGAAACACTCGTATACGATTCTGTGACAGAAATATTGTTTCCCTCCAGCACTAAACATAAGATATCTAAGACCATTATCATACCCTAATGGTTTCTTCAGCCTGCGGTGTCTGACAATACCATCAAGAGATGCTTCATAATCGATGATCACAGGATGTGGTTGAAATTCTTGATTCATTTATATACTATAATATTATTTGTCTAATTCATTATTTGGTTTAGTTATTACTTGAGAATCTAGCAATGTAGTCTTGAGATGTTCTTATGATTTTGTCATTGACGCTGTCAAGGACAGAGTCAGAGTCATTGATGGAGTTTATAACGGAATCTTTGATTCCCTTATCATAATAGCGCTTTAGCTCTCTGTATTGCTTACCACCATAATTGAGACAGAACTGCGACTTACCACGCACACCTACCCCACATCGTATGCAAGGTCAGGTCCCAAAACTCCCACGACGTACGCTTTGTAAATGATATCCACATAATTCATTTCTTCATGATTTGTTACAAGCGGTTACTGATCTTTTCATAAGCCATTTGCAATGATTCATTATATAATAAATTCCTTATTTAAATACTTGTTTTAATTATAATGTGGAGGAATTTAAGAGATTATCGAAAATTACGCCCTGGAAAAATGTTACATTCAATCTCGATAGAATCTCCACTGATGTACCAAAGGGTCTAATAAGTGATAGAAGCATGTTGGGTAGAATCCGTGATTGTTTTAATGAATTCAAGTGCGATGGAGCATCTCACTGTTGGTCAACATTTCGAATTGATGGTAGTGTTGATATTTCCACGACGAAAGAGCAGCAGTGATAATCTCACATCTTGACAAGAAAAAGTATTTTTTTTTAGAGCGAAATTCATTATTCGCTCAGAAACGGGGAATTGGATTATACGCGACAAATTTGAACCCATCCTGAAAAATAAGAAAACTGTCACTGTGTGTAAGGATTCCAAACCAGGAATTCTGACTGGGATTGACAAACCGTATTACGAGAGATCCTATCCTGTAACAGCAGTTGTTTATGGGATCTATCCGCTAAATGATAAACCAAGTATTGAAAAACTAAAACTCATGAAATATTCGTCGTTGAATTGTGTAGCAGAAGTAATAATAGAGCATTTTACAAATGCGTTGCGAGGAAACAAATTGACTGATCTAAGAAAAAAAAAAATTAATGAATGGGGACTAACGGTAAAGGAGAGAGGAGCAATATTTCAAAATGTGGCTGCGTTAGAGCGGATACTAAAATTCCCAATATCCGTAGAGACGGTAACAGGTGAGATATTATACGACTCGAAATTTAAATCAAGAGGATATACAATCAAAATTATTGACCATAATGCACACGCTTGGACATCCGCAGTAACAATATTTCCGCGGGATAGAACAATAAAATATCTACCCGTAGAGAACTCTGGGGGAAATTTATTTGATTTTATTTGCGAGTCGAGTAAAAACGATCCTGTGTCAGTGTGGTTATTTCAGGGTTTTGAAGACAAAGAGGGTAAATTTGATCAATTTGTAAGACCCAATATCGAATTATACCATACTGAAGCCCTCCACAACGAGATGAAAAAACTAGCTAGTGGTTTTTCAACGGACTACGACGAACTATTATTAACAAACTGTTTTACAATTCCGTCAGTTACAGCTCATTTCACGAGAAAGAGAAATCTATGGAAACCAACACGCTCAGAATTTCTCTCACATATCGAATCAAGCTGCGTTGCATATGGCCATGGTGGATAATGGAATACAAAATACGACCCTGAAAGTATTATATCAGTTGATATGATTGCGTGTTATTCAGGGAGTTTTCTCGGGTATGGAGTGTGTTCTGAGTACTTCAAAAGGTTTGGACATCCCACACATGATATGAACCGTGTTGCGATTAATGGACCACTGTCCGATTTTGATCTCACCGGATTCACTCGTGTGGTATCATTTGAACTAGCTCAAGGACTATATCTATGCTGTTATGTTTGGTTTGGTAGATACATGTCTGAATAACACTGGATGCCAATAGTGTTATTACGGTATATGATTGATTCTAAAATGTTGATATCACTGATTGTCAGTGAAGCAATTATATCATATCGAAAACAAACTAAAGTCTGGTTACCACAACCCGATAGTCTACATAGTATAATCACCGAAAACAAAAAACAATTCCCCGATCTCGACGAAGAATATATCGTGAAATGGTCCAACGAAATCTTTGAAGTTAGAAATAAACACGCAAAAGATTTCGGTAGAAGAATAATTGGTAAGTTCACACAGGATGGAAAAATCGAACACAAAAGATATTCTTCGCGGTTGATTATAGATGATGCTGAATATGATTTTATAATCGCAGATGTAACATCTAGGGGTATATACGTCGATCGTAAAGACGCTTTCTTGTCCGATGGAACCAAATTAGGTACAATTGTTACTTACACGGATGGAGAAAATCCTCAATATACGTACTTAAGGTCGTATATCCTGACTTATGCTTCTATTAATTTACTTTCGATGATAAATAGATTTCCTGACACCGCAGTTAGAGTAGCAACTGATTCATTTTATATAGACGTAAAACATAAAGAAGCAGTGGCTGAATTCACTAATTCAGACGATAGTTTGGGATCATGGAGAATTAGAAATAAAATACTGCGTGATTACTCCAAATCAGCAGATGTTGCAATCGAAAACAATTACTTGAATAATATTCAGATATCACCGTCGTGTTCCGATCCAATATGTAGATATAAAACCAGTTACTTAAACGGCTGTGGTGCGTCAGGGAAGACGACTCGTGCGATTGAATTAATTTCTAGGAAAATCAAAACATGATTGTGCTAACACCAATACACAGACTTGCAAGAGAGATGAAATAGCAAGGAATTAATCCTTGCACTTATCAGTTTTTTCGATGGAAAGGTGACGAATGGACTCTTGATCGAATGGATGAGAAATATATTCCTGAAATCATTATTTGGGATGAGATATGCAGTGTCGTCAGATGTATTACAAAGGCTTCTCGATTGGTTATTGCTAGTGAATACAAAAGTAATCATGTGTGGCGATCTAGGTCAACCACCACCATTTGTCGGTTTGTCTCCACATAATTGGCAAAATAATTTTATTTTGTAGACTATTATGAAGAAATTAATACCGATCATAGAGCACTTGATAATGAATTCCGCGAGTTCAAGAAACTAATCAGATTACAAACGGATAGAATCCAGTGTGAAATAGCACGTGAAATAATTTCAGAAACCCCATTAAACAATTTTTGAGAAGAGTGGAGACCAAACGATTTCATAGTGGCAAATAGAAATATCGTCAGAGATACACTTCAGATGAAGTTATTTAACACACACAAAGAAAAATTTGCAACACTTCCAGTGCCATTGTGTTAAAGACCCAAGGATACACGAAGACAAAATATCAAATTTGATATTCCAGGCCTGACAAAGTCAGGGACAGAGAAGCAGATTCTAGTGTTAAATGATATTGTGTTAGTTTATATCAATGTCGTCGAAGATGCATTGCGTGCTGATAAATCCCCATGGAAGCTAGGATACGCAGCGACGATACATTTTTCGCAGGGGTTAACTATATCCGATACAATTGTGTGGATCATAGATAATCGCATCGAGTGGTCGAATTTAGCTTATCTTGCAGTGTCCAGAGTACGAAGAATAAATCAACTTCGAAGAGTTGTTTTAGATGATAATGACACCACAATAAGTAATATTGTCAGCGAAGATATAATCAGAAAAACTCTCTGGTTATAAACAACAAGACAAAAAAACCCAGAAAATTTGATATTGATGCCGAGTTTATAATCACACTGACACAACAACAGAATAATCACTGCGTGAGTTGCAAATGTATAATGCATTGGTGTTTGTCGGATAAAGATCCTCGCCAATTTACCTTAGACAGAAAAAATAGCAGTATTGGTCATACCAGATATAATGTGATGCTGACTTGTCTTGAGTGCAACAGACGCAGAGGTGCTAGATAAGACCACGCGGTGGTAATTGAGTAACCTCGGGTATCACTTGTAGTTGTTCCCGACTAAATCATCGCTGAGGAGCAGTTCAATCCAACCTATACCACCTTCGAGCTCTCCTGGTTCATATACATACCTAACAGTGAAATTGCCGAGTATTGGTTGTTTTGAAATATCATTTTACGGTTTTACGGGTATTTACTTTTTTTAATCAGCAAGTGTCCGATTAAATCGTTCAACAACTGCCTGATCGCGATTAGTGCAGTATGTCCTCGTCTGATGGTGACATTATGATGCTTCATTGTTGATAACACTGCACCCTGAAATTCCTTGACAGGATCAACTTGTAATAGATTTGACCAATGCAGATGGCCTCGTCGATAAAACCTTTCAAACGCAGAAGCCACCTCAGTTGATGATTTTGTCTTTAGAGGTTCTGCTTGTTTGTATCGACTTGCAACATCAGCTACAGTTAGCGCATACTTGTAAACACCATCATGCGGCAGAAATAATATATCAGCCTGATGAACCTCATTAGGTGCACTGACATCAAAATGCGAGAAGTTAATTTGTTTAGGCGGTGGTAGATAAATTTGCCATATCGCCTGTTTGGATAACCAATCCGCTGCAGTGGTATTTTTCACCTTTGCGGCGCTAGCGAGTTTACTGATTGCTGATTTACACCTCCAGTATTCTCTTGGAGAATAATAAATTGATTCCATGATGTTATTAATTACTATCACCCAACATCAATTTACTTTTCATCGCCGATTTTATCAACCATGAAGCCAATTTTTCTTTGAAGGATTTATCAGTGATAGAATTCAACGCATGAATCAATTTTATATCTGTGATATGTCTGTTTTGCAGATTACTGCTTTTATCAGCAGCATCATGAGCATGACACGCTTTATCAATAGCGTTTATTGGGTTTTCACCGGGTCGGGGTTGGTTTTGATCATCGAGTCTGATATCGAGTCTGGTCCTGGGTCTACAATAACTATACCATGGAAGGTGTTTTTCTCCCGGATATTTTGCCCATGGTGTTTCTGGGAGTTTTACTAACTTGGCTGCAATATCACCTCCTCGGTTTTGTTTTAAATCCTTGATTTTATCAAGGGAAACAAATCTAAAAAAAATTTGTACCACATTGTACACTTACCAGCAAGTGATGATTCGTGATTTTTAGTTGTAATCGTCAAGTCGTTTGTGCTAGTACGCTTCTTACATTTCACACAATATAGATCCATAATTCATTTATAACAACATGAATGTAATTGATTTTTTCGGCGACAAAAACACGAGAACCAGTTAAGCATCATGCAGAGCTACCAAATTATATTCGCATGATTGTAATCGGACCATCTGGAAGTGGCAAGACACAACTGCTACTTAATTTAATAACAAGATGGATGAAATGGGACAAATTGTATTTAGTAGCTCCGAGTGTAGACGATCAGCGATGTTACGAGGTGTTAAAGGATTTTAACGATAAAGCAAACTCGGAAATCGATGAGGATATTATTGAGTTTATAACCGATATCGATGAAGTACCGAGTATTGATGATATTGATGGAAGTATTAACAATTTAGTCGTATATGATGATGTCATGTTAGATAATCAAAAGAATCTCGCTAGGATATGTTCCAGAGGTAGGCATAAAAATACCGATGTGATATATGTCACTCAACGATACACTCAAATACCAAAAGTGATCAGAGATAACTGCAATATTCATGATGTATTCAACGGAGTTGACACACATATGCTACGAAATATTCACCAGACTTGCTGCAGTGGAGATATGGATTATAATCTCTTTAGAAATTTCTTTAGTCACGCTCAGTCAATCCCAAATGGATTTGTAACGATAAATTTGCACGACCCGAGATCAAGATATCGTGTCGGATTTGATAAAATATTCGGTTGAAACAATTCGTCTCCAAAACGCCATCAGTGCCGGGTCTGTTTGGAGACAGTCTCAATAGCGTGACAAACCGAAACCATTTCTCTTTTGTTTTTGTCTGCCTGAATTGGTTTTGGTTTGTTTGAAATAGTTTCGGTTTGCTCGAAATAGTTTCGGTTTGCTTGAAATAGTTTCGGTCTGTCCACCCTATTTGCTGCTTCACCTATAACAGTGTTCTAACGTACAACGAATATCTATATCAGGTAAAGATGAAAATATATTGCAGTTCACGAATTACAGACACAAGATGAAAGTTCCGTTTACAATATATACTACGATTTCGAGTCAATTCTACTTCTAGTGCAAGGAGTAGACAAAAATTCTGATAAATCTTCTAAACGAAAGGTACGAGAGCATGTTCTATTATCAAAACCTGTTAAATTTATCGTGGAGAAAATCATGCTCTTCGGTTGTTGAAAAATATCATTATCGACGTCGCTTCGGACTAAATATGCCATATTTACGAGCCGGCATTTACGACTAAAGATAGAGTAAAGATTACTGTCATATTGCTAGTACATTTCGCGGTCCATCTTATGACAAATGCAATCTTATATTTACCACGCCCGATTTTGTTCTTCATATTATCGTAGAAGCATTCGGAAACAAAGATATAACTGACATTCTGAAAATCAATAACAACGATAAAATAAAATGCATCCAAAAAATACTGAAGAGGATGTGCCTGTGACATTCGGCAAGTTGATATTTATTGATAATCTCCAGTTTATGACGGCATCGTTAGATGGGCTCAGGAAAGGACGCGGAAAGTTTGATATTTGACTGATCATTTCGGTGACAAAGCAAATTCCCTTACAAGAAAAGGTATATTTTTATTTGAATATCTTGACGACTTGAGTATATTTAATGAAAAAAGTTAACCTGACAGAGAAACATTATTTTATTGATTAAATCTTGAAAGTGTCAGCGATGACGACTTTGTTTACGATCAGCAAATTTAGAATGATTTCGACTGTAAAACATTGGAGATTATCATGATCACAGACATATTGTTTCTCTCAGATATATTTGTAAAGGTCAGAGATGTCAGCGCTGCTAACTACGGACTTGACCCAGCATGGTATTAGTATCAGGATTAAGCTGGGACGCATTACTCAAGCACAGTAAAATAAACTAAGAATTGTTAATAGACCCTAACATGTTTTATTTTATACAACGTGAAATCAGAAGTGGAATAAACATTATAACTAGCACATTAGCAGCTATGATAAGACATTGCCGTCATTTTTCATAGTTTATTTGGACGCTAATACTCTGTATATTTGTGCAATGTTTGAGCCGGATCAGTTTTTCAAAGAAACCGATAGCACTGCACCTGATAATACTGGTTATTTTATTGATGTCGATCTCGACTATCCCATTGATCTTCGTAACGCTAATAACGACTAGCCATTTTGCCCTGAGTCAAATCTGATTTACTATAATTTGCTCTCAGAAAAACAGCAATTTTACTAGTACCAGCACCAGTGTAAATCTGTTGTAAATAAACTAGTACCAAATCTTCTTGACAAACGAAGAGATATTTTACATTATAACAATTTCAAACAGGCACTTGATCATGGTGTAATGCTACGAAAAGTTCGTCGTGTGTTAATGCTTAATCAGTCCCGTTGGATAAAATAGTAGAGCGACTATAATGATAGACGAAGAGCATCAGCAGAATTTGAGAAACGCTTCGTCAAGCTCATGAACAACAGCGTCTCCGGAAAGACCAAAGGAAATATCATACAGCCAATATCGAGATCGTCAATAACGCTAAACGGTATGATAGCCTTGTAGAATCTAATAATTTTATATGTATGAGCATGTTTAATTAAACTCTTGTCGCGATAAATAAGAGAAAGACAAAATTAACGTTTAAAAGAACGGATTATAATGGCATGGCAGTGAACGAAACATCAAAGACATTAATGTCCAACTTTTATTACAATTTCAAGGTTGAGTGGCCTGATGCATAGTTGTTATTTACAGATACTGAGTTGTTCATGTGCAAGATATAATCTGATGATATTTACAAAGCATTTTATAAACATTGGGATCTATTTGACCTCCTGATTATCCTAGAGACCACGGATTCTCCACTTCGATGGCAATAACAAATGTAATATGAAAGTTTAAAGACGAAGTTTCTATGAAAATTTAAACAAAATTTATTGGATTGCGTAGTACAATGTACTGTCTAAAATTAGGTTGAAAAAAACACGCCAAGAGAATAAACCGAAGTTTGTTCGGTAACGTATTTGGATTTGATATTATATGTTGGCGTTAGACAGTTTTAATGATCATATTGAAATGATGGCAATAAAATAAAATTGTCACAAATATAAGACGGATGTTTAAAACAAATCTGGTCTTAGCAAGTTAGGTGATGAAATATACTGTTCTGATGGAATTAATACATTTTATGATGTTGATTTTGGCAAGGTGGATGTGTTAAATTAGTTATTACAGTAAATCGCCAGTGATTTCATTTTAACAATAGGAATAATATATATGTGAATTGTAAATATAGTGTGTGAAATATGAAATATAATGGAAGATGTTACGGTGGAAGTTACCGCATTAAAGACGAAGAGAATTCTCTCACATTGTAACCAGATGACGATTGTGCTTAACAAAAAGAAGTATAGCACGTACTTCATAATTAGAAACAAGATAAATTTGTTTCTTGTTTGTAATGATTATTCAGAGTATGCTGACACTTTCTTTGTTGACAACAGAACTTGTTGAAGCTATTGAAAATCTGTATAATCCAATATCACAAAACCAATAAACACAAATTACGGTTGAGCTATGGAAACTTTATCAAAATATTAGAACTTGATTATGTTATAAGCGGTAGAATTAATATGTACCGGTTTTGTCATGATGATGAGAATTATATTATTGCAAGAGCTGAAACGTTAAAAATGTCTCAAGAAATCTCTAGCACTTTAGTGTGAAATATCAGATATATTAAATTGCTTGCAAGTTTGTCCGAAATATATCAGTATGCTTATAAAGACGGTGTTTCTGGATCAAATGCGTTATTTGTTTGACGATGATGTCGATTCAATGGTACGTCCTCGTGTTGGTAATTGATTATAAAATACACGTTGTTACCTTAACAAAGTTTCTATTCGTTTTTGTGTTTATACTAACATGGGGAATTTATAGAGGAGGAGAATTGTGTTGTCGTCAAGTTCAAAACAGGGGTTTTGTCCAGATCGCCCCCTATATAAGACTATTGCAGTTATCTTGCAACATATGTTTTATCTGAGTCACTGTGATCTTGATATATGACCTATTGACCAAACAGAAACAATAGGAATGTTTCCGGCATACCTGCAAAACACTTTGATCAGTTGGTGTGGTCTAGACTAAAGTTATTATGCAACAAATATTTCTCTTCAATCAGTCACAACATTGTTGACCTCTAATATTTTTTATCCTAAAGTCAATAGCCTTCTCTTTTATTCAAGCCTAACCCACCTACAAACATTGGCGATGGTTCACTAATGAGAACTGAAGTTTGATCCATAACCAATTATTCATGTTTGAGCCACAGTTCTCCCTTTGAAATTTCAAATCAAAAGGTATCTGCCATGATAAAGTGCAAGCCTTCAACAGATCATATATGTGACATGGATTTGATGTTGATCTCGGATTACTCACTGGAAACCAGTTTCGGTATGTTAGTTACAGTGACCTTTGACTAAAATTCAAAGTAGCATATTCCTTCCTTTTTTCAAGAACATGCTTTCTACAAAGTTAGCTAAATGTAGATTGTTTAGAACTCAACTGCTCTGTCCTTTGCACGGGATACATGGTGTTGGATCACACAGGAATGAACTGACTCAGATTATGGTACTTTTGTTATCTAGATATATTAACTTCCTTTCCGTATAAATATAGATGTATCGTCAATGATTGGAGGATAGATGGTAAATTATCCATCAAGGGCATTTATCAGGTTACCCTCAAACAATAATAATATCGTCTCCAACAGGTATCAAAACTTACTTATGAACTTTTCTTTGAGTTTTAAACTTGGCAAACGAGAAAGGATCATGTTTGTACAATGCTAGTTGACATAAGCAAATTTCAATGCGCTGCACATGTAATTGAATTAGGTATGTTTCATACAATTTTACACACTTAGTGTGAACATATGTTGAACATGTGTGGGATGGTATTATATATGTGTTGTTGGCTTACATCATTTTCCTGTATGGGGATAATGATGTTTTTTAATGTATAAAAGCTATGGAAATGAATACTATCATTCAGCAAATGGCTGATGTTATACCTCAAATCTCAACAATCCTGGTTATGTTAGTGCATCGACATCATGTCTTGGCTATATGATGTATTACATACATCACTTCATGTTTTTTTTGATACTTTTTATCACTTTAATTTCAATAGTTCTCTCT
Organism: Unio pictorum; assembly: GCA_030141615.1. NCBI lineage: Eukaryota > Metazoa > Mollusca > Bivalvia > Unionida > Unionidae > Unio > Unio pictorum. Next base: position 7,097,712 of record JARLTB010000141.1, on the reverse strand, counting down.
CTCTCTCTCTCTCTCTCTCTCTCTCTCTCTCTCTCTGAGTTTTATTTTAACAACTTTCCAGGTTTATATCGAATATTTCAGCGGAAATCAAACCATATTATATGGCATATACGCTCTATTTGAAAACGAAATCAAAGAGCTAGGGGCTATTTTGTCAATTTTGTGCGTTATTTTGACATACACGATCCCGTTTTATTTATAACCTATAGTTTGTAACCACAAATGTGCGGAAAATAATCAGTTAATATATAGAGATGTTCGATAAGAAAGGTGGAATCTTTATTCGTCATCGGATATTTGGCAAAGGTTTGTTTCTGACGAAATATTTTATCTTTGAGAAGAAGTTTCCTATCCTACACAAATTATTGTTAAGGATTACATTAGTCTAACATTTAAACAACATACGTAAAACAGTGCATCAATACAATGCAATATTATTCCATTGCAGCCTAAGTATGACTTCATCTTTCCTGCGCATGTTTCGTCTCGTTTAGAATGTGATTATACCTCTCTATAATTCGTTTAGTTTAGTCATGGTGTAGGTTTTGAAATGAATTTGTTCGTTTGTTCATTTTTGCACTATTTCAAGGTATCAAATCCAATAACAAGACTTCGTGTGGCTAAAGAAGATTCGGCTGTAATGGATACCACAGTCACTTGGTGTGAAGATGTACCAGAAGACTCCGACGTGGCAGAACGAATACAATCAACTCTAACGGCCCACAACTATACATATGAAACTGGTGTAGGCAAAGGCAATTTCAGCTACCTTGTCCGTGGTAAATGGAATATCTTTGTGTTGTCAAAAGAAGGTCTACAGGGTGATATGATAAAACCTAAGTTCATCGCTGCCATGACGAAGAGCATCGAGGAGAATCGTCTTTGCGTAATACCAGTCCTTCGTGGTATGAAGATAGAGGAGGTGCCAGATTTTATAAAATGGGTTACCTATCTCTCTTCGGATGAGGAAGGCTATGAAGAAATATTAATCCAGACGATGGAAGGTACCGAGTCGCAAACAACGTTTTATGTTTCAGAGCTGAAGAACCGGTTGTAACATATTTTGGTGCCACAATACTAGATGAAAAGATATATATTCTTCATTTGAAATGAATCTCATCCACAGATATCCTTATTTTATGTTTTACTCATAAAACCCTATTTCAAGCCCCAAATTTCAAACGGATCTAAATTTTCTACGTAGTTAAGGAAGTATTGCATGGTCTAAACCATGATAAATCATATTATTGTTAACTTGCATTTGTAAGGAAGTGAAATTCTTTTCGTCTCAGAATATTCTAGTAATTGAAATTTGTTTACTAGTAATTGCATTGTCTACAAACATGTAGATATCATGATACTGTTTCCCACTATATATCTTGAAATCAGTATATATATATATATATATATATATATATATATATATATATATATATATATATATATATATATATATATATCAGCAATTTGTCTAATTATCTTTATTAATATGTGCTTATATTATAAGGTATACTTAACTATCTCCAGGTAAAGAAATGGCGATGGAAACAAGATTGCCTGCTGGAGATGTCGCTACAGGACTAGCCTGGGGATTCATCCTAAACTACCTCCCCATTCCCTTACTTGGTATATATATCATTATTTTGGATAATGTTATGTATTATAAAGAGTCTTTTTCCGGATAAGCAAATGTATCTCACAGATCGATACGATCAAAAGATTATCAAATGTTATCTCAGTGTCTAAATATATAAATCTTGCCTGTTGACGTTAGATTTGTCGGATAACGATCAAAAGATTATCGAATGTTATCTTAGTGTCTAAATATATAAATCTTGCCTGCTGACGTTAGATTTGTCGGATAACGATCAAAATATTATCAAATGTTATCCCATTGCCTAAATTTATAAATCTTGCCTGCTGACGTTAAATTTGTCGGATAACGATCAAAAGATTATCAAATGTTATCCCATTGTCTAAATTTATAAATCTTGCCTGCTGACCTTAGATTCGTCTGATATAACGTGGCATATCCTCCTTGTGTGATATCTTGTGTTAAGGTTCTTGAGGCTAGATTGCAATGTTCGTACATTTTTTTTCAGAAGATATTGAGGTTGAAAGGTAATCATTATATGATCTAGACCAACCCTAATCAACATGAAATCAGATTAAAGGTGACCAGTTACATAATCTATCAAGACTATGTGATTTGTGAAATGTTCGTTTTAGATAATTCTAGGGATTATTTGGGACATAGAAGATATAACTCAAATGACGAAAACAAGGAAAGGGCACCAAAACTAATTATATCAAATGTTCATGAACGTACTGAACAATGGCATCATACATCTTTATAGTAACTGTCCAGTTGCTCATTCGAATTTGCTTGATGTACATCTTCATATATATATATATATATATATATATATATATATATATATATATATATATATATATATATATATATATATATATATATATATATATATATATATATATATATAATACCTTTAGACGTTAAAGATGTTTATTTTCTAAGAAATGTTCAAACCATTCATTTATACACACCACAGCAACATATTGTAACTGTCTTTACATATCTCATTCTTGTAGGAACGTCTCGAGACCAGACTGGTAAGTCCAAATAATGTTGCTTTTCATACATTTTCACTACAGATAACTTATCTTACCATCCTCTCTTATTATTAACAGACACACAAATATTAAACAACCTTCTTCACCTTTACTTAGTATTTCATCTTGACAAATATATTGTTACATTTAAATTATATTAAATTAAGTTTGTACGTTCTGTCCCTGTATATTTGCTGTTTTGCTTTATTGTACATATTTTATAAGAACTTTTTTATGAGATGATGATTGTTCTCATAAACTCAGAGTCATGCTGTAATGTTTGAATTTCGGAATGAGAGAGAAGAAGAACGAGCTCCTTAAAGAAGGTGTCACTACGATCATGAGACACAGTCACGTCTGGGAATGAAGTATACAAGTCTCCTTTGAGTTCCGACCAACAGTCTCTATTGAAATACTCAATATATAACACAACATTCAAATATCCATCTACATAAACTAAATTACAGATATAAGAGAAATATATAAAACTACGATATTCCATCACTTACCAACATCATACATTTGTATGATTTCTGCCTTTTTGAATATAATACAGGTAATCAAATATCGAATAAATTCACGATAGCCAAAGAATCCAAAAGTCAGTATCTCAAATTAATACTGCAATCATTTAGTAGAAATATATTTTACTGAATTCTCTCTAAAACACCAACATATTAAACTCTATCATTTACAGGGTATTTTATTTCTGAATTGACTATTACTGAGTATGAAGTTGGTAGCAAACATCGTATTTTACAATAATCAAGAATAGAAGTACAATTAAATATAAGTTCTACAACAAATAAACTTTCTAGTACATTATTTTTAAGAATAGTAAAGAAATATTACAATACTTCAGTGTTAGATTAACTTCTTAACACTAAAAATTCATATAGTATATAGAAATTTGTACGTAGATAATATCTTACATGTAATGATACAATTCTCCTTTGAGCTCTGGCGAACAATTGGTCCGACCTAATATCACTACTCTTATATAGTTTTGTTTCGTCAGAATCTCAAGTGAGGTTTCATTGTATCCCACAGGCAAGCGATGGCGACTAAGTACTTACTAGTCAGTCAATTAGCTTCATCAGCCTTCTTAATTACTCACGAAGTATCTCTAATATTTATTTGTCTGTAAACATACCGATGGTACTTTTACTGACCCTTGGATCACATATAATTCGTTCTGCGGTTACTTCTTTCTACTTTGTACTTAATTCATTCTGCTTGTATCAACTAATCGAAACGGACAATCAGTTTTCGTACAATTTGTGCATTACCTATGTGCAATATTTCTGACCCAAAGATTAAAGATAGTTCCTTCTGCGAAGTGCTTAATTTATACTGCTGGTATCAATTATTTTGAAGGGGCAATCAGTGTATGTACTTCTACTTCTCTGGCTATATCTCATTCGATTATATCGATAGTCAACACGTGTAGTTACAAAATGTCTAATAGACATGTCATTTACTCCCGAATCCTTACACAACAGTAAGTAGTTGTTCGTGTTTGATGATTTGTTTTAGTCACAATTCTTTCCTTCTAACACTATTTTTTTAAACAACTAACTTTATAAAAAGCTCAGGTGCTAGAGAGTTTTGGCTTAGCTCAAAAGGGTAAAATCTTTATTATTATGTTATATAATTGTATACAGAATTAAATGAAATCCATTTCAATATGTTTTAGTAGAAATGAAACATTACTTTTAATACAATTTAGAGAAAATTTCAATCTGATTACTTTTACCACACATTCTGTACTAATACATATATTTATTATTTGCCTTCCGATCTGTAAATGATACTTATGAAAGTTATTTCATTCTTAGTCTCAGAATACATTCAGAAACTGTTTTAATTTTGCGTGATATTTGTCAGTTATTTCAGCTTTAGAATTGCGCTTTTATGCTGTTGTCAATCATTAAACATATTACGGCTGACCAGTTCCCAGATATCCGTTTATCTATCATCTTTTGCATCGATAATTAATTTCTTCCTAATGTACAGGCGTTGTGGAATTTACTTTTGCAACCATGTTATGTCCCAAATTTATAATGTTTCTTCATTGTATGCATCTGTGTACACGAGGCTAATTAGATCCGTTAATTATATTTTATTTTAAATGGCCAGGGCCGTTACAGCTTCATTTCATTATAAATGTCCTTATTGGTTTTGAATTGTTTCACCTTGGCTATCGCGAACGCTTCGGTTCCATTTTTGGTTGACATGTATAATAAAAGCCATCCCTTCCCTGCCAGTCTTTTAGAATGTTCATACTCCCTATTACTAGATAATGCCGATTTAATATAAGTCTCTTAAAATGTAACAGGTACAGCTACCAATATTGCAAATATCTCTGAATATTCACACTTAAGTCCTCAGAACATTGTGCTATTGGTCTATAAATTCATTGCATTTTAACATCTATCCATAAGAGAAACAGTTTCTTTTGATATGCAGATTTGACAGGCAGGATATGGAAAAAATTGAAAGAGAAACATCTCAATTGTGCCTGCATTAACAAGTTGTACATCACTATTCCCAAAACATGCCAGCCAACACCTATTGAAACCAACATCGAGAAAAATCCGAACTTTGAACCTCTGATAGAAAACGTTGGGCGACTGGAACCTGTCAAGTTCACATCCTCGGGGACCGTCGATAGACCTTACGAGCTGGTCATGTATAAAATGACAACCAAAGAAACCAAGTTACCCGACGACCGAAATGAGGTATTGCTTAAGTCTGGTTTCAAAGCAGATCGACGAAATCCCTTAGACATAGTGTATGACAATTATAGTGCTATATACTTATCTTTTTCGATCCGATTAAAAAACGAAAGTCAAAGTTACAGATACACTAAGTGTAAAACGCGTGTAAACATCAAATTAATACATTTTGGGAATCATATATAACAGTAAGTGCAAGTATTATACCATAGTAGGAAAATAAGTAAACAGTTATACGACAGTTTCCTATGTAAATCATTATTGTTTCGAAAATACGCTTGCTTTTATGCTTCAAAAAATAACAACTCAACTTCTTGTTCTGTATCTGTCATGGTTAGAATACTATCTATTTAGCCACAAAAATTCTGAACTTATTTACTTTTGGAGGATGCACAATTTAATTTTCTAAATAGTTGTTTATGTTTCAAAGATGAATATACTTTTAAAATCGATTTCAGATTTGTTTCCTAGCCGAGCAGGCTACACCTACTTACACGCTCTTTAATATGTCTAAGCAATACTGCGATGCCGGCCTCTCCCATGAAGATCTAATGGAACAAGCCAAGAATTTCTCGATCCTTTGTACTACAATCATTGCAAGACAGAATTTCAAGGAAAAGAAAGCAGACATTGAGGACCTCTGCCAATTTGTGTACTTTGATAGTAAGTTTCCTGTGTGCCATTTTTTACAAAGAAAGGTTTTATGAAAACCTCCTTCTAATGCGATACCTTTCACTCCGTATTGGGTTTTGAAGTGGGATATTTGATTTGAAAATAATTCCTCTAATATCGTGTCTCATGGATCAGAATGGTACAAAAGGTTCAGTTTTTATTCCTTTCTTGCCTTATCAAGCAACACGAGTTTTACCAACATTTCCGCATTAAACAAAATCTAGTTCAACCTTCTTTTTGTATGAGAATCTATCAAACAAGTTTTTTTCGTCCTCCGTTACAAGAGAAATGCGCAGTTTCATGGCATTGAGCCATCCATACTTATCTAAGACGACAATTCCATCTGAGAACTAATATAATGCAGAATATAAACAGATCATATTTTTAGTAATATATCAATTTAATAATGTGTCTTATTTGTTTTCTTATAATAATCCTATCAAACAATAACTGTAAAATGTAAATTTATTGTGCAGGTTCATTAATCATTGTCTCTAATTTGGAACCTTGCAATGTCATCTTTTGTGGTAAAAGACGGAATCGTGTAATATTTATGTTTAAACATTTTTAGTACTTGTTGCAAGTCATGGCTGCTGCCGAATCTCAGTTTTAGTTTGAAGCACTTTGCCTTACAAATTATCGTGTCGAGGAAAAAAGTAAGATATGTATGAAAAACAAACTTTATCCAAATCTATTCAAAACTCCAAAAACTATGTTATTTGTTCTTTTTGCAAAACTGCAGATGTTAAAGTATGCATCATCTCAATGTTTTGCTTTTCGAAAGGTGAAATAGTACATGGCTGATAAACTTTGTCGGTGCATCAAATATTAATATTCTAATATTCTAACTTTATCGGGATATTGTGTTCAGCTTCGGTTATTTGTTTTATTTACTTCATTGTCTGTAATTCATTAAGTACTACACCCAACTCACATACGTTTTGGAAAATAATATGGCCACACACGTCTCCTTCCCTGTACAACTATCAATTTTTATCTATGTAACTACGTGGACTCGTTGAATGGAGAAGCGTGCACCTTTTAAGAAACTTTTATTTATTGTGTTCTTATATCAATTAATCATTTCCTATTACATTTGGCTTATAAAATTAGCTCTTAACTTCGTTGCACTACCTTACCCATTGGGGGCTCCGTCGTTAAAATATATTTAAAGCTTGTGTCTTTGGGCTTATCTGGCTTTTTTCAAACAGACTTCCTGAATATTTTTAGTCCGAGTACAATATCCACTAAGCCATCAAAGGATGAATCATTTATATTGAAAAATATCTATTTCAGATACGAGTAAAACAACTATGGCAGAATGCTTGATGGCAGCAATCAGGAAGGACTTGTCTTCTGGCGTCAAATTGGTTTCCTGAATTAAAAAAAAATATTATCACTATAATGTTTAAAAGCTATTTTATAGGTTTATATAGGTCATGTGCAAATGTTCTCGAGTTGGACAATTTACCGATTTTGATGTACAGTATACGATGTACAGTATATGTACAGTACTATAAACTAAATTGCTTGACAAAAGAAATTGTTACTGTGTTAATGTAATGCTACAATGTTTTTGAAGTTACGTACAAGTTCGAGAGTGCTTTGTCATACGGATGGAAACTATAAGTAGAACCCTGTACATTAAGTGGCTATTTGCATATGAATATACTTAAAACAATCTTTCTAAATTTACAATACTGCAGGTAATGAAGCATTGCATTTTATTTAGAATAGTAACTTACTACGTCAAACAAAACATGTGCCGCGTCGTATCACGCAAACAAGGCTATGCTGGTTAGTTTGTGCGTTATGTGAATAGTTGTGTCTCTTTACATTATTCATTAACTGAGCAGAAATATATATATATATATATATATATATATATATATATATATATATATATATATATATATATATATATATATATATATATATATATATATATATATATATTGGAAAGAATGTAACACTAATAGAAGGAATATTAATTCGTCCGACCAGCACTGTAAGTTGACCAATAGGGATGGAAACTAATTACTTATAAATTGAAACAGCTAATACATGACAAGACTGATAAAAGAGCGTCCCTATAGGCTGTAACAAGAAAGGAATAAGTTATATATATATATATATATATATATATATATATATATATATATATATATATATATATATATATATATATATCGGCAAACGTCAGTCTACCATAGCGAGATTTAAATAAAAATATAAGTGTTCCAGATTCTGAAGAACATTTGCCATAATATTATATGCTTTACGTGTTTGGTTTTCATAATGCGCAAGTCCTATACCGGCTAGTAAAATAAAAAGGAAAAACGGAAGCAGAATGCAGAGACTGGTGGAACTGATGAGCGAATTAAATCAGTCAGAGGAATATACAGAAATCGTTTTATATGGAGAACAAAGTTAGGAAAGGACCTTGCAGAATGAATCAAATTGAGCGACATTAGCGATGGGTGTCAGGCGGTGATTGGTCATGATAACAGAATAAGTGTCGGGAGTAACGTGAACAATTTTATCAACCACAATCTGACTTCACAAAAATAATTGTAAGTCAGGATACATAAGAAACATATACTAGCATATTCCACAAATAATAAGCCAAATTGATAATTATAATGGATAAATAACGTAGCGATGAGGAACGATTAACATCAATCATTTAAACGTCTAGACATGCATTACAGACTCAGCACAACGTTGTATCACACCTTCATGATGACTGAAGATTTGGCATGGAAAGTGTTAAATTCAAGCAAAATAATATTATTGTATCTATCTGTTTGTACGTATGTATGTAAGTGAAAACACACACACACACACACACACACACACACACACACACACACACACACATATATATATATATATATATATATATATATATATATATATATATATATATATATATATATATATATTGATTTTAATATACTTTTTGTGAAACAGTATTATGATAAACATTGATTTTGTTTATATTGTGGCGTGTACAGATTTCATTGCTTAAAATTTGTTTTTCATCTGAATGAGCACATGTTAAAAAGCCTCCAAAAAGAAAAGTGAACCGTCGGGAAATTGTTTTAGTGTTTCGTCCTGAAAATTGGCGCAGGTACACCTAGAGAAAACCAGTCAGGTTTCATTGTATTAGGGGTTAGTGTTTGTAACGGATGGAGTATTGAAAATATAAATATATTGCGTGCTACATGTAACATATTTAAAATGAGAAATGTTTCAGTATTAATTCAAAGCTATATATGTTCTTCAAAACGAAACGGCCCTGTTTGCTGAGGAGTTTGTTTCTAAAATTATGTTTTATTTGTATCTGTCTTTTCATATCTTGGAAAATGTCTCTCATTTTGTTTATTTGTACAACAAAAATCCCATATTCATGGAATGATGTGTACTCTATATTCCATTTTAATAGTGTGTTTCTGTTGAACGCAATAAGTGTAAAATATATTCTGCTTAAATGATCTTTTTGATCCTAGGTGTGAATGTTTGTGTTTGTTTTTTTCTTCAAAAGAATAGTTTGTCGTTAAATGAAGGTACCGAAGCTTTCATTTTCATTATACTTTTAGCATTTCAGTTGAATATTAGAGTGAAATTCCATTGTGCACAGAAAGATTTTTAACAGTACTGTTTGCTAATGATTTTTCGATTCTGCTTCAATAATGTATTAGCAATAGTTCTCACAACCTCTCGACTTATATTCACATATTTAATTATTTTAGCTAATTTGTTAAAATGCTTGTTTTGGCACATATTACTGTGCGTTTACGTGTATCTTAGTTTCTAATAGCTCTAAATTCGGCTCAGTGTACAGAACAAAATCGTTCTTGTTGCCAATCTATTGTGCAGGACATTCATATAGACTATCGAACTAAATGCACGGTTATAATCAGCACAAACGAATAATCATAAATGTATCATTGTTGATCTGTTATTAGTAGCTCTTGTAGATTTATCGATCAGTTTGTGTGAATTTAAGGTACCAGTATTCATAATATTCGTTAGGAAAATATAATTTGACTTTTTTGTTATTTTTTTTCAATTTAAGGTTTCACCAAATTTCAATTGCAGACTCCGTAGTCGCAAGTCAGATGAACTAGATCGAAATATGTCAAAGACATTTACAATAACAGAGTCTCAAAAAGTGCCATGCAACATCAAACCAGGCGAATTAGCGGGATATGACAATAGCCTGCATGAGTTTCTGAATCATACTGGCTCGAACGTAAAGGTATTGCTCGCCGCTTTATACACCCGGGTTATTAGGAAACAGTGCCTGTCGGTTATATGGCACACATGCAAATATAATTACGTTCCTTAAGCCTGGCAAAGATTCTCACAAGATACTGGAGTGCCTGATTCACCAACGAGTCAGTACTGACTGGGAGAACATCATAACTGTTTATCAGGTAGGCTTCAGGCATGTCTGCAGCACTTGAAATCATGCCCTTGCCCTAACTACGTTTGTTGAAAGCAGGTTTCAGAGGGAACTGGAGTTAATTTCTTTGATCTAATTGCGGATTATGACACGGTTTAGTATGCAGGGCTGTTGTTGAACATGTCCAGACTATTGCCGCAGTGGATGGTCGAGACTACCGAATTGTTCCTTCGTGACAAGCGCTTCACAGTGCACATCCAAGAGAGCTGAAGTTCTTGGATACGACAAAATAATGGACTCACACAAGGGTCAATTCTTCGCCAAGTCTATTCAATCTTTATATCAATGACTTACCTGAACTAGAGGCGCACAAGTTCATTTACGCAGATCACATTGCTCTCAGGACCCAAAGTCGCTCGTTTTCTGAGCCTTACCAGGTACTGAACAAGGACCTGAAGAAAATAACAGACTTCTTCAAGAAATGGCGCCTACAGCCATACACTACAAAGACAGTCTCCAGCTTCTTTCACTTTAACAATCCAAATGTAAGCCATGAGCTTTACATCCTATTCAGTGAGCGGCAAAAGAAACACGATCTGATACCTGCATACCTTAATGTGACTTTGGACAGATCACTGACATTTTACAACCTCCTGAAGATAACTGCTGAAAACTGAGCACTTGTAACATCCTTCTCCGACAAGTTGCTGGCTCAGCCTGGGGCTCTAGTGCGCAGACACTCAAGACATCAGTACTGGCCATGGTTTATACAGCCAAATATTGCGCTCCTGTCTTAGTTCGTTCGTCCCATACCAAGCTAACTAACGTATAGCTCAAGACAACAATTCGCATAATCTCTGGACCATTGCGTCCTACTCCTTTACCATGGCTGCCTGTATTCAACAACATTCCCCAACCACATCCTCGCCGCCAGGAAAAAAAACACAAAAGGTTAACTAAGGTTTATGCCAGTGAGAAATTTGCACTGTACATAGACATAACATCACGTCCAGCAGTCCAGGATATTCAGATATAGTTATGTCCATTGCCGGAGGATATCATATTTCAGCATGTAGTGAAGAGTGGTCTCCAATTGATGATGCAAAACACTACCTTTTATCTGAGACATATGTCTGCTCTACTGGCTTCTACCTTCCACGATATCAGTGGACCACACTGAACCGTTTTTGGACAGGACATGGTCGTTGTGTAGTTAACTTTGTTTGCTGGGGTCATGCCATTGACTCTTATTGCAGCTATGGGGCTCTTCAAACCCTGTCACACATTGTGAACAACTGTCAACTAACCAAGTTCAACAGTTGACTGCAGGCTCTGCACGTTGCTGATAACGACGTTGTTAAATGGCTGGGCATGCACTTCACACGATAAATACATTTAAAAAATACTGCCCATATTTGTGTGGGGTTTTTTATAAATGGAGTGATTGTTGAAAGTACATTATTATGGTGTCTTCTCGTGGAATTGATCAATTGGGTAAATTTAAATTACCCTATGAGATGCTGTAAGTGTTATTTCCTTAGTTATTGCGATTCTTTCGTACGTTTCTTGGATTTATCGCTGTTAGCGGAGGAAAGATTATGGGCTGGCCAAAAGGAAATAATTCATAATGTGTTGCTTTTGTATAATACAGTTAACATGATGGATAATTAGATTTTACTTTATTTGGGCGAAATTACAGATCAAGAGTCATGTGTATGCTTTGATAATAAAGCAGAGCACTTGCAAGAGGGCATCTGTTCATGGGAAATGAAGGGATTGGGAGACCAGAGTCTTTTATTTCTTTTATTTAAAAACTAGCAAGTACCCGGCATGCGTTGCAATGCCAAAGAAAGAAAGAAAGTGTTTGTGTTTTAATAGACTATTTGACTGGTTCCTGGAATGCATCTCAGATTATTTAGTGGTATTTATCGAGCCCACAATAAGTGGTTACCTTACCGAAGGCGTTTTAGGTATCGCTACCGATTTTGAATTTCATACAGCTGTTGATTTACGTCATCATAGTTTCAGCCAATCCAGACCGTGTTCGATCACGTGACGTATCTATGGCGCCTACAGTTCACACCGAACACACGCAATTTTAGGTATCGCTACCGATTATGAATTTCATACAGCTGTTGATACTCACCAAAGTTTTATCGCAATCGGATGAACGGTATAGGAACGCATACGACACAAACGAAGAAACAAACAAACATACATTTTTTTTCATACTGTCAAATAGCCTATTCTATTTATTGAAGTGCTTTTGGATACACAATATGTTTTGTTTTTCTGTCTGGTGCGTATATGAATAAATCAGAAGGTTTTCCAACGCGTGAGCATGCCACATACAGCTGTCCATGTGAGAAGCATGGATTTTCTAAATTTAGTCCACACACTTGTAGCGAATTGTCCCTGTGCTTAGTTTATGGTAATTGCAAACGCGAGTCGCACCGGAAACTGCAAACGTTTGAATTCGAATGGCATATCTGTCGGAATCATAGGGATGCGTGGCAAGAGTACATCTTCTCCTTTAAATTTTCCATTTAAAATTATAGCTTCGATGATATTGTTCATTAACTTTTTCACTGAAAGCCTGGTACCATTGCATAGTCGTGGTGGATTTATGTTTCGGAGAAGAATGATAGGTACGCCAATTTTCAATGTTAAAACGTGCGGCGGCATGCCTGGCAAATCAAGTGAATTTAAGAATTCAGTTGGATAATTGACAACTTCGTCTTGATTCATTACAGTATCTATGGACTTATACGTTGTCGCTTCGCCTGGTATTTGTTTTTGAATGCTGAAGTTGATGGCATTAACATCGTTGTTTTTGGCTGCTAATATATCACGTTCACTGAGCCACTGATGATTTTTGTAATTCTGTGCGATATTTGGGAAAACTTTGTGAATCAATTCGTCTGTGGTTCCTGTAATTTTACAGAAGCTTGTTGGCAACGTGATACAATGTGTAGATTCATCGATTTCCATTTTCCCATTCCCAATATCCAACAATTGTTTTGCGAAATGTTCAGCGGATGCATCGTATTGTAGTTCTACACGCATATTGGTCTTCAAAGTCAGTTTCTGCACGTGTCGCCATAAAACTGATAATTTGAGACATGCATTTAATTCATCAGCAGCTGTTGAACGTGGTATAACTGGTAGAGTTTGTCGAAAATCACCAGACAATAAAATAAGTGCGCCACCGAAGAGCTGTTCATTTTCTCTCAAATCTTTTAGTGTACAGTGAAGCGCTTCCAAAGCCTTTTTGTGCGCCATAGTACATTCGTCCCATATAATGAGTTGACATGATTGGAGTACTTTACCCATTCCAGAATTTTTGTTGATATTGCATGTTGGTGTGTCGGTGATTTGCATATTCAACGGCAATTTCAGTGCTGAATGCGCTGTTCGACCACCATCCAAAAGAGTTGCTGCAATTCCAGATGATGCGATTGCCAGTGCAATATTGTGTCGTGATCGTATAGTTGCCAAAATAAGTGAAATGAGAAAAGTTTTTCCTGTGCCTCCGGGCGCATCTAGGAAATACAATCCACCGCTTTGGCTTGTAATTGCATGCATAAATCTATCATACGCTATGCGTTGTTCTGGAACCAATTTCGGAAGATTTGTTTGAACAAATGTACCCAATTCGTCGACATCAAAGTGTGTTTCTCGTTGCAAATCACGATCGAAAAGGTCGTTTGCAGATCGTTTCGGAGCAGCCATTCTCAATTGTACCAATGCTTTGTTAGCGATTGCCATACATATCTCCTCAATCGAAACCAATGCCTCATTATACACGTTTGGTGTGAATTGAAGGTCCGGATTTTGATTTGTTGCACGCAAACGATGTAAAATGTCTTCACTCATGTAGTCTTTGTATTTTTCCCAAAGATCTTTTGGATTGGATGGGAAACACGTTGTCAATGTGATTGCAAATAACGTGCGTATTTGCTGTGGTTGAGCAGTATTCGATGCATCAGCGAGTGAAGTGTCCCAATGTGCATCGTTTTCCAAAAGATTTAATTCTTGGCAAGCTTCACGATAAGTGGCACATACTTGACCGTTTACTGTTCTCAGTTCTTGGAAGGATGTCGGTCTACGTACGTTAATTAACACTAATCGCAAGTAAAAGCATTCTGCATTGTTTGGGTGAACAGTGTATAGACGGCCTAATGTGTCGGTCGAATACAAATTGGGATGTCCTTCAACTGCTTGACCTTGTTTGCGACGTTGAAACTTTTTCACTGATGACAGCATGTCAGATGACAGCTGATGCATGTGTAGTATGTTGGCACTTCAGAGTAAAGTAGCGTCTTTGCAAACATATCATTCCCGCACAATGAGAAAAATGCAGTTAACGTTGTTGGCGGTGGTGACAATGCTCTTGCATGTGCATTTTCTGCTGTGCAGTATACGCGCTGTCCATTTTCAAGGTGCACTGCCAAATGAACAACTGTTGGATGTCGTTCATGGATTGGAAATGAGAAAATGCGCCATACTGCTTCATTGCTACTAATGTAGCGTCCCATTTGATATTGGTAGATTTCATCGATGGATGCATTTGCATTTCCCACTCCAAAAACTGCCATATCGCTTCCTTTGTTAACATATTTGCAAATGAACTTGATAGATTTCACCGAATTGCAATACTCGACATTGATGTGTGCTTTGTACGTTTTCGAAAGTAACGTTGAATATGGCACAACCCAACGATAATCGACTTCAACATCATTGTTTCGTACTTTTAAAGTTATGGATTTGCCACCATCTTCAGTTGATCGCCGACGATAGAGTGGATATCCGTCATTGCCAGCGATAGTCTCGGCAAGTAAGTGTCTTGGGTATCGTTTCGTGCATTTCCCATCAGACATGCATGGTGAATTGTTGTTGAGTATGCCACATGGACCATGAATCATGTTTTTGGTGACGACTTCAAATAAGTCTTTATCAATATCGACATCTGGTATTTCTGCTGAGATGACTTGATCAATTTGATCTGGTGTGACTTTTTGGATGAACCATATCAAAATGTGCATGTGGCAAACCTCTTTTTTGCCATTCAATGGAATACATCCAACAGCGTGACTGTCCAAAAACATGATGCTTGACAATGAAATCTATTAAAGATTTCAATTTTTGTTTGAACACACGCGCGGAAATATCATGACGATCCGATGATGATTGTCCAGGTAACAAAAGTTCTTGTATTTCATCCCACGTCGGATTGCATGTGAAGGTAATAAACAAATCTGGACGGCCATATGCTCGAACATATGTCATTGCATCTTGTGCGTATTCATGCATGTGCCGTGGACTCCCTGTAAATGTGGCCGGTAGAATGACCATTTTTCCGAATTCATTGAGATTCACATTGCCATCATTAACAACTGCATCACGTAAATGAATGTACTCTTCGGAACGCAACATAGTTTGATTTAATCGAATGTAGAGGAGTCGTTAGGTTTCGATTTTCGCATACATATCGACAATGTATTGATGGAACAATTGTCGACATTTCAAAATATGATTTACAGCGTTTTCACGAATCATCAATCGATATGAATAGTATTTCATGGCACTGACTTTCTTATTCGTTTCCTCATTTGTTTGTGGATTTCTCATTAAGATGTTGAAATGATATCCATCATCTCCTTGCCAAAATAAAATCGGATATTGCAATCCGTCGTATGAGCGATGAGTTTCTGAGACTCGCTGAACATCATCATTTGTGCGATGAAGAATTATATCACGCGAGTTAAATTCTTCGCCAACTATAACGATCGCCACTTCATCAATTGTTGGTGCATTGTACTGTCTTTCGTGTTGGCCGACAGGTGTTTTGTCTGCTCTAACTACGACTTTGTAGTCATCAGTTGGCATTTGTTCAAGGGCAGTTCTGAACAATCGAATTAATTCGATGTGTTGATCGAATAAAGTTTGTAATGCAGCGACTATTTCTCGTTTAGTGCCAGTATTGAATTGACAACGTTGATCGATTTGTTCATGAGTGTTTCCCATGAAATAAATTTGAAGAAATTTGTGATCTGCGTTCGGTAGTGGTGGTAGTGATCCTGCACGATGGTAAATTTGCCCTTGCACTTTAAATGTTGGCATGTAATTTCGCGCACGATATTTGTTGCACCGAACGATGTCATTTGGAAACATGAATTGTACTTCCTTATGTTTGCCAAGAAATGTTTCGATTGGCTTGTGTCACCTGATACCAACGTTGATAATGGTTCGGGTGGTGAATGTAATTCTGGCAATTTCACTTTTCCACCCGCGCAGAACATTCCTGGTGTTTCATTCTTAAATTTGAGGGCATTGCAATACACGCATGATTTATCCATTTTTCCAATAAGCACACTTGGATGAAGACTGTAATCATAATTTGCATTATAATGGAATGTACTAAGATTTAAATCAGCGTGCATTGTTCGTCTGGATTGAGCAGTGCGAACTCGAACGATTTGCAACCTTGCTTCCCGTTGCTCGTCTGTTTCAGATGATCGTGTTTGAGCAGTGCGAACTCGAACGGTTTCTAATCTTGCTTTCCGTTGCTCGTCTGTTTCAGATGATCGGGCTTGAGCAGTGCAAACTCGAACGGTTTCTAATCTTGCTTTCCGTTGCTCGTCTGTTTCAGATGATCGGGCTTGAGCAGTGCCAACTCGAACGGTTTCCAATCTTGCTTTCCGTTTCTCGTCTGTTTCTGAAGCTCGTGATGCCTTTATCTTTCGTGCTTGAGGTGTAGATCGACCAATAGCTTTTCGTTTAGGTGGCATAATTGATTAGACAGCGAAAGTAACTAAGTAAACATGACGTACAGCGATTATGAATTTCATTCAGCTGTTGATTTACGTCATCATAGTTTCAGCCAATCCAGACCGTGTTCGATCACGTGACGTATTTAAGGCGCCTACTGTTCGATCACGTGACGTATAAATTCACACCACGACTGTTTGTCGTAACCAAGGCGCGAACCAAACGTAACTAAGTAAACATGACGTATCTAAGGCGCCTCCAGTTCACACCGAAGACACGCAAAATTAGGTATCACTACAGATCGTGTTCGATCACGTGACATATCTAAGGCGCCTACTGTTCGATCACGTGACGTATCTAAGGGCACCTACTGTTCGATCACGTGACGTATCTAAAGGCACCTACAGTTCACAGCAAACACACGGTAAATGTCGCAAAAACACATTTGTTAATTGTTACAATTTTAATGGTTGTACTAATGCAGAAACCTTCGCGGGCGTGCGCAGAACAACTCACCAAAGTTTAATCTCAATCGGATGAACGGTATAGGAACGCATACGACACAAACAAACAAACATTCATTTATATATATATATATATATATATATATATATATATATATATATATATATATATATATATATATATATATATATATATATATATATATATATATATATATACATTGTAGCCAAGGGTTTAACAATTGGGGAAAGCCAGCGTAAAATCAGATAGAAAGGGAACGTGGGTGACCTAGCATTCAGAGTTCATAAAGAAAGGATTTACAAGAACTATTAAATTATCCCCAATAGCTTAAGAATCCACTACTAATTCCAAAAGAGACCCTAACCAGGACATTTATGTTGTTTCTTGAATCTTCTTTTAAGAGAGACTGCTCTCTCTCTCTCTCTCTCTCTCTCTCTCTCTCTCTCTCTCTCTCTCTCTCTCTCTCTCTCTCTCTCTCTCCACGGAGATTGACATTGCTTAACTTATGAATAATTAATTTTCATAGCAAGAAAAGAGAAGAAGGTTATGATAAGGCATACAAACCTTACATACAGTTATCATTGACGGAGGAACTATATTATTCCTACATTTATGCTTAACATTATTATTAAGTACGAGTTTTATTTATTATTCTCCTGTGTAAGTATTTTTATATTATTTTCACACTGAATGCGGCATCAGTTCAAAATTAAAATATAAGTTAACGAGAAACGGTCATAGCCACATTACACAACATTACACGTCAATAGCTGCTGATGTTGATAGCATGCCTGTATCATCATAAGTGGTGATATCTTCAAAAGAATAGCTCGTAGACAAAACACAAGTCACGTGTTTAATCAACACTCGGAGGTAATCCCCCAAGACCACTACAGAATAGAGAGTAACAGTTTTCTTTCTTAGATCATATCAACATCCCTTTTTCTCTAACAAAACTAATTGAGATCTAAACAAAACATCAATTTATGAACAAGTTAACAGGTTATAAAATTTACAGTTACAAAAATACTGGCTTTGGATTCTTTGACTTAGATACAAATTATTGACTAGACTTTAACTGAAAATGATTTAAAGAAGACAGGATTTTATACTATGCAGTCATCAAAATGCAATGCAAATAAATTCAACTAATTTAGCTAACAATAACTGTAACACTTGAAAACATTTCTAGATCACTACCGGGGATTAGTATGTCCCTCACAACTGCATAAAGCTGACTCAAAACCTCACATACTCTTTGAGATAGGTTGGCGTCTTCACTTCGCGCCTGGGTCTTATAACTGGTGTAGTCGCTGATTCAAGGCATGTCGACTCTGGTACGGAACACCTCTGATCAGGTTCCTTTACATGCGTGTCAGCCGTTTGCTCCTGTACAGTTGTTCTTTCCGGTGATTTATCGCGGATTTGTACTGGGATTGATGTCGGTCTTATGTGTTCACTATTTCTCTTGTATTGAACACCATCCGTTGAAGTTACAATACAGTTTCGGTCGTTTGATTCTGTAACAACACCTTTTCTCCAGGGTTTATCTGGTTTGTGTCAGAAATATACAGGCTGACTGTTTTCAAGTTTTAGTTTAATTCTAGCACTGCGGTCATAACTTTTCTTGATACAGTCCTTCCTAGCATCTCGCTTCTTGTTTCTGGGCGACTTCTTTTGAACCAAAGGCAGCATTGATCTTGTTTCTCTCCCAAACATCATTTGGGCCGGACTTAGACCAGTGTCCTGTCTTGGAGTATTCCTTAGTTCTAGCAATGCTTCGTACTGATCAGTCCTGGAGTTCAGGCATTTAACCATCATGGCTTTTATAATCTTCACACCGGCTTCGGCTTTGCCATTTGACTTTGGGTGATGAGGAGAAGTCACGTGATGTCGAATGCCCCACTGTTTCGTGAACTGACTGAATTCGTCAGACGTAAATTGTGGTCCACCATCGCTGATGATTATTCTAGGTATTCCAAATTGTGCAAACTGCTTCTTGAGCTTGATAATGACTTGACTTGATGATGTTGTGGTGAGTAAATCAACGTCTATAAAATTTGAGTAATAATCAATCGTCAGCAAATAGTTTCTACCCTGTATTTCAAACAAGTCTAACCCAATTTTCTCCCATGGGTAGTTGCCGTCATCATGTTGCCGCAGGGGCTCTTTCTGGAGTTTTGGCTTTCTCTCCATGCAGTGTTCACAATTGTCTGCTAATTGTCTTATTTCTTGATTCATTCCCAGCCAGAAAATGGTTCCTCGTGCTCTCCTAACCATACTGTCAAAGCCAAGGTGAGCACTATGTAAACGTTCCTTAATTTGTCCTCTCCAAGCTTTTGGAATTAAAACAGCTTCCCCTTTCAGTATTATACCGTCATAAAAGCTCAGTGTGTCTCTGATAGAGAAATAAGGCCTCACTTCAGGCTTTAGGTCATTTTTGTTTTTGGGCCATCCTTCTATAATACAGTCAATCAACAACTGACAAGTTGTGTCTTTGGCAGTTTCTCTCCTGATTTCTGTAATTCGCGCATCCGGAATTTTATAAAACATTTCGACCTCACATACTTTCAGCCTAGTCAGTTCAGTGTCATCTGTCAAACTATAAGCACGACTTAGTGTGTCCGCAATGATTAATTCAGATCCTTTGACGTACCGAAACGTAACATTGTATCTAAACATCTTCAATAGAATGTCTTGTAGCCGCTTTGGTGCTTGACTGAGTGGTTTCTTCAGGATGGTTTCCAGAGGTTTATGGTCGTTTTCAACAATCACTGGGCGACCATATGTGTACTGATCGAACCTCTCTAGCCCATACAATACTGCAAGCGCTTCTTTTTCTATTTGTGCCCAGTTCCTTTCAGCTGGTTTCAAAGATCTTGATGCAAATTCAAGTGGGTGTCCATCTTGCAGCAGAGCAGCTCCTAGGCCATCTTTACTACTATCAACTTGTAGTACCAAGTCCTTATTTGGATCGTAGATTGCTAACACATCTGTTTGCTTTAACAGTTGTTTCACTCTTTCAAAAGCTTCAGTGCATTGTTTTGTCCATTTCCACGGTGTGTTCTTTCTAGTCAGGTTTCTCAATGGTTCAAGAGTCTCAGACAGATTTGGCACAAATTTAGCCATATACTGTACCAATCCACAAAATCGTTTGATTTCAGTAACGTCCGTCGGAGCATTCATTTCAAGAACAGCTTTGATTTTATCGTTATCTGGCTTGATACCTTGTGGCGTGATTCTGTGTCCATGGAAAGTGATTGATTTCAGGGCCCATATCCTTCTTTCCTTCATTCAAAACAATGTGCCTCTCTTCACAGCGTTTGTAAAGCTTTGCCAGCTTTTCATCATTGTCTTTCTGGGCTGCTATTTCATTATCACCACAACCAACGATGATAATATCATCCGCAATTGTAAATATGCCTTCAAGGTCGCTAAGAGCTTCATTCAGTTTCCGCTGAAATATTTCACTGGATACATTCAGTCCGAACGGTAGTCGAGCCCATCTGTATCTTCCAAACGGTGTTATCATAGTAGTAAGTAGACTGGATTTTTCATCAAGTCTAATATGCCAATATGCTTCTTGCACATCGAGTTTCGTGAATACTTTGGCATTATGTAATCCTGGAACTACGTCATCGAAAGTTGCAAGTCTATATCGTTCCCTCACTAACACTTTGTTCAGCGGTTGAGGATCTAAACATATCCTCCACGATCCATTGCTCTTCTTTGTAATTGCCATCTGGCTAACCCATTCAGATGGTTCTGTAACTGGTATTAAAATGCCGCGTTCTGTCAGTAGGTCAATTTGTTCTTTCACCTCAGTTCTCACTGCTAGCGGTATGTTGCGAGCTGGCAATGCCCTGGGTTTTGCATCATCTGTGAGTCTGAGGTTCACTTCACCAAGATCTCCGAGGTGGCGTTTGACGCTTCCGAAAGAATTATCGGTGTTGATTGTGACCAATTTCAGTTCTTGAACTGCTTTCAAACCTAGCAAGCAATCTAGCTCATTTGGCACAATTACAAAAGTTACGTCATAAGTTTCATTGTTCACTGGGTTTGTCACTGTCAGAGTTGCCTCCCCTAAGGATTTCGCTGTTGACTTGTTCCACATTCTGAGATGTGACACTTTCTGTATTCTCTGAGATTTTCGGACAAATCTCTGTTGGATTGTATTTACCTGGGCCCCAGTGTCAATGTGAAATGTTACATCACAGTCATTTACAATCATGTTGGCTTTTGCCTTTGAATTGATCGAACTGTCAATGTAGTTAAGCCAGAATTCTTCTTCTATAGCTTCTTCGGGCTTGTCATTTTGGTCAACTGTTTGCACTTTCTTGCAGCATGATTTGAAATGGTTCTTTACACCACAGTTGTTACATCTCTTTCCCCAGGCTGGACATTTTTCTTTGCTTCGTTCATGAAATAGTCCACAGAAACCGCACTTAAGTTTCGGTCTTACCAATCCAGTACCAGATGCACCTGCTTGTGATCGTGGTTTCGCGTTATCAACTTTGTTCACCGAATCATGTACTTTGTCTTGTCTGATTTCTTGCACATGTCTATTTGACTGTTCAAATGCTCGGCAAGTTTGAAGACACTTGTCAAGTTCAAGTTTTTCTTCTCTCAACAACAATTCTTGGAGCTTACCACTTGTGCTGAGTACAATTTTATCTCTTATCATTCTGTCTTTTTCTTTGAAATTGCACGACTCTGCTCTTCTCCTAACTTCGGTAAGGAAATGTTCGAACGATGTAAAGTCATCATATTTCACACACCAGAACCTGTGGGTTTCAAGAACTTCATTCCTCCGTGGATTACAGTAGGCTTCAATCTGTTGCAGAACTTTGTCTGGATCGTTTTTGTCATCTTGATTTGCCCATACAAACTGGTCATAAATGTCAATTACCTTCGGCCCTGCACAGTGTAAAATGATGCTGGTTCGAACTGTCTTGTCTTTGTTTTGGGAACCACTAGCGGTCAAATATATTTCTATCTGT
>JARLTB010000141.1:6385000-6470000 GCA_030141615.1 Unio pictorum | reverse complement strand
AATATAAAACAGGACAAAAATGCAGATCTCAAATACGTGTTTTGTTGAAAATATGGTTTTATCCATTGTTGTTTAGTATAATTGCATTCATTATAACAAGTATTTTGGAAACGAATGGTCCAACCGCACTTCTTCCTTTTATGTTAGTACTCTGTGGGACGTTTGTATGGGAGCGATGCAGTGAAGATTGCCATGTATATGAGATCATTAGTACAAGTAAAGGTTTGATCTAAATTGATTTATGTAGTGAAATTATTCCATTTCTTGTCACCACCTTTCTAGTATCTTCGTAGTGAAAAACTAGTCTTTGTATTGTCTCAAATTGCATCACTATAGTATTTTTGTCGTGCAAATTCTCCGTTGTCTTTTCTTCAGCAGTATCCCAATCATATGTTTGTCTCCTAGCCCTATATTGTCTTGTCTCCAGCCGTGTCCTCATTGTATATATTCAGTGAAAACTCTCGGTTCACTTGTCTCCTGTCGCATATCGATCTTTACATTTGCAATGCAAACTTGCAGTTGGCTTATCTCCAGTGATACACCCATAGTATCTTGACAATGAAAAATATGTTATCTTGTCGACAGTTGCAAATATGTAACGTATTTGCAGTGAAAACTGGTATATAATCTTACCTCTACAATATCTTGGAAACGAGCCTCTTTTGTCTACAGTTACGAGTTTACGGTATCTTAGAAGTGAAAACTGTGTTGCCTATAATTGTACCTATATAGTAGTTTTGAAGTGAAAACTATATGTTGTCTATAATTGTACCTCTGTAGTATTTAGGAAGCAAACACTATACATGTATGTGATTTGGATACAGTTGCAAGTCTATACCGTCTTGTAGGTCAGAGAGCAACATGTCCAGTATCTTTGAATATGAGATGTACACTAGGACGTGAATGGTACTACATGGGATGTAACCACAAAAACGAAAGAATCTCCAATATTTTGAGTATTTTGATAGCATAATTTTAATCATTTAACCATCTAATTTTGAAGTAATCTCAATCTAGAAAATGTTCAGGCTGTTTTGCGCATTGGTTTGGAGAGGGAGGTATTGTGGGAAGGGTGAGGTTGGATATCGCGAGTTGTGAACTTACCCCAATACGCCCGTTTCTTGATAATTAAAATTATCCGTTGTCTTCTTTCCGGTTGCACTTTTAGTATATTAGTAGTATAAACTATCTGTTTTCGTATCTACGATAGCACCTCTATAATATCATGTCAATGAAAAGCGATCCATTTGTCTTCAGTCACACTTGTAAAATATCTTAGAGTGTAAACTTTCCGTTTTATTCTCTGCACTCACGCCTGTAAAACATCATGCAAGTGAAAAACTTTTATCTCTTGTCTGCAGTCACGCCTGTAAAATATCGTGGTTCCTTGATATCAATTTGGATATCAGCAAGATCCACCAAAATTATTTGTTACAGTTATATCCTTCCCTTTTTTTACAGTGGCATTGTTTCCAACTTTTCGGCTTTGTGATTACTAAACCAATATATACAAATATGCGATTACTAAAACCAACATATAAAAATAACGTTGTTGACAATAGTTTCTCTTTCGTAGTCGGTTGTTATCACGTCACTGAAAATAGTCAATCAGTCTTTATACTCGTAGTTACTTTCCAATGAGAATGGGTCATTTTATTTTGCAAGAAAAAAAAATCATTGCACAAACTAAAATGCCTTTTTTGCCTTGTACAAAAAAACCTTGACTTTACCAATGGATTTACAATTGAAATATTCTATTAAAATACTGCCGATATTATTATTATTATACGAATTCAAATCTAGTGGTAACAGTTGTTTAGTTTTGTTCTTGTGATAATGTTTAAAGAATATGTATACACTGGTTTCTTTCGAATAATTTGATTTGGTTTTATTAATAAAACTTTTCAAATATACATGTTTTATGGACAAACTGAAAAGCCATTTTACTGGAAACGTGTCAAAATTTAAACATTATTTTACCTCGAATGTTATATGACAATACGATTATTATACGACAATACGATTAGTATATGAAAATACGATTATTATACGACAATACGATTATTATATGAAAATACGATTAATATACGACAATACGATTAGTATATGAAAATACGATTATTATACGACAATACGATTATTATATGAAAATACGATTAATATACGACAATACGATTAGTATATGAAAATACGATTATTATACGACAATACGATTATTATATAACAATACGATTATCATACGACAATACGATTAGTATATGAAAATACGATTATTATACGACAATACGATTATTATATAACAATACGATTATTATACGACAATACGATTAGTATATGAAAATACGATTATTATACGACAATACGATTATTATGTAACAATACGATTATTATACGACAATACGATTAGTATATGAAAATACGATTATTATACGACAATACGATTATTATGTAACAATACGATTATTATACGACAATACGATTAGTATATGAAAATACGATTATTATACGACAATACGATTATTATACGAACAATACGATTATTATAAACAATACGATTATTATAAAACAATACGATTATTATACGACAATACGATTATTATACGACAATACGATTACTATAGTAACAGTACGATTATTATACAACAATACGATTATTATACGACAATACGATTATTATACGACAAATACGATTACTATATGTAAACGGACTCGACACCGCCTCCCGTTAATACTCGTTTATCTAAGGAATGACCTCTACGGTTTAATTTGCCCGGTCATAGAGTGGATATGGTAATCTGAGATGATATCTTGAACAAGACAACACACGAGCCCCCGTAAAGATAAAAAAGAATTTAATTAAAATACAAGTAAGAGAAGAATGACCCATTAAATTATAATTTTCTTTCCTTCTGACTATTCATCGTTCAGAAGTACTTCAAAACCGAAGCTTTAAAATAGCAGATACGTTAATTAAAATTCAAACACTAATAAAATAGATGAATTTAACCGTTAATAACTGATAGTAACTTTCATCATGGAATCGAATGTTCATTAGCATTGGACTGTTGGGTGATTCACAATGACCTTGTTCGTCGACTGGTTTTTTCCTTCTGCGTGCGTCACGACTTTAGCTTGCCCTTTGATTGAACGGGGAATTCCACACTCTGACTTCTGACTTCTTTTCCCTCCTTTTTCTTGACTTCTTTTCCCTCCTTTTCTTGACTTCTCGCTAATTCTCACTCTTTCCAAACAAACTATTTTCCATTGAAAAGAAAAGGGTAACACGCCCTAAGTATCTTGTTATGCTTTAAGAGTTGAGATTGTCCGTCCGTCTTTCTGGTTCGAACAATCAGATCTTACTATCAGTGTTAACTTTTATACGGCTAACAAATACTACACAAGTCTTCAGATCAATAGAGCTATACTGCTAATTATCAACATCAGAATTCGGGAAAGTCACATATATTCCAGTAAATCATTACGTAAAGTGAGGTAATATATCATAACACCAATCCATATTCACTAATATGATAAATTCAAAATTAATGTAGCACTTTCCAATCATAAATGTACACAGCGGGTTTTCTACAACACCCATTAAGCTACCTAAGTATATAAGGTGAAAATGCTAATTCAGAATTCAAAAATACATTATTAAATCAATGTAATACCGAACTATCAAACATATGAACACATCATGCATCTGTAACGAAGAAACATCATATCAAAGTACGTTATTAAATCAATATAATACCGAACTATTCGTATCATAATACCAATACATCATGCATCTGTAACAATGAAAACATCACATAAATTACATCATGATAAATGTGAATTTGAGTTAAATACCTTGTGTTTTTGGCGTCTTACAATCGTTCCACATTCAGTTTTTCCCCGGAACTACAATTTTAACGAACGTTCTTTCTTGCAAAGAACGGTCGGATTCTTGGTAATTACTTCTACCTTTGGTTCTCTCTTGCAGAGAATTTTTTTTAGACTGACTAACATCGTTTGATACGTAGTTTATATTCGCATCAACATTAGAGATCGACCCAACCCCCTGATTTCATATTTGACCAATCGGAATAAATGCTATTCCTACAGACGTTCGGAAAACTGTTTAAAAATGTGTCAAAATGCCACCTTTCATTTGTATCAATCATTTTGACAGCTTTACGTGAGAATTTTCCCTTTCCTATCCCGTCATACTACCAATTCATGTTTACTATAAACATAGGACCAGCGTGACCTGAGATAAGAAAACAAGCTCTCCCACAAGATAACAGTTAATTGTCGGCTAGACTAAGAATTAATTAATGGATTTCACTGACGAAAAATTTGGCACTTGACACTATATGAAAATACGATTATTATACGACAATACGATTATTATACGCGATGTTGTTGGTGATATATTTTCAACGAAATTTCGTTGGTCAGACAAATTTTGTTCGATTTTGATCTTAATAATTCCGATGCACTAAGAAAACGGTTAATCTGTTAATTTGGAAACCTTTCAACACATATGCCAGAAAAGAATGGAACAATTTTTGAGAAAGTCCTGTACAGTGCATAGTATATACACCAATAAAACTGAAAGGTGTGATGAAAATAAATGTGACGTAGGCGTCTCACGAGATATAGACGATGCATTTCACTATCGGGGCCCAGGGTGACAGAGTGATCTGAAGCGCTCACCTTTATAAATCACTGACATATCACCTCTGTCATAGTGGGTTTCGAGTCTTAGTCTAAGGCCATGTGGTTATGTAAGAAAACAGCCAGTCGATTCCAGTGGGTCGGTGGTTAGGTTCATCCTCCACCAATTATTCTGGTCGCCATGAATAGCCTATGTTGCGTTCAGAAATATCGTTAAACCCCAAAGCAACACCATCAACACTATTAGGCAGAACATAGTTCTTTCTTCCATTAATTTCTACCTTCTACTATCTCCTATAACACCACCTTTAACGACTCACACTTGGTCTTACTCTTATATGTTTATTGTTCGGCCATAGTCGACAATAAAGTCATGAAATATCGTTATTTATAGGCAATAAATAATTTATTTAAGTACAGGCGTCATTTACAGATCTGTAATTATCTCTTATGTTCTTTCTTTCATTTTACAGGAAAATGATGTTATAGAGAACAATCCGTTACTGAAAGACTTTATTAAAACGCGGCAGCTGACAAAAGGTAAATCAAATGTATATTGCTTAGGAGTGAGGTGTGGGCAGAATTTATGTATTTATTTATTTCTTAGAACTTCAGAACAGCGACCGTTGGAAGTTGTTTTGAATGAAATGGTTCTTCATAATTTCATTCTGAAAGGCGATTTATTGCACTAAATTATCACATTCGTTGATAAAAATCAATAAATTGGAAGCTTTGAAATTGATTTCGAAATTGCAGAGTTGCAAAAGTCTAGACATGAACATTCTCCGATTGTTATGCAATAAGAGACGAAAGTGAACAATATCTTAATGTGAACAGATTACATTGTAATTGACATTCAAAGAAACGAGAGTTAGAAATAAATTTTGATTACTTTCTAATTGACCTTTAAAACAAAACGAGAGTTAGAAATGTCTTAATGAATACTGATTACTGTGTAATTGACTTTAAAACCACGGTTCTCCATTACAATGTATGAAAAGTTTTGAAATTGTCGTTTTGAAATTTGCTCTTTGTCTTTTAGAACATCATGACTTTGATGTATCCAGACTGGAAGAACACATAGAACACAATGGTTCGGTGCTAAAAAATAGGTGAGAATCCAAACATATTTTTCTTTAGGTGTGTGTGTGTGTGTTTGTGTGTGTGTGTGTGTGTGTGTGTGTGTGTGATTTTGTGTGGGTAAGGCCAGAGAGAGAGAGAGAGAGAGAGAGAGAGAGAGAGAGAGAGAGAGATTAAATCACATCCATTCTAGTTTACATGTCTTCAAAAACGTGAAATTGGATAGTTGGACCCGACAATGACATATCATTTCTTCCATGATGAAATCAATGTTATAACTCCAACAATTTTAAACTGTTCGCAACTTTGTCTCATTTTTCATATACAAATAACAATTTGTTTTAAGTTTATGATGACAGTTTATCATTCCAAGTACTGAGAATTAGTCAATAAACCCACCAACCCTGATAACCAATTAACTTCGATCTTTACTAGATTGCCTTTTTGTCCATTATCCTTTTTATTTCGCTTAAGAGGAACACAAAAGTACGCTTAACTATATCTCAAAGATGTATTATTGACCTCAATCTAGGGCATAAATTGACGTACATATGGACGTTGTGGGCCATACGAAACATTATCCAGTCGGCCCATATGAATTACATTTTGTGACAACGGTTAGCCGCATGATCGTCGTGGGCTTCCGGAAATCTGTCCTAGTTGTCTTTCCCTGAGTCGGACATCAGGATGATCGCTAACCCAAGCTTTAGCAAAGGTCGACTCAACATACCACAAGTATCCGTCATGCTATTATTTATACAATGTAATTTACCATTTTCTCCATGTCACTCATTATCTATGAGTACTTCAGCCATTTCAACTGGAAATAGCTTTTATTGTTCATTGTAGGGTTGAGACTGATTCTAATTTGATATGAATAATTAAGGCTGATACCTATTTAATTAGCTTCGTTGAGATTGATTCGATTTAATCCGAATCGTTGATAATGATTTTATAAGCTTTCTTGAGATATTTCATACGTCTTTACATGCCAGTTATATATGTAACTTGTACTGATGGAGTTCTCTGTGCCTGAAGTTATAATATTAGTTTTTCATTATTTCAGTCATATCAGAATGCAGACCGAGTTTGTTTCTGTTATGAAATTCGCTTTCCATTGGAAGTATTTGCCTATATTTGTCGCACTGAAAAGACAAATAATTACAAGATGCAAAACAAGTTCTGTCTATTTCTGCAATTCCTTGGTTTATTTCTTTGTTTTCTCCTAACTTGAATCTCAGTTGTGACAACAATAACCGTACCTAGTCTCTCCACCCGACCACAACCTTTATTTTTATCTCTGTAACATTGTTTTATAATTTGACAACATAGCAAAATCAAACAATACTCACCTCCAGCTGCTTGAAAAGAAAAATGACAAACGGAACAGTTGTAGGATGTCAAAAAAAGAGACCGTTACGGCATCATAAATTACCAAGTGTTATTCTTTTACGTCTATTTCAGATACTTTCAGGAGGTTAAGAAATATTGTGCTTAGTGAAAATTCAATGGGCAGCACGGGAAGATGCAAAATTGTATTGTTTATAAACTTGACACTAAAAGTTTAAAATATCACCAACAGTAGCTTAAAAGAACAGCTAAACTAAATCTGCATTGTACGTCTGCGTCATTTGATTTTGTAGTATGTATAAATATACATTTTGTGTTGTTTTTTATCTCGGCATTTTAGTATGCGAAGTGAAGACTTTCACAGTCAAAAACGATCAGAATCCTTCGACAGGCCGGTAACACTTTTCCTAAATGCATACGGAGAAGAGTTCACACTAGAACTGTGGCACGTACAATCAGTACTTGATCCAGGTGCCACCATAAGTACACGTGCAGGCGACGGGGAAGATATAAAATGGAAAGGGAACCATCCTGACTGCTTCCTTCGAGGAATGATGACTTCACATGCAGGGACTGCATCCATGTCTTTCTGTAATGAATTGGTATGTTGGTACGATTGGCAACTCTGATTCAGAACTTTACATGATTTCGACAGACTAACATCTCGCTAGATTAACAAATAACAATATCCTATAAAAGGGTATGTGTTGAAAATAACACTCGATGCCATTTCATCTGGCTAGATGTACAAAGAACAAATTCATAAAAGGTATGTGTTAAAAAAACACTCGATGCCATTTCATTTGGCTAGATGTACAAAGAACAAATTCATAAAAGGTATGTGTTTAAAATAACACTTGATGCCATTTCATCTGGCTAGATGTACAAAAAACAAATTCATAAAAGGTATGTGTTGAAAATAACCATCGATGCCATTTCATTTGGCTAGATGTACAAAGAACAAATTCATAAAAGGTATGTGTTGAAAATAACACTCGATGCCATTTCATTTGGCTAGATGTACAAAGAACAAATTCATAAAAGGTATGTGTTGAAAATAACACTCGATGCCATTTCATCTGGCTAGATGTACAAAGAAAAAAATCATATAGTACGGTATGTGTTGAAAAAATACTCGATGCCATTTCAACACTCATTGAAATATCATTACTTTTAATTTTGTTTGCAATCCGTATTTTATTAACCTCAATCTATTGCATTTGTTGATGCTAATGATGTTATCAAGTCATTGCTACCTCCTTGAAGTGTGTGTGTGTGTGTGTGGAAACAGATTGTGAGAGAGAAAAAAGAGTGAAATTTAATTCAGATTAATCAAATGAGTCATTTTACCACTGGCAAATATACAAAAATAGATAAATTTCATTTCATTATGTAGAAGAATGGGTTGCCGTGTGTCGTTGTTTCAGATAATGCAGCACAATCATATTCTTATATGTCTTTTTGTTTATAGCATGTCAATGTATACATCGATCTTTATTACACAGGTGTCCAACAATATGATCTATATACGTGTCAATCATGTATTTACAGGTAGGAGCAATGAATGATGGTATGTACGAGTACCACATCGAGTCCTTACCAAAACACCTTGTTGAAACATGCGATCTAACTGGCAATTTACTCGTCGCCCGGAGGAACGTAACTACAATTCCATTGGGAGACCCTATTTACCCTAATCCGGCAGGTCCATATCCTTAACTAATTTTCGCTGTTTTCGTTCCTTCTTTGAATATAAAATTATTCTGTATATCTTGAATAAATGTGTGATGTTAGTCCAGCCTAATTTACGTTAATGCCGTAGTAGTCGGAAGCTGTAAAATTAATCTAATCTCCTTTTGTTGGCATGCGTGCTATCTTGAATTTCTCAACAAAAAGCATCCTAGATGAGAATGTTTCACAATCACATTGAAGTATTTGGTGTGACTAAAAGATCAGTGGGTTTTATAGAAAATTTCGCAATCAATTTGGAGTATTTGGTGTGACCAAACGATCACTGGGATTTATTTAAAATTTCACAATCAATTTGGAGTATTTGATACGACTGAAAATATCATTGGTTTTGCTGAAGTCACGTCATTAACTCGCTCACTTTCATTGATATAATTTCTCTGTTTGAGATGAAAATGCACACGAACCATTCATAATTTGTCACAATATATATATATAATTAGAACAAGATGTAATGCTATGAAAATGGGGAATCATTACAAGTGTAATCAGTTTGTAAACTAGTCATAAACGGATATGTAAAGAGAAGGGTAAATAATTTCAAAAGCAAACCACTTCCAGACAAATATGTTTGTCATTCATGCACATACAAAATTGGGTTTTATTTCCTGATAACAGCTTTTTCTTTCAAGTCAGATGGACTTTACCTTTTCCAAAAATAAGTTTTTATGTTTTAGAGTTCAGATTATATTACGGGAGTGACTTCAATAGCTTTGCTTACAACAAGGACAACGATAGACAACGCCGTTCCGCGACTGATACTTCCTTTGAGATTGAGATGGCCTTATACGTGGACCAGAAGATGTACGAGTACATGGAGAACGTGTTACAAGCAACAACCACAGAGAAAAAGATTGAGCTGCTAATGATAACATGGAATGGGGTAATTTACGTTATCTTTACTTGGAATGGGGTACATTTACGTTATCGGTACATGGAATGTGGTAATTTACGTTATCGTTTCATGAAATGTGATCATTTACTTTATCTTTACATGGATTTGGTATGGGTGGGATAAATGACGTTTTCTTTACATGGAATATGGTAATTGACGTTATCTTTACATGGAATGTGGTAATTTACGTTATTGGTACACGGAATGGGGTAATTTACGTTATCGTTACATGAAATGTGATCATTTACGTTATCTTTACCTGGATTTGGTATGGGTGGGATAAATTACGTTTTCTTTACATGGAATATGGTAATTGACGTTATCTTTACATGGAATGTGGTAATTTACGTTATTGGTACACGGAATGGGGTAATTTACGTTATTGTTACATGAAATGTGATCATTTACGTTATCTTTACCTGGATTTGGTATGGGTGGGATAAATTACGTTTTCTTTACATGGAATATAATAATTTACATTATCGTTACATGGAATGTGGTAATTTACGTTATCGGTATATGGAATGGGGTAATTTACGTTATCGTTACATGGAATGTGATCATTAACGTTATCTTTACATGGATTTGGTATGGGTGGGATAAATTACGTTTTCTTTACATGGAAGGGGATAATTTACGTTATCTTTACACGGAATGTGGTAATTTACGTTATCGTTACATGGAATGAGATCGTTTACGTTATCTTTGCATGGATTTGGTATGGCTGGGATAAATTACGTTTTCTTTACATGGAAGGGGGTAATTTACGTTATCTTTACATGGAATGTGGTAATTTACGTTATCGTTACATGGAATGAAATCATTTACGTTATCTTTGCATGGAATGTGATCAGTTACATTATCATTACATGGAATGCGGTCAATGACCTTATCACTACATTGAAAAGATAATCGGTACAAATTGTTACATGGAATGGAGTTATTATAGGTTACTGCATTTGTATGAGAAACTTGAACGGGTGTTTCTAATGGATATACTGCACGACTTTAGGAGTTCAGTATTTCTATCCGACAAATCGAATTAATATTTTCCCATACAAATGCAGCAACGTTTGTATTATATGCTAATTTTCTTATTCTACCAAAGGCTTGATTATATAAACAAAAATACACTACTAGAAACAAGTGCAGATTCATCATTACACAACAAGTACAATATCGATGAGCACATAACTCCGCCCAGATAAGTCTAAATTTAATCGCGCGCTAGACATCACTCTTGAAAGAATTTGGCGTTTTTGGTCTATTTAAAATTGAAATTAAGGGTCATAGTGTCATAATGAATGCGCAATTTAACAACTTTCACATTTGGTCTGGAATGAATAGATTTTAGTACTTTTGCCGATTCTAATAATGTCGTGAGTATGAACTGGATTTATCTGTGTCGATTCTAAATGAAGTACATCTGATTTAAGCAGCGCTGGAGCAACGAGTTGACATCGGCAAGTGTATTTCTGTTCTGTCATTGAATGTTTGGAATTTTAATGTGGGGAAAATTATGACGTCTTTCAATTGTATTTATCAATAAAACGATATAGAATATAATGTTCATTTTATTTTGAGTGCAAAAAGGAAGATATAAGTGCACTAGAATGTAGTCGAAGTTACACTAAAATTTCGAAATGTATAATAAGCTTCGAAACCCATGACATTGCTCATGTGTTCCAATTTG
This sequence comes from Unio pictorum, assembly GCA_030141615.1. Lineage (NCBI taxonomy): Eukaryota > Metazoa > Mollusca > Bivalvia > Unionida > Unionidae > Unio > Unio pictorum. Next base: position 6,458,571 of record JARLTB010000141.1, on the reverse strand, counting down.
CAGAACAAAGTAAATTTTTGCCATTCTTATTACCAGCTAAAGAAGACACGTTTATGCCTTGTCATTTGCGTGTTATTTGCAGGGACCCTGCAATTTAATGACCTGTCTGGCGTCTATCGCCAGCCTAAATCCATAACATTGTATAAACAAAGTTAATGTGGAATATTGCAAAGCCGCTGGTATATGGCAGTCTACGAAATATCTGTTTTAGTTCATTCAGAAGCACAAATTTAATCAAATAAAACGGAAAGCTTCTACTAAATGAGCGTGCACGATTTGTTTGCAAAGTAGTTCCTAATACACCATTGGACACACGCACCGTACACGTGAGTGCAAAATATTGCACGATTCTGACAATGTAAGTTAACAGATACAAAAATGGGCACATAAAAGTCTATGTTACCTTTGTACTGAATTGAGTTATTTACGTTATCTTTGCGTGGAATGGCGTAATTTATGCAACTTGTACATATAATGGAGTTAATTACGTTATCTTTTCATGAAATAGGATAATTTAATTTACCTTTAAATCCTTTGGAGTTTTTTTCGTTATCTTTACATAGAATGGTGCAATTTACGTAACCATTTCATATCATGGAGTGAATTAGGTTATCTTTACATGGGGTAGTTTATGTTATTTTTACCTGCACTGGGGTAATTTACGTTATCATTGCTTTGGTTTGAAGTAAAAGAAGAAAGAAGTCACATCTGTTAGGACTGGTTGGTATGTTTTCACGTATATGAAAACACAAATAGGTTAGTCTTAAGATGGTTGTAAATATAGCAAATATTAGGGCATAACAGACTTTTGATCCGGAAATCGGATTCCACCGGATAGTATGAACTTCCGATTAATCGGAGTCGGACAAGGCAGGAACGAGCGATTCGGATAATAAAAATAATAAAGTTGAATTTCAATAGCACCGTGTCTAACACTGCGTGTCATTCGATAGTGCGTTAATAAAGTTAAATAAGAAGTCAGAAAAGTCCAATATGGTCAACACAACCACGCTGTGAGACAATCTATTTGAACAACCGACCGGTGAAAACCGGAAATGAAGCCGGATATAGTAAAGTACTAAGTAACATGTTAGACACGGCAAAACCAGATACCAGAAACCCGGAAACGGAAGATGAAATTTTTTAGAAAAAAAATACGGATTTAGCATTTCCGATTAATCGAATCGTATCCGGAATCGAAAAAATTTCATGCCCAAAATCCGGAATCGGAAATCGGTAGAAAAATGCTAATCGGTTATGCCCTAGCAAATATACTGATGGATCATGACACATGTACTTCACGTTACAGTTTTGTAATTAAATACAATTATGGAAAATAAGATATAGTACTTTATGTTATAATTTTCACATTGAAAATGATGATAGACAGAAGATCATTACATTATAAAATGGAATTAGTTCGTGTTAATTAGAACTCTGTCTTGTAATGAATTCAGAATCATTGCCATAAAATAAGACTCACTATTTTACCGAAATTTCATTTACAAATATGACAAACTTACTAAGAAAGAGAAATTCGAGTCGCTCATGATGAATGAGAGTGGAGTAGTAAAAGATATAGCTTTGTCTCTGTGAACCAGTAAATGATACAGATATTATATGGGATATATTTGTTTTACGCTTTCTGTCTGTCCGCCAGTCCTCCTGCCTGGAATTGCATCTCCACCTAGTCGATTGGATGATATTTACGTAACTTAGTTTATATATTGATCTTTGCAAGAGATTATTTTACTACAACCCATAGTGTCCCTAGGCATTGTTAACAAAACTTCCAGTGTAAAAACATTTTAAATATGGTGGAATTTTTCGTATATCTTTCATTAATGATGTGTAGCTATTGCGGGAAAACATATATGTTTAATGGATTTTGGGTTACGACTACAGTTATCGGAACCAGTGTAGAGTAATTCGGGTGATAATCCTTGTCCTTATAGCCGGAATGAGGGCAGAGAATTTAAAATAATAACCTGGTATCAGGGTAGAAGATTTCGGGTTGTAGCCATTGGCCCAATGCTCGGGGTCAGATTAGATTAATTCGGTTATTATTCTTGGTCCAATGAGCAAGGTGAAGGAATTCCGGGTATAATTTTTCGAATTCGGCCACTATCAGGGTTGAGTATTTCTAGTTATAAATCTTGGCTCTATCTCCATAAACAGGATCCTAGGCCCTATGACCATGATTAAGTAAAAAACGTTATAACCCTTCGATATATAAGTATTCGGATATAACCTTTGACCTATAACCCGTGATTGAGGATGGAAAGTAGTGTGAGGTAAGGAGGCGCTAACATGCAACATAAAGAGTGGGGATTTCAACGGTGACCAAATGCCGTTGCTTTTTTTGTGCAAATTTTAAGTGATTTAAGAGCTCATCAATTTGAGAACAGTTATTAAATCCTATCCTTCCGGGCAATTTTTTTCATTCGAGAAAGATATATACATAAATTTGTATAGATTTAGTATATATGTCGCATTATCTCATCTAATCAAGTTAACAACATATTATTTTTTCATCGTCAGAAACAAATCATTAAAGATAAAAAAAATTATATGACATATTCACTTAGCAGTTTATGAATTGTAAATCAGCAATTTACTAAAAGCCATTCATCATGGTGATTCAGAACCTAAATAATTTAACAACCTAGGATTCTAAGCCTGGAATTCAATTTAGAGTTTCATCTAATGCTAGAAATCCATTCTATTCTTGACGTTATACGTCTTTTACTCTTTACACAGTGGCAGATATGAAACCATCTAGATCGTTTACACTTGCAAGCAAAGTTAACGTAGCTATATCCAAATATACATGCCTTATGAACTAGGCATTTTAGTAGCTATAAACCGTAATCATAGACGTAGGATTTTAGCAAGGTATCAGTGGGGTTTTTTAACACTAGTCTAGCTTAAATACTCTGACATGAAATGTTTATTTGCTCTTCCTTCCATTTTAACCAGGTACAATCCGAGTATAGCAAACACGAACAGCTGGGTTACAACGTCACTATACTCATTAAGAATATTGTATTCTACCAGACCAATCCTGTAAGTTGAATCACGTAGTTCCAGTACACTTGGACATCGAGAGCAAAAAAAGTCATCCTTGGGGGCAAAAACAACTTACACGTACAAAACAAACGTGTGACAAAAGATTAACACACACACACACACACACACACACACACACACACAAACGTCATGCATGATAGAATAGCATACCTAGAGGCACACACACACACACACACACACACACACACGCGCGCATATATAGAGTAAAGGAGGTAATAAGAGACATAAAAACATATATTTCCTAAAATAATTTTCAGTGCTAAATCTCGTGTATTGCAACAAAATGTTTCAGAGATGAAGGGAACATTTTATATTTAGAGATGTGTGAATGTAACTCCAATACCGTATGCATAAATTTAGCTTAAAGCTAATATAAATATGGTACAGATCTAAGTCAAGAGAAACATTCAGGAATTAAATATACTATATAATATCAATAACGAATCCCTGGGTTCATACCGCAAAGCAGTGTGGCTCATTACAAAGATGAAGGAGTATTCATCCATTAATTAAGGGATGAAGGGGTGGGGTATAACCTGTAACAATATAACACAAGGGAAGCCACCAGCCCGCACCCCTCAGTAATTCCAACCTTGCTAGTTTATCCTAACTGCGTCTTCTAGTTTCCAAAATTAACCAGTTGTGTTCAAGGATAGTTCCATTTTCAAAACAGCTCGACACACTTTGTTCGGTTTGTGACATAATGAAGAAATACAATAATTGTTCGCCGATTTTGACGTCTGGACAAGTGCTTTCTACCAGTGCCGTGTTTGCATTTGGATAGCCTTGGATTTCACCATTGACCGAAAGCTAAGATCCGAACAACCTCGAATAACTGTTTAAGTGATTGAAATAAGTAATGACGTACAATAAGTAGGTTTCAAGAGTTAACAATACACTGTGCGAGAATGGAACCAGCAATCAGACCAACATTTACCAAAAACAATGTTTATTTTCGCCATCAAAATTAAAAACGAATCACAATGTACATTAACGATATTTACTACGGACTCGAGGTTACTCGGATCTTACCATTCTGTTATTATTATTATTATTATTATTATTATTATTATTATTATTATTATTATTATTATTATTATTTTTATTGTAGTTATTCGGATCTTACCAGTGTGGACTGGTGTCTTTCCTTGTGCTATATTGTTACAGGTTAGACCCCCCCCCAACCCATCCCTTGACTCATAGACGGATACTCCCAATTCGCTTTGTAACGTGCCCCTATGGTCAGTCTATCTGGGCTTTCCTTTTTTAAAATAAACGTCTTTTATTGACCGGGTATAATATCAACAACTATCATTATCAGTGTGATATAATGTATTGCCTATTACGCCATTGGTTCACACCTGGTATGATTTTTTTAATGATGACCGCAAAACAACTATAATATATTGTATTCGCAAACCCTCTCGCTTGCTTGCAAATTATAAACGAAAAGCTGGAATATACAAATCCACAAAACGTACTAAATTCAATATAAAATATTTAACCATATTGTTAAGTTCTAGATTTTTTTAAATTTTCAAATCAGATGATACCCAGTTTTGATAAATGACCAAGTCCATTTGAATCACAGTTACAATATTCTGGTAATTACACGTCTTTGAGGTGAGATATTAATGTATGTAACCCTATTGTCACTTGCCGCGATTATGTAACCCTCTTTTGAATCTTGAATCAAATAAAAGAACAATAATTATCGACGCATTTTGTAGAAGGTATCTTCTGAATGTAAACCTTAGTCCCAAAATAAACTACGACACATTATGCCAGGTAATAAATATAGATAGTACGTGCTCATAAAGTACGAGTAACAATCAATCACACATTATTCATTTGTTTGACCACAAAAGCTTAAATCTACAAAAGTTACAATCATCGACCTGTATTGAATCTGTAGGCATTGTTATATGCATATAACAATTTATATTTGCATTTAAACACTGAATATTGCGATTGGTTCAAAGGTCAAACCAATTTATTGTTTAATTTGTAAAGTAATTTACGCTATACATTATTTTAGAAAATTAGCCCCACAAACATTGACAAAAATATAAAGTGTTTTGTTTATTATTTCAGGGGTGGTATAACTCATCAACAGATCTGACCATCAACTTGAATTCCATTTGCAGTGGGACGAAAACTGAATTAGCCTATGATCACGTTCATCTACATACAGGGTACGTAGATGTCGTTCTTGTCCTCAAATAAGGCAATTTCTGTTTTAAGTTTTGATATGGTTTCCTTGCATAATCTTGTTTTGTCAAAATTTGTTTTAAAACAAACGTTCTGGAATATTGATGATGCTGTTGTTGTGATCAAGATCAAGAAAGTGATTAAAATTTCTCAACCGTTTGCTGCTTATGGATGCAATTACAATGGATAAAGAAAGATTATGGTAATTGATTTAATATTTGTACAAAAAAATGACCAGATTAAATATGCATAGGTAGATAATTGACAATGCATACCTTGATGCACACGTGTATCGCACATAATGAATTAAAAGACGCAATACCCTCTGCTTTTACTGATTCGAACTCGTGACCATATACGTTGAAGAGTAAGGCGGTTGTCTCAAAGTTTTCCAGTTCCTTCCAATTCTTAAGAAAACTAAAGTCACCAGAAAAGTCATCGAGTGAATAATGTAAATCCTAAGGGTTCGTTTTGGAAAATTTGCCGTATCCATATAACTTCCCTGTGCATGTTCCCGTGATTACGTCAATATGGTTGTAATCCAACAGGAACTTCTGCAGTTTCATTTAGAAAGGAACATCTGTCAAATTGTCCATTTGCCAAACAATATAATTATATTACTCTAATTTGTAAAGCAGAAAATTAGGACATTTAAAGAAAAAAGTCCAAAAGTATTGTGCGAAATACGAAAGTAGGATATAATTTGTAAATCTAAGACGTAACGTAACAGATATGTCGAGTGTTATGAAATAAGTCCACCCAAAATTAATATACTTCATAAGAATGCCATTTTCACTTTATATTAAACTTGGACAGTCACAGTTCTTCGATTTCTGTTAATGTCCTTACATAACTAGCTTATATTTTTTCAATGATGATGTGGAAATATTTAGACGATTTTGTCGAGAATTGACATGAAATTACTGTTTCAATCGATGTATCGCAAAGACTGAATCACGTTCTGGAATCGACAAGACTCCAAGCATTTTCAGTAAAGTACATAAAGAAAAGGACAAGAAATTAATTCAACAATTGCCCAGAGTGTTGTGTTGGACAATGTAAGAAGTTATTGGGACTCCATGACATGATCATATTATTTGATAGACCTGAATGTCTTTCAAATAATCAAGCTTATGTTTCAAAAATACTTTGGTGTGTATCACTTACCACAATTATTCAACACTGCCGCACTATGACTCCGAGAACTCCTGAAATTTTAGCGTTGACTTTAAGACGTCATAGTGTGCGCGACATCAGAGTAATTACATTTTATCGTGTGTTGTCGTTGGCGTACTACATCTCGACTTAACAATTTTGAAATGACTGTTCCATCTTGAAAATCATCAACAAGAATGATCGCTTTTTTACTTTAATTGAACTCGACGCCCGATAGCGTTCTAGCTTGAACAAAATCGACGTCCCGTCCAGTTTGACGGAGATCGGCGTATAATTGGGTTTAGTTTGTATTAAACTGACGTCCCATCGTGCTTTAGTTTGATCGAAATAGACGACTTATAGAGTTTAAGTTTGATCAAAATCTATGTCACTTGCATTTTAATTTCATTAAAATCGGAGTCCCATCGCGATTCAGTTTGATTGAAAATGAACGTCCCTTTAGTTTGATTGAAAGCAACGTCTCATTGTTTTCTAGTATGACCAACATCGACGTTCCATTGCATTTTAGTTTGATTGAAATCAAAGTTTCATTTCTTTTTAGTATGACCGACATCGACGTTCCATTGCTTTTCAGTTAGATTGAAATCGACGTGCTATCGCAATTTTAATTTAATTAAAATCAACTTCCCATCACAATTTACTTTGATTGAAATTTGCCTCCTCTCGCGTTTAGTTGATTGAAAGTGACGTCCTATTGCATTTTAGTTTGATCAAAATCGAAGTCCCATCAAATTTAACTTTGACTGAAATCGAAATCCAATCGCTTTTTAGTTTGACTTAAGTCGATATACCATCGTGCTTTAGTGTGATTGAAATCGACGTATAATCGCGTTTTAGTTGACTAAAGTCGATATACCACAGTGTTTAAGTTTGACTAAAGTTGATGTCTCTTCGCGTTTTATTTTGTTCGAAATATACGCCACATAACGTTTTACTTTGATTTAAATCGACGTACCATCGCATTTTAGTTTCACCGAAATCGACGCCCGATTGCGTTTTACTTTAATTGAAATCGACGCCCGATAGCGTTTTACTTTTTAATTGAAATCGACGCCCGATTGCGTTTTACTTTAATTGAAATCGACGTCTGATTGAGCTTCAGTTCTCACCACATTATACAAATTATGATCATAGTCGATCGCTTCATGATCAATAAACCACTCTCTGTAAACAATAGAAAAATCCAATCACACATAAAATGTGTGTTCTGTGTGATAGTTATTTGAAAGTATAATGAAAGATTTATAAGATATATTTGATTTCCTTAATACCTGCCCAAACTATTGTCCTCATTATAGGCAAACGGGTGCAAAGACGTCGGGCTTCGCATATGTTGGCGGTAATTGTAAACCGTCTACGCGTTGTGCAGTGAGCGCAGAACGGATCTTTTCAAGCTACTATATATCAGCGCATGAACTCGGACACACGTAAGTATTTGCACAAACACACGAATACACAGCCATACATACGCACACAGTATGTATGTATGTATGTATGTATGTATGTATGTATGTATGTATGTATGTATGTATGTATGTATGTATGTATGTATGTATGTATGTATGTATGTATGTATATGTGTGTGTGTGTGTCTGTGTGTGTGTCTGTGTGTATGTATGTATGTTGGCTTATTGGTATGCCTATGGAACGGATGGTTACGCTTAGGCTGGGAAAATGTAGGTTTAAGTCTATGATCTTAAAACTATTAACAGAAAAGTGAAAATCAATTAATTTTTTTCGCAACAATAGAAAGTGAAAATGATTTTAAAAAATCTTACAGTATTTGGGAATTAAATCCCAAAATAGAATTGGAGATACAAATCCTAATAATTTAAAGTTCTTAATAAACTTTAGCTGAAATCCAAGTTAAGACCAATGCCCAAATGTTGGTGTGCTTGTGATGACATGGATAATTCGTATGTGTCAACAATCTTTTCTTAAAACACAGTAATATAATTCCAGGTTTATATTCATTATAAACATCAGTGATTTTTGTTTTCATTTGTTTTAATGAGCACTCTGTATTTCCAAATTAAACAATCACTGAAGTAGGTAATTTTTAGAAAACAATTTCAATGATTACATTCACAACAATAATACAAACTGATTCTTCTAGATCGTAAGCAGGAATGAACATTTTCCAGTAACAAGATATTTTAGTATTCTACTAGACCTCATGTGATACTTATCAGTTTCTAATGTACCTAATTGAAAATTAGCTGGCAGAAAGAGTTTAATGTTTACAAAATAAAATATTATCTATAATTAAAAAGTCTGTTCTTAAAATTATAATGTATAACCTGGACAATGTCAAGTGCACCAGGTCAATGGTAGAGAACCCCAACGTCCTTGATCCAGATCAGCATAAACATATTTACGTATATTAATAATGATCCTGATAATAAACCTATACACGCATACTATTGTAGCTATGTATTAGTTGCTTACATAATAAAAGCAAAAGTAAACAAGATGAACAATTCAGGTTAAGTAGGTAATAAACTTGATTTCGAACAAGGTTAGGTCCAACATACAATGTAATCTTAGAGCATCATATACTGAAACAAGACACGTAAAAATATAACTAGCAAATTAAATATATTAAAATGTATCTGTACAGTTTTAACCTTAATTAGGGAATTGGTGAAACGCTGAATAGAAATCAAATAGAATTTTAGAAGGACTAGATTAGAATATTTTGGAAATATACTTATATTATGTAATATGATAATAAAGCAGTTAGTGATGAATTATTGCATCAGTTAAATGCAACAACTTCAGCTAACATATCAACATTATATGTCAATAATTACTGGCCGACAAATCTGAATTGGTTTTAAACAGAATGTCATTTACAAAACTCATGAATGCTGATAATTAAAAAGATCGTTGTATGCTATTTTAGTGCAACAATAATAATAATATCTAAGATGTAGGCACGTACATGAGAAAACTTTGTGATGTTTTTATTTTCACCATTGCCATCACTTTTCGTGCTATTACAGCCATCATTACCGTTTAGATTCTGGCAATTTCGTATTCCATATTCTAGACTAGGTTTTACTCATGACGTCGACAACGGTTGTCCTTCACCGAATGATGGTATCATGGGAAGCAAAAGTAGCAACTGGAGCACGTGCAGCAAAGCTGAGCTGGCGACATTTATAAAGTGAGTATCTTAAATCATCAATGTTTATTTCACAGTTGTGTTGATTAAAGTACAAGTCAATACTTAATCATTGTTAAATTGCAATGCAATGAAGAAACATAACAGTAATTGAATTTGATATATTTGTCACCTGTTTACACGATTGTTGACGTTTAAAAATAGTACTAACAGCTGCGTCGCTCAGCATTAAGAGGTTAGTGTTAGGTCTGGTCGGTCTGGTGTGAGAGTAATTTGACTGGGTGGGATATCATGGTACATGTCCGCGGCATGATGCTTCAGTAATAGACATCGTATAAACTGCTACACTGTGGACATCGTAGTGATATAGCTGAAAAATTGCTAAAGCTACGTTAAAAATCCAATCACACACACACACACACACACACACACACACGATAATCGTTACGCGGGGCAGCTTATAGTACCATTTTTATGTCTTTGGTATGACTCGGCCGGGGTTCGAACCCAAGACTTCCTCCATCCGAAGCGGATTCTCTAACCACTTACGCCATCAGATTTGTTAGTTTATTAGTACTTGCACTTTTGGAATAGTACACTCCCATTAAACAGCTTGAATGTAGTATTATTAACCAATTTAACTTTTATGATGTTCTATAGATTATTCCAGTCGGTTTCTCTATAAAAAATATTAATATGGTATATAGTATACCACTTGAATATATGGTACCATAAATAACGTCATGACAATCATTTTTCTTTTCTAATAGATTGTCTCCAAACTATATCAAACTCAAGGATTTAAAAAGTTAATGTTCAGCATACAGTAGATCTGGTGGATAAGCATGAGAAACATTTCGATCAGCATTAGTTTGGGTTCAGAATGTTTTGTTTGTACTAAATCGGTATGTTTTCGAGAATGTATTTTATTATGATAGACCAATATATCGAACACTCGAGATCAGGATAAGAAGTCTAGAGTCTATCGAATGTACACTTTTTATTTGCTTCTTACAGGTCATCTTCAGCTAGTTGTCTATTTGTAACAAATGTAGCAGAAGCGGACGTACCTGCCAATTTGGTGAATGTATCACTTTCAGGACTATGGATGGGTGAGTTCTTCAGTTTGCATTACCGTAAATTATTGCCTACTCAGATATCAGTCATAACACGTAGTCGTGTTGATGTGACATCATTGACGATTTTATTATCGTTGTGACTTGAAGGGCAGGTGATATTCCAAATGGACAGGCATTTTATTATCGTTGTGACTTGAAGGGCAGGTGATATTCCAAATGGACAGGCATGGGCTAGTGGAGACATCTTTGGTATTTTCCTCCTCAAGCAAGAAAAAGACCTTTCTATTAACACTGGTTAATGATCTTGATAGGACGGCACGACCTTGACGATGCTGTGACTTGACTAGTAATATGCCTCCAAAAGAGAACTGCACACCGCGAGTCTAAAGTTTATGTTATCATGAGACAGGTTTTGTAATGCCTTGTTTCTTAGCCATCCATGGCACACACAAAAAAAACACAATGAACGAAGATTATGGCAGCCGAATTTAAATCAATCTATTGATATAATCCATTCTTCTGCAAACAGTCTAAGAACTTTTGATTGTAAACATTATCACGAGAAGCTTACTATCGCAAAAGGTTTACTTCCATTAGTCGCTCTTTGCAATAATCTGGAGATTGCATCCAATCTATTTCGCAGCCCAGATTTAGAAGCTGTGAGTGGAAGCACTGAATTAAGGTTATATTTTTTTCCATATATTATTTGTTGTTTTGGTGAAGAATATGAACATTTTCTCTAATATGTACCAGTAGAGACTCTGCACTTTTTTGTACGATGATGGCGTAGACCAATGACATAAATGTACCGATGATGACGAAATGCAGCCCTACTGAGGTATCATTCATATACGGGCTGCTTTTCATCTTAAAACTTTCGGGTACTAATCCAAGTAAATTATGGCCTGAGGTTTCAGTGACCACATGGTCGAAAAAGGCAAGAGAGACGTAATTTGAAAGATTTTTAGCTATCAGGAGATTGGTATAAGCCCCAATACCCTTTAATGGACCCCTTATTATTCCGAATTAGGTGAAGGAGAAATGTAAAACAGCTTGTCCGTTGAGGTTAGTAACACCATTTTTGCCTGTACAGACCGTCATATCTTCAATGTTATACCAGGGTTTAATTTTTGCGTTAAGTATTGATGATTCTATTGTCTCAATCCTTAACATTTCAAAATTTTCATCAACTTATTAAAATTCAATGGACATTGAACTATAAACAAAAACGGGTATTTCTATAAGATACTTTCGGAAATGAAGATGGCAGTGCCGTTTGCAAAGGGAAGCACTAATTAGAAAGCAGATGAAATAATTTGGAGGTATGGGTCTCGTCTCTATCTCTACATATCTGATGTGGTTCTATTAATTAATTGCTTTCATTATTATTTGTCGTCACGTGAAAAATAAAATCTATCTTGATTATACTGATTTCATAAAACAACTTTACGAAACTAGTGAAACAAGTTCAATGTTTGCGAGATAAGTTTCTCAAAGGATATAATTTCGTCAAAATTGTTGAAACAGTTGAGTTGGTGCGAACAATTAGCAGTTTCATTTTTAAGGCAAACAAAATTATATGTTTTTTCTCTAAATTACTGGGGTCCATCGAGTGGCCGAGTGGTCTAAAGTGCTCTCCGTTACGGATCACTGCCATCTCACCTCTGTCTGCGTGGGTCGAGTCTAAGATTCAGCTAATGTAGTCATGTGAAAAAGCTTGCCAGTAGCTTCCCGTGGATCAGTGGTTCTTTCCGGGGTTTTTTCGTGGGTTCTTCCTCCATCAATAATACTGGCCGCCATGTATAGCCTATCGTGTGTTGAAAAATGACGTTACACCTTACAACAACATACAACAACTCTAAATTACTTCATCGACATTAATCAGAGGCATATTTTGCCTTGCATAAACAGAAGAGATCGTCTGAATTATTACAGTGATCGGAGAACAATGAACAAATGGCAATTTGTGTGATTTCTTCCTTCTTTTTGGTTGAGTTAGAACCCGTTGATTTCTCATTATTGCATGTATTGTAAGGAAGACAACTCAAATTATATTGACGATAAATTTTAAAACCCTTATATTTTATTTTGACAGGAATGATGTATACTGATGATGAATATTGTGAATTGTTACATGGATCTGGGTGGAGATTCAGAGAATTTCCGTACTGGGTAAATAACTCTCTCTCTCTCTCTCTCTCTCTCTCTCTCTCTCTCTCTCTCGTACTCTCGTACTTACATGCAGTTCCGGATTACCAAACAGGCAGAGTAGTCACCGGCCCATTGGCAGCGCGCCTTGTAGGGGCCCCGCGAGAACGGTTCAAAATAATCTTGATAGGTCATAATTTGCAATGGATGGGGTCCCAATATTTCGACTGCCTAACAGCCTCCACAGGGTTTAATCAGTCACTGCTTACATGGGACACAAGACTGAGAAAAGATATACATCTTTCGCATATGTAGCTTAGTAGTTTAATCAGTTAAAATCTGTACGTTAATTACATTTTTCTTTAGTTCGAGGTTGTAATGTATAACTTTGCGAACTGACAGTTGAACTATGTAGCTGCATATCAGTTACGAAGCCCTTGTCCATTATATAATTTTAAAGCTATACCCAAAAAACTTTTTTGATTTACATCTACTTTTTAAAAAGGTATGTTTCTGATCTTAAATTGGATACCTTTCTCTTAATATACAGTGTGAGATAAAAATGAAAGTGACAGATCAAAGTAGGAAAAAATCAAGCTGGACTGACTTTCTAAACAGATGTTTTACTTACATTTATAGACACACTGTTCTATGCATAGCTGCGTTGATATGAATACGAACTCCATAACGTACGGCAAGATGATTAACTACGTGGGAACCATACCTGGCCGTTATTGTGGATCTGGAATGGTGTGCATTAGTTATGAGCATTGTGATATCTGGTCTGCCACTGGCCTAGACTTGTCGCTCTTCGCCGTAGTGCAGGGGGGATGGGGAGAGTGGGGATCCTGGACCTCCTGCTCCCGGACATGTGGCAGAGGAATTATGTATCGACAGAGAAAATGTGATAATCCAAAGTAAGTGAGGTGGCATCTACTTGTAACCTTGCAATATAAATGTTTCATTGCAGCCATCATCCATCAATACTGATTTTTAATGCGGTTTGTTATCACGGAGTCCTGACTTAAATGAGGAAAATGCAAACGTTATCGTAATTCATTTTCATAATAAACACTATGCATGTACTTTTAGAGACTTAAGCGTCCTCGTCGGATGTAGTTGGTCATGGGTTCGAACCACGGCCAAGTCATACCAAATACAAAAATGATAATAGTAGCTTCGTCTCCAGGCGCTCAGCATTAAGAGGTTAGTGTTAAGGACTGGTCGGCCTGGTGTCAGGATAATAAGATTGGGTGTGACCTCATGCTACATGTCTGCGACATGACGTTCCAGTGTTAGACATCAGTATCAACTGCCAAACTGCAGACGTCGTAGCGATATGACTGAAAAATTGTTAAAGCTACGTTAAAATTCCAAACACACACACACACACACACACACACACACACACACACACACACACACACACAAGCATTTAAAATATAGTAATACAAATTGTAGTTGATGAAAGAAATAAGAACGTGCCCGTATGTTCAATTATACTTTCAATTGCATTGCAAGTGACATAAGACGTTGCATTTTCACTTAAATGGATAAAATGGCAATTGTATTCTTCTTTTCATGACAGGTAGTATCGCACTATTTAAACATCTGTTGTAAAAACAGGCTTTTTGGTCTGAAAATGTTTGAATATCCACTGTTGAACTTCATTTGTTTTATTAAACTTTGGCTTTAATTCCTTTATTTTTTTATTTGTCTGTTGATGAAATGTATATTTTTGTGTATGCAGACCAAGAAATGCTCCCGAATGCAAAGAAAGTGAACCTGAATACGACTCTATATCGTGCAATACTGACGTGAGTATACGGTGTTTGATAAACTGCCATATTTCATACCGATGCTCTCCATATCTTAATCGGTACAATTATTTCCTTTATAGATATACAAATATTGTGGAAACTAAAAAAAGGTCGGGGACATCGTAGTGGTTGGTATGAGCAGATGACAAGGTAATCGATAAGATATAAATATGACGTGTCGATATGACATACCAATAATGTGAGTGTATCAAATTCTTAACGCGTATGAATACGTTTATAACTGTTGGAAAAGCAGACCGTTACTTTAATAATATCTTTTTAACTCTCTAGACAAGTCGATGAATTACAAGTAGTTATTAATAAACTAGGACAAGAAGAAAAGATATCCATCCATATTCAACGCGCAATTTCAGTCATGAATAATACACGTAATAAGTGTCACTGAAATATTCTTGTTTTCCCAGTGATCTCTCTCTCTCTCTCTCTCTCTCTCTCTCTCTCTCTCTCTCTCTCTCTCTCTCGTAAGTCAGTTTAAAAAATGACCAACAAACCGACCAGCCGAAATTGAGACAGAGACAGACATACAGACATACAGATAGACAGATAGACAGAGATACGGAGAGAGAGACAGAGACAGAGAGAGAGAGAGAGAGAGAGAGAGAGAGAGAGAGAGAGAGAGAGAGAGAGGGGGGGGTGAAGATAAAAGAAACTGCCGATATTAAAACAAACGTATATTAAGCTCAGTAGAAGTGTGGAGTATACAAAATAAATATTAAGTTCAGTTCCAATATGGAGTATACAAAATAAATATTAAAGTCAATAGAGGTATGGAGTATACAAAGCTAATATTAAGGTCAGTTGAGGTATGGAGTATACAAAATAAATATTGAAGGAAATAGAGGTATGAAGTTGTTACGTGCTTAGGCGCGAATAAACAGTAACATAGAAAGAGTGAAAATAAAAAGCTTGTAAAAACTTAATAAACAATTTCTTGAGCACAAATATTTTCCAGAAAAGAAAAATAAACTTACGGTTTTAAGAATCGATTCCAAAATTGATCCAAAAATAATTCAAAATATAATCCACTAGTGAAATTGCAAACGTCCTGGTAATAAAATGTCCTAATAATTCCCAGTTCGAATGTTAGTGAAGCATCCAAGATGGAAGACGATGTGACGTGATGAAGTCAGTTCTGGTCTTATGAAATTCAATGAGCACAATTGTTTTCCAGATAAATAACAAAATAAATCCTCTTGATCCATACGAATTGAAATAATTTCCAGTACAAGGTAATTTTAAATAATTCAGAACAATACAACTTAATATTCTAACAGCCCAACTTCTACTAAATAGTTCGCTCTAAAACATCATGTATATACTTGTTTTTACGTAAACAAGGAAGGGGTCACATGATCTTCTAGAATCTTTAGAACAAATTTACGTTCAAATTATCTCGTGCACACCGTATGACCCAGATGAGAATCAGTTATTTTTACTCTCAAGTTCCAAAAATAGAAAGATGTTTATAACAAAGCTCCATAATGTCCTTGGAATCAACCAATCATTTTAAAAGCTTGTTTACAACTCTGAAGCCAGGTAAGAAATGAGGTCAACATCTGGTGTTTATTTGAAAAGTACTGGTCATCCCACTTTTTAAAAAATATATCTCCCAATGAATGAATCTTAAACTTAAAATGTCAAATTTGAATTTGACAAACAAACAATTAAAATAAAAATAAATGACAAATCAAATATACGTAACAGGAGTATACAAAGTAAATATTGAAATCAATAGAGGTATGGAGTATACAAAGCTAATATTAAGGTCAGTTGAGGTATTTAGTAGTCAAAACTAATATTAAGGTCAGTAATAGCGATAAATAGAGCATTCTAACGGATATGGTAAACTGCAAATAACTTTTAAATGACTGAATTACCACCTGTTTAAAATGTGGCACTTACACTGTTCAGGACGATGGTCATAAATCATTGTATTACATAATGTACACGAAGAATTTCATATTTGAATTTCAAATGTCCCTTTTATTTAATCAATTAATAAGAATGGAAAACAAATCTTCTAACGAGAAACAATTTAACAATCTCCCAAAAATATTTCGTAGCGGAAACTTAAGGATCGTCTTGAGTAGTAAACACTCACCATCAATAAACGTCTTATGCAAGCAGATCCCACCTCCACTGGAAATGTAAATATCTCGATACATAAACTATTCGAATAGAATTTACACAATGGTTTTAATGTACACAATGTACAGAATGTACACAATGTACAGAATGTACACAATGTACAGAATGTACACAATGGTTTTAATAAAGTCGGAATCTGTCTGCTGACGATAGACAAATGAATTTGCATGTACTAATAAATAATTTAGTGATTGCGCCATCAGGTTTAGATATGCAAACGATCTGGATTTATATATATATATATATATATAAATATATATATATATATATATATATATATATATATATATATATATATATATATATATATATATACAAATAATAACTTTTCACTTCAGCCCTGTGGAAGCGATTCAAGTGACGCATCCACGCTGAAAAAACAGAGAGCTGGAGAGACCTGCGCACGTCAGATAGCTAACGGACTCTTTAATTCAACAGTGTACGATGGAACCGGTGATAAGTTTTTCTATAGTGGTAAGGAAGGTTATATTTTAATACAGTGGAAAGGAGGGTTGTGTCTACTACATGTTTTAGTATACTGGTAAGGAGAGTTGTATCCGCTATATTTTTAAATATAGTGGTAAGGAGGGTTGTATCCGCTATATGTATTAATATAGTGGAAAGGAGGGCTTTTTCTACCACATGTTTTAGGATATTGGTAAGTAGTTTTTTCCTCCTACATGTGTTAGTATAGTGGTATGGAGGGCTGTTTCTACTACATGTTTAAGATATTGTTAACGATTGTTGTTTCTGATACATGTTTTAATACACTGGTAGGGATGTTTATTTCTAATACATGTTTAATATAGTGGTAAGGAGAGTTATTTCTACTATATGTTTAAGATATGTGAACGAACGAACAAAAAATAAGTAAACAAGCAGAACAAACTAACAAAATTATAATTTTAATTTCACTATATGCCTTGTTTGCTACCAACTTATAACATATTTGCAAATTGAATGTAGAAGTTTAAAAATAGATTTAAATGATAAAGTACGCCAGAGCGGACTTTACCTGTCGTATTAGAAGACGTTGGAGTGTTTTTTGCATACAGGTATTATAGTGTAACAGGTATTATAGTGTTATAAGTATTATAGTGTTACAAGTATTATAGTGTTAGAGGTATTGCAGTATTACAGGTATCATATTGTTATAGGCATTATCGTGTTATATTTTTCCCTCAGCCCAAGGTCAGTGTGAAGTAACATGTCATGTCCGTAGTGGATACACATCCTCCAGTGTGCAGAGGTACGGCCTCATGCCGGACGGAACACCCTGCACCTCCACAGCTACACTCAATGTAGCGGACACAAATGGCTATCCACGGGTGTCCGGTGTTTATGGAGCCTGTGTACAAGGATACTGTGAGGTATGCCATGAATTTAAAACAATAAATTCAGATATTAATTATATGAATTTTGTTGTTTTCGGTCAGTAATAGGACCACAGGACAACATACATGCCTTATAAGTGTAGCCCGCCATACAAAATCTCTTGAACCAAATTCTTATTGAAATAAAGCTCTGTTAGAAAACCACCTATATTAATATGCCAAGTTTTTCATTTTCTACAGGTTAAGGAACGTTTGACTGCAAACGTTTGATTAGAATTATTGTCACTTTGATATTTTGAATAAAATTAATTTTGTTTAGTAAAAATCCTTCACTCAAAAACATAACGAGCTTCTCAAATGATTGATATTTTTTATGATTGAATTTTGAAAAGACAGATATCCATTTTTGAGCCCTTAAAGAATTGCGTATTAAAAGCAAATAAACAGTCAATTTCTTCCTTACCTTCTACATATTTTAAATGCTTTGTTAGTTACTGCTTTGTTTCGAAAGTTTTGGGTAAAGAGAGCGGTCTTTTTATACATTGATGTGAGGTCATTGAGCAATCTTTATTGTCTGGTAAATCTTTATGGAAATAGTCTTTTTACACTGAATAAAGTCTCAAATGAGAGGAGAATCAGACGAAATGATGGCTCTTAAAAGTAACAGAAGAAATATGTTGATTTTGATTCTGGTACTTTAATTATTACCTGGAAATTGTGTAAAAATTAAAAGACCCCCCCCCCCCCCGGCAACAACAACATCGAGACAGGAGACTATTACTTATCAGTGGAGATGTGATATACATACATATCACATTTCATTAAATGCAACTTGTATCTACCAGGATATCTCATCTCTTTCTGGAGAATCACAATTATATCAGTCTAGGATTACTGCTCTTTAATTATTAGCATACGATAATGGTACGGACTAAGCATAACATTACACACTAGTATTTTGTGATAATGATACGTGTACAAATTACTGATGAAAAAACAGAAACATGTATGGTATTCACGATCTTTAATTCTCCTATATTGATTATATATATATATATATATATATATATATATATATATATATATATATATATATATATATATATATATATATATATATATATAAATTCTGAAATACGATCTAATATTTTATTTCGTGCAGAGCTTCGGCTGTGATAATTCCAACTTAAATATATTGCGTTACGACGGCTGTGGAGTGTGTGGCGGAGATAACTCCACGTGCGATGTCTATGAAGGAATATTCACAGACCCTACCACCGAAGGTGACCCATAGACTTCCTTAGCGTTATTAATTGCAGGTGAAACTGAGGTTGATAGTCTCCTCAAGTTTTTTTTTAGCGGTGTTAGTAAGTGACAGCGTGCTTGATTTCCGATTGGGAATCTGATATCTTAAGACACGTTAAAGCTTAAGTGGAAAGAAGTTTTTAGTTTCCTTTGAATCAGAGTTCTTAGACTTCCTTAAGTATAAGTGGACCCGATAATTTGCATCTAGATTAGACAGCTTGCACCCTATTAAAGTGCAAGGGACAATGTGGCCTGTTAATATTTCATTGACGGGCATATTTACTAATGAGGTGGATATTTGTCTCTGAATCAGAGTTTTTAGTTTCTTTAATGCTTAAATGTAAGTGAGGCTGATATTTACCACTGAATCAGTGTCCTTAACGTTGTAAATGTTTAAGTGGTAGGGAAGAAGATGCATGCCTTTGATTCGAAGGTCTCTAGCATTGTTAATTTTAAAATGAAAACGAGTTGAATCAGAAATCTATTGCATACATGTAAACGAGTTTAATCAGGGATCAATAACATTATTAGTCTATGCATATAAACGAGCTGAATCAGGGGTCTGAATGAATGTTAGCTGCATGTGAACTAAACGTTGTTATCATGTTAATGTTTAGGTAGTTTGGGTGGAAATTTGCTTCTAAATCGGCTTCAGTCTTGTTCGCACTAAAGTGGAAGTAAAATAGTCGCCATAGTAACCTTATCTTCCAGCAGTTTTTATATGCTTTATTATTATTATTATTATTATTATTATTATTATTATTATTATTATTATTATTATTATTGCAGGTAGTAGAATAGATATGTTCTGGTTGCCGAATGGGACTTACAACATACAGTTCTACTTTACATGGAGTACTATGCTGCAGGTTTATATAGGTTAGTTAGCACTTTTATATTGTTTTCAATATTGTTTTCAATATTTGTTCACAAAGATACAATAATATAGACATAATCGACACCTGACAATGCACTCTATGTGTCTTCATTCAGAAACAACACGTACAATTAAAGAACCACACATGACCCAAGATTTGAGGTATTGGTACAGTCCGATTTCATAATATTCATTGGTACATTATATGTCCAATAACACCTACATCAGTACGTACAACGTACACATTGACCTTCCTAAGAAGATTTAAGTTACAAATATTTAACAAAACCCCGAATGGTTAATTGTTTGGATACGAATATTAGTAGGAAAATGATCAAACTAGCATACATCTTTTAAAGGTTATTAACCCATGACTGTAATCTGTTACAGGTTATCATTTCATACAGATAATCTGTTACAGGTAATCATTTCATACAGATAATCTGTTACAGGTTATCATGTCATACAGATAATCTGTTACAGGTTATCATGTCATACAGATAATCAGGTTACAGGTTATCATGTCATACAGATAATTTGTTACAGTTTATCATCCCATAAAGATAATCTGTTACAGATTATCATGCCATACATATAATCTGTTACAGTATATCATCTCATAAATGAAATGCTGTTATAGGTTATCATCCCATGAATATAATCTGTTGCAGGTTATCATGCCATAAATATAATCTGTTACAGGTTATCATGCCATAAATATAATCTGTTATGTGTTATCATCACAAAAATCTACTAATCTGCTACAGGTTATCATCACATAAATGTATTCTGTTACAGATTATCATGACATAAATATATTCTGATACAGGTTATCATGCCATAAATATACTCTGTTACAGGTTATCATCCCAAAAATATAATCTGTTACATTTTATCATGACATAAATCATCTACTAATCAGTTACAAGTTATCATGACATAAATATAATCTGTTACAGGTTATCATCACATAAATGTATTATGTTACAGGTTATCATAACATAAATATAATCTATTACAGGTTATCATCCCATAAATGTAATCTGTTACAGGCTATCATGCCATAAAGGTAATCTGTTACAGGCTATCAAGCCATAAATATAATCTGTTACAGGCTATCATGCCATAAAGGTAGTCTGTTACAGGCTATCATGCCATGAAGGTAATCTGTTACAGGCTATCATGCCATAAATGTAATCTGTTACAGGATATCATGCCATAAAGGTAATCTGTTACAGACTATCATGCCATAAATATAATCTGTTCCATATTATCATGACATAAATCTAGCTGTTCAGTATTATAGAATGAAGTCGAAAATATTGTTAAGAAAGTAAGTTTTTCAGTATTGGGATTCTTATATCTTAAATGTGGCTAAATCACCTATCCCATCTTTAAATGCGATTATACGGCAGTACTATAAATTTCACCACTATGTTGATCAGTTATCTATGAAGACATTTAGCTTGTCATTGCCTGACAACGGAAGTTGGAAAATGGCCTTTCACAGACGGACGTGATAGAAAATGTGCAATGTGTTCTTTAAATGAAATCCGGAACGAATTCCATTATCCTTTTCGGTGTAATTATTTTCAGTCATAGAGATCTATGTAATGTCTTTAATATTACCAATATCCTAATGAATATAAATATAATTTCTCTTTCAAGTCTACAAGTAGAAATAATTGGAATGATGCTTTCAAAGTTATAGGTTTTTGTCAAAATCTGTTTTGCCCCTAATCTTATGTATGTTATCCCTTTCGTTGATGTACCATTTTCTTTATCTTCACGTATCAGTTTTGTGATATTGGTGAAACAAAATTATTTTCTATTTTAATAAAGTAAAGCCATGCACTGGCTACATAATTTTTCAACTGCAATCATGTATGTATGTATGTATGTATGTATGTATGTATGTATGTATGTATGTATGTATGTATGTATGTATGTATGTATGTATGTATGTATGTATGTTTGCATGGTTAAGTATTTAGGCTTTTACAAAACGTATCAAGAATAAAGGGAAACTGCAAGATTTGTAAAATTAAACAAATAATTAATTTTCCTAAAAAAAATGGGTAAAAAAGAAATGAAAAAGAACTTATTTTCGACGATCGATTTCCAAAAATAATAAAATAATTAAAAAAATAGTAATAAAAGGTCCTAATGCAAATGAGTTCGAGTCCTGATGAAATACAAAAAAAAGAAGCCGATGCCGTATGCTCTACTCAGGGATGTACTGATATGCAAACATTTCTTTGTTGAATCACAGAAAATAGTATTCGTCTTTTCAGTTCTGTGTAAATTTCGATGAATGTCTTGACCAAAAATTAATTTAGAACATTAGTATTACCATAGAAAAGAAACTTGAAATCCAAATAAAATAAAGAAAACAAAATAATTAGCTCCAAACTGGTCACTAAATAAACCACTTTAACTTTTCAAGTGTTAATGCAATACATATAGATTCTCAAAACATCAGCAATAAATCTAACACCAACGCAAAACAGATGCCCGGGTGTGGGTCAATAGTATGGAAAATAAAGTAACTGATACATATAATTTAACATGTATTCAATGTATGGCCTAGATTCTATATAATGAATCTTACTCTGAGAAAGAATCAAAAGATACAAAATGTTATTTACTTCAAAATATCACTAGTTTTGAATCAAGGTCAGGATCTAGGTAAATACGATGGTTTTACTAGGTTAGCATTCGATACAATGTTTAGATAAATTTTCTTACGTCAAATATAAAATAATCAGTCT
The DNA here is from genome assembly GCA_030141615.1 of Unio pictorum. Lineage (NCBI taxonomy): Eukaryota > Metazoa > Mollusca > Bivalvia > Unionida > Unionidae > Unio > Unio pictorum. The sequence goes on along the minus strand of JARLTB010000141.1, from coordinate 6,435,464 downwards.
ATTCTGAATTCTATTCCAATAAAACGTAATGGAATTAAAAAATTAATGCTTACAAACAACATTTAAATTAAATCAGATATAGATTAAATCAAATTCGCAAAAGATTATGTATGTATGTGTGTATGTATTTGTGTGTATATATGTATGTGTGTGTATGTATGTATGTATGTATGTATGTATGTATGTATGTATGTATGTATGTATGTATGTATGTATGTAATTATGTAAGTATGTATGTATGTATGTATGTATGTATGTATGTGTGTGTAGGTAGGTAGGTAGGTATCAATGTATGTAGGTAGGTTTGTAGGCAGGAAGAGGAAGAAATGTATATATGTATGTGTATATGCACTATGTTCCTCTTTCGATACTTTTTGTTGGACTAACGCAGAAATTTGCATGTTGAAGAATGGTTCAATAAAAGGATATGCAGTCTTAGATAATAAAGAAACATTGCAGTGGAAATAAAAAAAGACCTGACGCTCTCTTGATTACGTCTAACCATACCTAATTTTCAGAGTTGTGGACCAAGGATAGTCAAGCTGTTGTAGCAACATGTGTTACGACATCATCCATATACGATAATCGACTTAACCCAACAAGCTTCGCAGGCACTCTTTGGACATTCTTTTCTGCTGGTCAATATCTCTACTCCATTGGACCTATAACAGAACCTGTTCTTATAAAAGTAAGTAACCGCTGCATAAATCTGTATTTGTCTGAAAAGTATTCATGAGGCTAAAGATGGTCCGACGTTATCTCTTGAGTTGATTCAACCTTTAATCCGTTTCACCACATAAGCTGACACAAGAGAGGCTGATGTTTGTAATATAATAGTATTATTCAATGCAGATCAAACCACAGGAATTAAAGAGACATTTCAAAACACACACACACAAACACACACACACACACACACACACACACACACACACACATACACTTTAACTTGACCTCAATTACAACATCCAGAGTTGTGCATGTATTGTAAATTGTCCGCCATCTATGCTTTGGAAATAAAATATGTTTAAATAAAAATATATCTCGGGTCATCCTCTTTTTGAAGAAAACAAACAAAACCACGTTAAATGCGATGCGTTTATGGCCACATTGAAATTGCTTGAATGACATGGTTAATATATGGCGTAACAATTTGTACGGGCGCCATATTATTTCTACTGGCTAGACTCTTTAAGATAAACTGTAGTTGTAGTAGTAGTAGTAGTAGTAGTAACCGTAGTAGTAGTAATTGTAGCAGTAGCAGTAGTAGTAGTAGTAACAGTGGTAGTAGCCTTAGTAGTGGTAGTATCATCAGCAATAGTAGCAGTAATAGCAGCATCTCTTTGTCAGCATCCCGTTATGTCAAATTTATATTCCTTCCTACTACAGATACAACGTTTTCAGGATATATTTTAGCTTTTTTTGGTTGCTTATTTATATCGACAGCAACTCTGAAATACTGTAATAACTGATATCAAGCGTGTATTATTTTAATTGATCTTTGGCTGTGGCGTATGTTTAATGGTTATGTCAGCCTTGTAAATGTACGTTTCTCTATATATTTAGATGTAAAGAGACATCTTATATCTTCTCTATTTAACGATGATGTAGTTTAAATAACACTGCCATTAATTTATTTTGTTACAAAATTACTTGGAACAAATATTAATTGTAATACTGGTCACGTGAGGACGTTATTTCTGATTTCTACGAATTGAAAAATAGGCATAATAATCACGACGGACTATTCCTAATGCTATTATTTCTAAGAGGTCAAGGTCACGGTCAAGTATTGAAAGCAATACATTTGTTTGGTCTAATAAACCCTAGTCTGATTTTATTATGGAGATTTATGAACCATTAATATCGAAGGGTTCTATATCAATCTAGGATGATTCGGCTAATCCTACCGATATTAAAAATTTAAAGTACGCAGAAGCTTCTCAGAGTCTTTTATTGTCAGGAACTTTGCCTTTATCTGAGAAGAAGAGTGTTTCTTTTCAGGAAGCAGAAGGCACGTTTGTTAATGTTCCTCTCCATTGCGTAAATGTACAGTAAGACTTAGTCTCAGGGCCTGTAACAATTGGAAAGACATAGCTGGAGGCAAGGTTGTGGGTATTCCATTTGTAACCGAAAAGTCCTGTTTGGATCAGATATTCGATTCATTTGAAAAAGAAATCCCTGATTTTTCACCAGCTTGTGCAGTTATCTGAGCTAAGGTCAAACAAACTGTGGAGAATGATGTTGACAAGGAAAGTATTCGTTTTTCTGACACATGTATTGGTCAGGCCTTTGATGAGGTCACTTTCACTCCTGGTTTGGATCAGTCAGAAGGTATTGATTACAGTGATCCTCTTTTAACTACTCATTGTCTGTATTCTAAACGGAGTGATATACTTGTCGTCGAACAGAAAAACGATCATTTGATATCATGTTTATTTCAAAGGACCATTACTGAAACTGAAGCTTCTGACGTTCCTGTCTGTTATGTCATTAACAATGCAATTTTTATGAAAAAGGTAGGTATCGGTTGCTGATGAGTGGTCAGTGAAGTATCAAATTGTAACTCCAAAACCTTACAGACAGGAAATACTTAATCTGGCCCATGAAACTCCTTTGGCTGGTCATTTAGGGATTAATAAAACTTATCACAAGATCTTGACTCACTTTTATTGGCCAAAAATCAAACGTTATGTTCCCAAAAAATGTAGATCATTTCATGCTTGTTAAATGGTAGGAAAACCCAATAAGAAAATACCTAAGACTTAGTTGCAACATATTCTTGCATTTGACGAACCATTTAGTAGAATTATTGAACACAAATATTTTCCAGAAAAGAAAAATAAACTTACGGTTTTAAGAATCAATTCCAAAATTAATCCAAAAATAATTATAAATATAATCCACTAGTGAAATTGCAAAAGTCCTGGTAATAAAATGTCCAAATAATTCCAAGTTCGAATGTTAGTGAAGCATCCAAGATGGAAGACGATGTCACGTAATGAAGTCAGTTCTGGTCTTATGAAATTCAATGAGCACAATTATTTTCCAGATAAATAACAAAATAAATCCTCTTGATCCAAACGAATTGAAATAATTTCCAGTAGTTTAAAATAACTCAAGAACAATACAACTTAATATTATAACAGCCCAATTTCTACTAAATAGTTCGCTCCAAAACATAATTTATATACCTGTTTTTACGTAAACAAGGAAGAGGTCACATGATCTTCTAGAATCTTTCAGAACAAATTTACGTTCAAAAATCTCGTACACACCATATGGCCCAACTAAAAATAAAAAGATGTTTACAACAAAGCTCCATGATGTCCTTAGAACCAACCAATCATTTTAAAAGCTTGTTTACAACTCTGAAGCCAGGTCAGAAATGAAGTCAAAATCTGGTATTTATTTGTAAAGTACAGGTCATCCTACTTTTAAAAAAATATCTCCCAATGAATGAATCTTAAACTTAAAATGTCAAACCCGAATCTGACAAAAAACCAAAACAAAAATAAATGACTTAAATCAAATATATATAACAATATGACTTCATTTTCATAATGGGAATAATGAGTATCGATTGTCAGGAAAGGGGCGTAAGTGTCGTGCTGGTGTATACACATGGGTGAGACCAGATGGGTATGTTGGACTGGAGTCCATCAATGAAACGTAGCACAGAGAACAAATTTGGTTTTGTTTGATTCTGGATCTATTAGATAGCCATTTTAGGGCACAGATCAGTGTGTGTGTGTGTGTGTGTGTGTGTGTGTGTGTGTGTGTGTGTGTGTGCTCTCGTAGTACTCAAATGATGATCCAAGCAGCTGTATTTTGAACTTTTTGAAGTCTCTGGAGTATATATTGAGACTAACCAGCCATAATTGAGTTACAATATTCCAGTCTTGAAAGTACTAATGTACACACAAGTGTTTTAGTAGCATCAGCTGAAAGATATTTGCGGATGGAGCTGATGTGTCTCAGCTCAAGATACGCAGCCTTGCATATATTCATGACATGTTTGTGCAATGTGAGAGTATTGTCCAGAATAACACCTAGGTTTCGTACTGACCGTGTGAATTTAATGTTGGTGTTGCTGATATTTGTTGTCTGAGGTAAAGGATGTGAATGAAAAAGTCTTTGTGATGGGATCAGAATGGCGTCAGTTTTATCATCACTCGCCTACAGCCTGTTACATGTCATTCATGATTTCACATCGTAAATGCACATCTCTACACCTTGGATGGTATCATCAGCTTCAGTGGGGTGGCCAGACTTGTATATTTGGGTGTCATCAGTGTACAATTGGTGAAACACTAGATGATGATCTATGACACCTAAGAGTGGCTGAGTGTATATAATGAAGTGAACAGGTCCAAGAACAAAATCACTTGGAACACCCCAACATAGATCAACTGGGCTGGAGTGTATTTCATTTGCAGATACAAGTTGTGTCACGTTGACTAAGTAGGACTTGAAAACCAGTAAGGCTTTATTGTGAATGCCAAATACACGCTGGAGACGGTGAAATAATATAACATGGTCTATTGTGTCAAATGTTGCGGACAAATCAAGGAGGGTGGGGACTGTAATCGTTCCACTATCCAAAGCAGAGAGAATTTGCAATGTGCATAATTCCGATGAGATACAAGTTGGATTAGAACAACTGTGTCTAAGATTTTTTTTTATATGAACTGGTTAATTGACTGTTTAAGGAATGGTATCTAGGAGTTTTATGTGTATGAGTTTCCAGGACAGTCAAAGTGAAAGTTAAAATCTCCAAGAATAATCAGGTTGCCATCTATCGAATTTTCATACTCCAGGAGATTCTAAAAGAAGATAGATAGATAGATAGATAGATAGATAGATAGATAGATAGATAGATAGATAGATAGATAGATAGATAGATAGATAGATAGATAGATAGATAGATAGATAGATACTAAGTCTTAATAGTGATGAAATAAACTATAAGAGACAAAGTACATGTAATAGAAATCATGCTGTATTTAAAAATAAATACAAACTGTAATATCAAAACAGATATGTTGGTGTAGTCATTATATAGAAGATCTCTCCTTTGTCAATAATCAATACTAGTAGTACGTAATTCCTTTTATATTCCAGCCCAGGACAATGAAGAAAATTTAATCACGCATTATTCCAACTATCGCCAAAATTATTACGGGCAACGCCTCTATTAATGTCGCATGGCTTAAGCTAGATAACGTATGTTGTAAGCAAGTCGTTTTAAAGACGGCAGTTGAAACAACTATTATTAATATTATTAGTCATTTGTAATGAAAAAATTCATCATATAAATATAATACGTATGTGTATTTTCCTTTCAATTCATTTTATTCTTTAGCTGTACCAAAAATCAAACAACAGTAACACGGGTGTTTACTATGGTTACTCAATTCCGCTGTCCAATGTTAGTAAGTAGAGTTAATCTCAGTCTAATTTACAAATCACCAAGCACCACCAATCTATCATAGCCTTCTGTTTGATTGTGTGTTTGTCTTTTCTTTTGTTTTATATAATTATTTCTAAAGTTAAATCAATTGATTAACAACGGCATGCAATAGTATGGGTGAATTACTGTGTAATCTAACTAGAGCAGAAAGTCTGTCTTATTCTGGCATGACTCATTAAGTGTTAGACATATGGAAGTTGTCACTATATATTATTTATCGATAAAAATTTATACAATTTACATCCACGCAGTCAGGTCGATTTATCGTTGCTTCGAGGTCGGAAAATTTTTTTTTGAAATGAAAGTGGGGACTGTTGGGTACTTCGGCATGTAAATATTGAATTTACCGTAACCATTAAATTTCGTATTAGGTAAATAATATAATATCTTTGAACCAGATGATCTTTCTGCCTAAATTATTACAATATCGAATATACAAAAACAAAGGTGCAATAATGACTAAGTATTCAAAGTATGAAAACCAAAGATTGCATTTTTCTTCATAATTCACTTGCAACATTGACAACCTACTTGTTTGTTTTTATTTTATATACTGTACTGTATATTATAATGTATTATACAGGTTGAACCTGTATTGTAAATTCTAGTTCATTCTACAGGTAGCACATGTACTGGACCCTGTGTCCACGGCGTTTGGAATTCAACTTTGTGTGGCTGTATATGTAATACTGGATACTATGGTAAATCTCTCTCTCTCTCTCTCTCTCTCTCTCTCTCTCTCTCTCTCTCGCTTGTGTGTTGTGTGTGTATGCGTGTGCGTGTTTTATGTGTGTGTGTGTGTGTCGGTAGTTTGATTGTTTCTGTCACCAACGAATGCATGGCTTTCGCGAATACTCTTGTTATAAACTGAATGCTTTATAAAAGCATGTTTTCGTTTTAGATGAAAACATATATAATATTATTTGTTGTTGAAAATTATTGTATCAGTCACATAATAATTTATAATATTACAAATATAATTATATTTATGTTCATTTAATCGCATATTTATTACATGTGACGTATACCAAGGTGGTGGTCAAAAAGCATTTGTGACAGATATTCGGTGTAAATCCAAATTTGACCAAAACGTTTTGAAGAAGAAAAAAAGTCATTTTAGCTATTTACTATCTCATCTTAATGTAATAAGGACATGTTTTCCTTTGTAAGAATGGGAATTGCGCTAAGAATTTCCGGTATGCAGTTGCTTCTGTTTGATTTTACGTAATTTCTCACATCCACTACTCATTTTTTCACTTCTTGAGTCAGCTGTGTTTTAGGTTTATCGGTCCTGTCAGATAAATATCGTGACGGTTTGTTGGCATCTGTGCCAGTTATATCAATAGTATAACAAGTATATTGTAACAATTATATCAATAGTATAACAAGTATATTATAACAATTATATCAATAGTATAACAAGTATTTTGTAATAATTATATCAATAGTATAACAAGTATATTATAACAATTATATCAATAGTATAACAAGTATATTGTAACAATTATATCAATAGTATAACAAGTATATTGTAACAATTATATCAATAGTATAACAAGTATATTATAACAATTATATCAATAGTATAACAAGTATATTGAAACAATTATATCAATAGTATAACAAGTATATTGTAACATTATATCAATAGTATAACAAGTATATTGTAACAGTTATATCAATAGTATAACAAGTATTTTGTAACAATTATATCAATAGTATAACAAGTATTTTGTAACAATTATATCAATAGTATAACAAGTATATTATAACAATTATATCAGTAGTATAACAAGTATATTGTTTGTTTCAGCATCAATACTTCCTATATTTATCAACAAACTCTCTGATGTCAGCATAATGTCTTTTACACAGTGGTGTCTACAACAGAGTAAACTTAATCAACTCACTAAAGTTACAGTTTTTAGATTACACCTTATGCGACAATTAAAACACACACACACACACACACACAGCAAAGCCATATGCCATAAGGCAATGACAACTTAATTTTAAGGGGAATGTGTGGGGGTAGTTCGGCTGCGATTTTCTTTTGAGCTCAATTATTTTATTTTATTTTAATTTTAGAATTGTTTTTTTTCCCCCAGATAATATAATGGACATTATGTTGTGTTATTTTGCTATCAATCAGAACAGTATATCGCTTCCAGCTATTGACAGATGGAACGTTTGTTTGAAACAATCTCGGGGTCCTGTCTCATATGATTTTAGTTTTGCTCCCTAATATAATTACGGTAGTCCATGGTAGATATCGCGACCTGTTCATAAATACTGCGGTACAAACGTTTTCGTGGTAACACACGGGCGAATCTGTTACTTGCACCACAATATTGTATACTGCTGAACATACAAGTTTGTAGCAGGTACGCAGTCTGCAGGATTCAATATATAGTGAATTTCATTATTACCTTTTAAATTTACATTAGCAGAAACATATTTGTGACAATTTAGTTCACTTTCTTAGGTACCGCGTGCAACACTACCTGTGACAAAATCTGCTATAACGGAGGAATACTGAATAAGACGAGTTGTGTTTGTCAGTGTACGGATCATTGGTTTGGTACTCGCTGCACGTTGTGTCGCAACCCGTACACCGGGCCGACATGTACAAGCTGTAAATACACTAGCTGCCTGAACTGTGGCACCTTCAACAATGCCACGTGCAGGTGTGAATGTTTACCTGGCTATGGAGGTCTTCAGTGTGAAAGTAAGTTTAGGTCTACATGGAAAAAAAAACACACAAAATAATACGTTTTATCTACAAATGGTATAACAAAGCAGCTAAACACAACCAATCAAATTGTATAATGACAATTGGATTATCATATCAGCAAAGTTAAAAAAAACGTCTTGAAAATAACAAAAATAATTGTATAATTCATGTTATACATTTATTACATTCAGTTTTCTCAACTTTAAATGTTGATATTATAATTACTTTTGATAAGTTGTTGAAACTGAGTCTGTTATTATTTCAGTATGTCATACCAAAATACTTGAATGAAACATACACTAGTATTCATTCCAAATGCCCATTCCAATTTTGTTTCATCCCCTACCAAGTTTGGAAATGAAAAACATCAATGACATATGAAGTGCACACGACTTAGGCGTTTCATGAATCAATTTACAATTTCTAACTTGTTTGTCGTCAGATGGCCTCTAATATTATCATATTGTTCGCGTTTCAAACCAAACTGCCAATTTTCGGAAACTGAAGTTCTTGTTGCAAGAAAACAGACTGCTCATTCTTTTTCGGTTCGTAGGCTAATCCATTTTCATTGAATTCTGTGTCGTTTGAGTGTCTGGTTTTAATATTTCTTAAACATTTTGTATAAAATGTAAAGGTGCAAGTCTTATGAAACTATACTTATATCTATACTTATATAGGTTTGAACAAGATGACAGTGGTATAGATCTCTGGCGACTGAATGAAGAATGAAATTTCTAAATGTTTAGTTTTGTGCATGCTTATCCTTGATGTGGTTTTATAAATTTAAAAATGGGCGGATACAGTCATATATATATATATATATATATATATATATATATATATATATATATATATATATATATATATATATATATATATGTGTGTGTGTGTGTGTGTGTGTGTGTGTGTGTGTGTGTGTGTGTCCTATCCACAAGGTCACAGAATGGTGTCAGAAAGATTTACACACATATAATATATTATCTAACTAAAAATCCTGAATAAGGTCATTATAGATAACGTCTGAAACATATTTTGTATTGTGTCCGACTTTTAAACTCATTGTGAGGTAATATGTTAATTACTTGTATTAACTAAAACTATTTTTATAACTGATTTAAAGGCTATTCTAAGGTACAATTTAGGATGTGTCTTGTGTGTGTGTTTGTCTGCGTGTGTGTGTGTGTAATTTGGATTTCTAACGTAGCTTTAATAATTAATCAGTCATATAGCTACGATGTCATGTCCGCAGTGTGGCATTTAATAGTGATGTCTAGCACTGGGCCATCATATGTTGCATGATGTCCCACCCAACATATCATCCTGACACCTGGAGGACCAATTCAAACAATAATCTCAAAATGCTTAGCGCCAAGTGAGGCAGCTGTTAGTAACATTCTGATAAGTGTTTGATTATGACTTGTCCGGGGTTTGAACCCGCGACCTCCTGCATGCGAAGCGGATGCTCTAATCACTTAGGCCACTGGGGGTGGTGTCCCTTGTGTGAACCACTGTATTCAGGTTCATGCAGCGTTCGAATATGATTTTTGAGTATCTAAACTGAAGACAAAATGCAATCCCACCCATCACCGTCGTCCCATTAGCCCCACTCTGAGTCCATGCAACATAAACCAACATCTTTCGTATATGTCTGTTAGTATATATAACATGCTTCTACAATCAACTTTCGCTAATTACTATCTGATACTGATACAATATTGGATGCATCCGTTTATTTGAACATTTAATTCCTAGTATGTAAGTTTAATGTCTATGTTGCTTCTCTTTCGTTTCTCACGTCAAATGTAAATATCAAAGCAAAGACTGATTGCGTGAACTGGAAATAAGCTTAAACTGGTTGCTCAATCTTTTGTTGTTTTCTTTTGTTTTTTTTTTGTTTTTTTTTTAGGTTTAACGTCATTTTTCAGCGGCCAGTATTATTGGTGGAGGAAGAACCCGGGAAACATCCCTGAAAGAACCACCGACCCACGTGAAGCTACTGGCAAGCTTTCTCACATAACTACATTAGCCGAATCTTAGACTCGAACCTACGCAGACAGAGGTGAGATGGCAGTGATCCGTAACGGACAGCGCTTTTGTATTTCTTGCTGTGGTATTTCATAAACTTTCTTCGTGTATAATCGAAATAAATACAGTTTAAAAAATTGCGCCAAATAGTATGAAGCAAATTTCGGTACGGACTGTAAGGACGTTATCTTATCTGCAATGATTTCGCGCGTGCAGTTAGCTATATTACCATTTTTCATTTACTTGCTGCAAAGGTCTGTGGATACCAATGTGTAACTATCTGAAAAATCTACCGCATTCTTCTCACATGATTATGATGAAGAAGAAAAAATATTTATCTTACTACAACCTGCTAGCACGTTATACGAAACGGTCTGTTCCATGTCTCATTGTAGTGTATTGTAACAACACTCTGTCCACGTGTGCGACTAATGCAGCTGCCGGGAAATGCGTCACGGACAACGTCAATATGGAGACCAAATGCAACCTGGCATGTGGATTGTGTGGTAGGTCTGTTTGTTAGTATCGATGTACATAATTGCAACCTGGCATGTAAATTGCTTAGTAGGTGTATTGCTATTATCAAATTATGTAATTGCGAAATAGGTTTATTGTTATCATGGACCTACTCAAATTACAATTTGAAGTGGATTGTGTCGTAGATCAATTGTTACTATGAATTTGTCAAACAATAATTTAAATTTCTTTTGAATTATGCGAATTTTTCATCTAAATTTCAAGTAGTATACACCCTAATATGTTACCATGCATTTTTTTCGAGAAGATCAATAATGAAAAATTTGAACACACTGAGACCAAAGAAGTAAAATGCCTTGATTCCTACCAACGTAGTATATAAATAATGGTATGTATGTATGTATGTATGTATGTATGTATGTATGTATGTATGTATGTATGTATGTATGTATGTATGTATGTATGTATGTATGTATGTATGTATGTATGCATGCAAAGATAGAGAACAAGAACTGAAAACAGTGGGCCAATTCAAATATCTTGGTTTCATAATCACCAAAGAGGGATCAAGAGCTTACATGTCGTCATTAGCAGCTCAAACAACGGCAACTGTGTCAAAGCTAAGACCCATCTGGAGAGACAAGAATATCCGTCTGAAAACTAAATCAGACTATTGAGAGCACTAGTCATCTCAGTCTTTCTGTCTGTGAGTCCTGGATCCTGACAGCAGAATTAAGATGAAGAATCCAGGCACTTGAAATGAGATGCTACTTACATACATATCCCTGGCATCTCTTACATGGACCGCATCACAAATGAAGTAGTGCGTAACACCATCAGGCACAAAATGGGCCGTTATGAAGACCTCCTCACCGCTGTTTAAAAGAAAAAGCTGAAATGGTATGGCCATGTCACTACGCCAACGGTCTATCCACAACAGTACTGCAGGGAAGTGTCCATGGTGGCAGAATTAATGGTAGACAGAGAAAAAAGTGGACTGACAACATCACAGAATTGACCAGGAAAGGTGTTGCGGAGACACATGCATTGGCACATGATTGAGTCAAGTGGAGGGAACTGGTCAGATGTTCAGCAACACAGTGCCTTAACGACCAAACTAGGTCAAGATACTGATGATGATGATGATGTATGTAGACATTGTGATGTAATTTTAGTCATCCTCAAAACATTCAAAACGGAAATAAAGAAGAAAAGTTTAATAATTATTCAAACTGGGAACATAAACCTTTTTCTAAAAATTTTCTAAAACGTCCTTGACCTTCTGAGAATCAAAGTCATCACTAGACCCATCACAGGTTTCATTCATTGGCTAAATAGATAGGCATCTCTTACGAGAAGCAGAAGGGAATTTCGGGTTCTGTCTACAATTCAGGAGCCGAAGAGGTACCCAGCCCCCCCCCCTAAAAATAAGCTAAAATGATATGTAGCATATGCTATCTTGGAAACAATTAATTCCTATGTGCGGTTTTACACTTTGGATACGTTTCGATGCTGTGACTGAAAATGTGTTTCAACTATAATTATTCTTTTGGTGTGTTGGTAACCTTCATTATAATGAAAAATAAATGAATTTATGCTTAGAAGTCGGATGGATGGATGGATGGATGGACGGAGGGACGGATATAAGTGAGTGTATTGCAATTCATTTAGGATCTTTGGAGTCATAGATACTAATTATATTTTTCTAACTTCGTATGTTTTGCATGCTATGTGCAGTTTCACAAGAACCCCAAGCGTACTGTGCCACAACGAATCAGTATTCGACAGGAAATTGTTCTACCACGGTATGTACTGATATCATATAGGTTTATTTCAATTATTTTGAATTTTAGTTTATACAGTGCTTCCTTCCTTTCTTCCTTTCATTCTTTCTTTCTTTCTAAAGTTCGTGTTCACATTCTCTTTTCTTTTATTCTTTCGCAATAAATCACGCATTGAATATACATTTATTACGGCAATTTATGTGAATTTATTAAATATACCACGCCTTGAATATACATTTATTACGGCAAACTAATATGCATTTATTAAATATACCACGCCTTGAATATACATTTATTACAGCAACAATTGTGAATTTATTAAATATACCACGCCTTGAATATACATTTATTACGGCAACTAATGCGAATTTATTAAATATACCACGCCTGGAATATACATTTTTTCGAGCTACAGATGTAAAGTTATTCAATAAATCAGGCCTTAACTAGACATTTATTACAGCTAGTGAAATTAATTTATTTAATAAGTCATGCTTTGAATATACATTTGTTAGACCTACTGACTTTAATTTATTCAATACATCACGGCTTGAATAAACATTTATTCGAGCTACAGACGTAAAGTTATTCAATAAATCAGGTCTTGACTAGACATTTATTACAGCTAGTGAAATTAATTTATTTAATAAGTCATGCTTTGAATATACATTTATTAGAGCTACCGAGTTTAAGATTTTCAATAAATCACGATTAGAATAGACATTTATTTCAATCTACTGATGCTAGTTGAATAAATAAATCAGGCATGGACTAGACATTTATTACTAATATTGATGTTAATGTATTCAATAAATAATGCTTTGACTAGACATTTATTAGAGCCACTGATGTTAATTTATTCCATAAATTATGTCTAGAATGGATATTTATTTAAGAGTTATTGATGTTAAGCTATCAGATAAATTTCTCCTTGAATATACACATACATTTATATAGAGTAACTGATGTTAAGTTATCGGATAAAACTCTCCTTGAATATACAGATACATTTATTTAAAGTCACTGATGTTAAGTTACCCAATAAATCTCTCCTTGAATATACACATACACTTATTTAGAGTTACTGATGTTAAGTTACCCAATAAATCTCTCCTTGAATATACACATACATTTATTTAGAGTTACTGATGTTAAGTTACCCAATAAATCTCTCCTTGAATATACACATACATTTATTTAGAGTTACTGATGTTAAGTTACCCAATAAATCTCTCCTTGAATATACACATACATTTATTTAGAGTTACTGATGTTAAGTTACCCAATAAATCTCTCCTTGAATATACACATACATTTATTTAGAGTTACTGATGTTTATTTCCCAGATACGACCAAGATTTAAATATTGCCATCGCACGTTTAAATTATTTCATATACATACTTACTCGTTTGTTGAAGAGTTCTATGAAATTCCCTTTACCGTTCAATAATATACGAAACACTAATTTCTTTGACATCACGTTTCTGTTTCTTTAAATAAAGTACTGCCGGTCACAATTATAGCCCAAATGTCAACATATGTTATCATGTATAAATTGTCTAAGATTAATGTACGTCTCGTCTCAATTTGTATCACCGATAACGTATCACAGATTAACGGTTTATGCATTTTTATATCACAAATTAATGGAATCGCAATGCCTATTTGTCGTCTGTGCGGTTTGTAATGCGATATTACCTAAAATATTAGTCTCCAAGTAAAACAAATTGTTGATCCCAGAATGAATCTTATAATTAACAACTAATATTTTTCAAAACATATTTTAATCAGTTTTTTTTAAACACCGGTGACTAGTGTTAGACATCTTGTTCCAGACTTTCCTTTTAAGACCTTTGCGCAGTGGTTAATATCAATAGCCATTTATGTACATATGTTTTTATACGTTTAAACAAATGCGATCTCAACACGTTTTCTCGAAGTATGAAGTCTAAAATCATATAACCTCAGGTACGTATAATATAAATGAAAGGAACACGTGTTTGCTATCAGAAGTCAACAAAATCTTGAATGAAAATGAAAACATGTATACAACAGTCAATCTTGCCTTGCCACCAATTAGCAGTACGCGTGTATCATAAACCAGATCAGAAACAAGAATTGATTAAATTTAATTTTGCACTTAAAAATCTGAAGTAATCTTCCATACTCACGCAAAAATATCATGTGTGTTTAATAAGATAAGTAATTTCCGGTAACGAAAGGTTTATTTTTCTTAGTGTCCTTGGTGGTCTTTTTCCTGTGAAAATTGCCAGTGTGCGAGCCTGGATGGTGTATGTGACGGAAGATACGATTGTCTCGATGGATCAGACGAGTGGACAAAAACGTGTTCAGGTTGTATCACAATAATGTACAAGGTATATGATACTAATAATCCCTGATTGCAGTTAACTTATTGAGCTACTATAGATTTGGTGCTATGAGCGGGACTCAAACCCACGACCAATTGACTCTACGCTCTTCCGACTAAGCTGCCACGAATCCCTTTGGAAGGAGGAGATTATTAGTAATTTTTACGATATTACGTTAATTTTTTTGTTCACCTTTGTAGTCAGGTACTAACAAGATTGTGACATAAAAAGTTTGGTATGCTACATGTATACAGTTCTCTGTAGAATCGTGACAATGGATGAGTGAATGCATCTAGAGAGTCCATTGACACTTGTTGCAAAAATAGGATTCTCTAATTTACATATGTTTGTTCAAACGTTTGCGTGCAAAGTTCATATTATAAATCCGCTCATGTTAGAACCACGAAACTTGATAATTGTATGTACGACTCTTTTAAATACACGTCAACCACAACATGTTATTCTATTTCAACCAAAGAATATCACCGTGACCTATGTTTTGTCATATTAACGTCTGTTAAGTATTTGTAAGTGGCTTATAATTACATTTAGTTCTCCAAGTCGTATACAGCCTAGTCTGTATAGAAGACCCTTTCATGAAAAGGGCCAACGAAGGTAGTTCTCGGTATTTTTCTCAAGTGTCAACATTTGATATTAATGACTGTGTATTGTGTATTATAATTTACAGACTATTTGTATATTTGGTACATGTGACATGTAAGGTGCTAGAAAAGGGGACTGAGTGCATTTGCATGTGTGACATTAGTACCGTATCAAGTTAATTACTGATGCATGAACTATGATATTTGGTACATGTGAGATGTAAGGTGCTAGAAAAGGGGACTGAGTGTATTTGCATGTGTGACATTAGTACCATATCAAGTTAATTACTCATGCATGAACTATGATATTTGGTACATGTGGCATGTAATGTGCTAGAAAAGGGGACTGAGTGTATTTGCATGTGGGACATTAGTACCATATCAAGTTAATTAGTGATGCATAAACTATGATATTTGGTACATGTGACATGTAAGGTGCTAGAAAAGGGGACTGAGTGCATTTGCATGTGGGACATTAGTACCATATCAAGTTAATTAGTGATGCATAAACTATGTGTATAATATTGGCCACACTGGACGTCTCTCCAATGTTGCTCAAAGCCTCTAACTTTCCTACTAAAATATGTTTTAAAAACATGTATGTTGATAGTAATTTTTGAATTTAAAAATATATAAATAAACGTTGATTTTAAAGTATTTAGAATCCATTGTTTGTATCACAGTTTTCTAATTTCATATAAAACAAAAAAATATATTGAGTTTTTTTTAAAGAGTTCATTTTGCGTCATTTCTACCCAGCCAAAGCGGTCAATACTTATTAGGTCAATACTTATTAGGTCAAAACGACATTGGGATGATTTTATTTTCTGCACGATATTTAATGCTTCGTTTGACTGCTGGCACGATCAATAATTTTTTATATGACTGCTGGCACGATCAGTAATTTTTTTATATGACTGCTGGCACGATCAGTAATTTTTTATATGACTGCTGGCATGATAATTAATCCTTAGTATGACTGCAGGAGATTGCTCACATTTCATGCCTAGTCACTGTTTTGAGCTATAGGTGTCATTTGCTAAAATCTGATTGCATTTACCTCCAAATGGCGTTGATTCGCTTTAGTTTGCTCATTGTCTATTAAAATTAAGCTGAACATCGTTGTATAAATACCTAGCGAAATGCTTAACGGCAATTTCAAGGATAAAGTACATCAACATTTTAGTGACGCAATCATTAAGCATGGGATCCTGTTTAATCCAGTTTCTGTCACGCGCTATGATGTAAACATGGAACACATTTGCTTTTGGGAAGACGTTGTCATACAAATATAAACAACGACGTTATAGTGTCATTATTAATAAACAAACCTTGGGAAACCACCGGCAAGGAAATTACGACAGACAAGGTGAAGAATTAAAATTTTTAAATAAGATTGTTTACGTTTTACAATTTATCAACAAATAAGGTGACGAAATTAAGAGGAGTTAATTTGCTTACTCAGAATCTGTACTGCAATGCGTCCATATGCTATCGCGACTCTATGAAGAAAATAAATTATTCCGACACGCCTATTTCATTAGTCATTTTTATCTCCTCATGCCGACCATCTATTTATCCCATACATTGAATTCATTGGACTTTTAGGTCTCATTGGAATAAACATTACTTATTTCCTATCAAGATTAGATTCTGGTAATATTTCCAAATAAGTTCTGATATCCGTAAAGATTTATTTAAACATTTTGACGGTCGTCTGATTTGAAACATAAGAAAAAACCTTGATTTCCTACAACAGCAACGAGTAATTCCAAAATCGCCATCAGATGGCGATTGCGTCAGCAACATAATAGAGAGAATTAATCCGTTTTCAGCGAATAAATGGCATAAGATAAATATTTTCTTATTTTGCTTCAACAGGATCATCCAGACAGACGTGCTTGAGGTTCTCACTCCTGTGTCTGCTACCAGTTGCTATAATTATGTTCCAGCACCTCCATTAAAGAACGAATATTCATCAATGTATATATTACGATTTTTCCTATGGATCAAACTGATGAAATCATGTTTGACTTTTTAGCCCAGTTAGGAATATTTTATTTCTGAATGTCTACCGTACATAATTTAAAAACTTTATCCTTGAGTTTCACCCAAAATACACGTATTGATCGATAATATATAACATGAAACTAAACATTATATAGTCATTTGTTTAGAGATAATACGATTTATTGGCATTTCTATGAGTTTTACTCTATATAGAAAATAACACATTTAGCATTGGATATAAAACTTAGTTTGATACGCATTTTATCAAATTTTATATTTGTTTTAGATATATGTCTATCAAGTATAAACGTATAATATGCGTAACAGTAATGATCAGTTTGATGCTTCGTGTCAGGAATGGTGTCAATATATTTGTCAATATGTACAGATTGTGTTTTATGGAACAGAATGAGTTACTTACATATAATTATTTGTGCTTTTGTACAATGCAGATATAGATGAATCACCAAATCAAATGGTAATGGAACTAGAAAGGATTATTTAACATTATCTATTTCATACTAGTTTCTTTTAGTGTGACCTCTTTTAGTTTGGTTCTGTGTCTAAAATCATTGTTTGTCACAGAAGTTTTAATAGTAATTTACTCGAAATACATTAATCAAAATCAATTTATTCCATTAATGAAGGCCTCCAACGCATAATATAAAATTCTATTTGTGATATACAAAATTAGAAATCGGCATTTTATTAATACAGTGGAAGAATATATTCTTAATCTACTTCTACACCTATTTCTGAACAATTTTATTTTTATGATTTTATTAGGATAAAGAAACAAAAAATTCTATCCTAACAAATCATCTGTACAAGTTACGTGTTAAACTATACAGCGTCACCACATCACCGCTAGACATACGCCAGGCAAATTTTTCAATGCTTAGTTGTACATACTTCTTAGATATTCGTTTCGAATAATATCAAATTCTGGGCAAACGCAAAAACAAACCAAAAATCATCATCTATTATATAAATCTTTCTTCTCCCAGGCAGTTCACAAAAACTGAATCTTTTATCAATTTTCTTCTTCATCCTATTTCAAAGATTATTTTATGGCTAGAACACTTTAGTTGCACTAAAGGTTTCCTAAATCAAAATGGTATATTATTGTACGAGAGGTATATTCACATGATAGTAAGTATTTGTATAGTCAGTAACGTTTAGGGGAAGTATAAATATGGGAAAGTGTAGAGGATGGCATCCAGGGCTCTATAAATGTATTTGATTTATTGACAAACTCGGAAGTTGAAGAGCATGACTGCTCCTCACATTTTCCGTCTTACTGATCGTTTAATGTGACAATAGCACAGACGAATGGGGAACAGTTACAATAATTGGAAGTAAATGTGCTAAATGCTAATATAGATGAATATCTAATCTTTGGCTCAATGCACGTTCCCACTATGATGAAAACGGTATACAAAAGTAAATTTCAATCTTAAAGGAAAATGCAAACACCATGTTGGAAGTGAGAATGTAAAAAACTCAAAATTTTGACAAATTGGTACGCTTACATAGATTCCGGCTTCATCCATGATTACAAGAGGAGGAAACATAAATCGATGCGCTCGCTTTTCCCAAAAATTTTTCACAGATTAAAGGGACATAACTCCTTCACAATAAAACTAATTAGATTATTTTTCTTTACAGTCTATCCCTTTCCTTATATATATATATATATATATATATATATATATATATATATATATATATATATATATATATATATATATATATATATATATATATGTCGACGCCCCTGCTTATTTTATACAGGGTAAGGTAATGAACATAGGAGCTGTTTTATAACAAGAGAAATGGTTTCCTCTGTCATACTTCTGTGTGTGTAAATATGTGTGTGTACTTTTTCGCCATATATTTTTCTATTTGTAGATCTTAAATATATTGACTCTCTTTTGATGTTGTTTTTCAATATTTCTCTTTGCCATATATAATAGTGTTTCTCATTGCATTCCTATCAGAAGAAGAGATCTGTGACATTAACCATGGGTATCCTTAGACGAGATCATGTGAAACTAACCACTTAATGATTTTTTTGAATTATGGATTCTTTTTCATGCACTGGTTTAATATATGCAGGAAAATACTTACTTTACATGTTTTACCATCTGGAGGCGTTATTTCATATTGTTTACATGAAACCATAATGACATTTTTGAGACAACGATTATACGTACACATTAATCGCGTGCCTGACTACTTGCATTTGCTATACCAATGACAGTTTTATGTTTCTTTACTTTCTATCAGGCCTTAACTATACACTATGGGTAAGGGAAGGTCAAGGTCATGGCTGAAAGGTCATCTAGTTCGTCTGATATAATGATAATACGAGTGTTCAGATGAAGTTTTACCCTAGACTTTCATGTGATCAAACATAGGATTCGTTGTTTGCTTCTCTTGCGTGCTTATCGGAATACACTTTCCTTCTCTGTAGCTCGATATCATAATCGCCCTAAATCCATATCATCATCCAACCCCTGAGTGCATCTTAGAAATCTTGTGACTTCACAAATGAAACTAAACATCTCGGAAATAAGGCATGACCTATAAACACTAAAATTGTACGACTGGCAAAAGCTTTATTAAAGGCCTAGAGTACAAAGCAAGGTAACTTCTGTCAAAAAGTATTACTTTGTACACAACATATCATTACCTGTGTGCAATTAATGTTACAATCCACACCGAATGCATATATTTGATTGAAACCCTTTAGATTGGTTAAAACAGTCGAACACGGTACTTCGACTATTTAGGCCAGTGATGCACATAATAACTGGATAATGTTTATGTTAAAAAGTAACCGAATTTGGTTATGCATTCTGTAATGTTACGAAGAGACATACAAGTAAATAGTAGAGTACATACAAATTAAGGATGGACATAATATAAAATAATTTAGAAAAACTTGAGTTTCACAGAGGAGGAAAACAAATCGTCTATTGTTGCCATATGGGATTTGAATGGTTCTCAGTTTTATGTTACATTTAAAAGAAACATAATAGGCAGTATTCAGAAATGATAAGGTATCACGGTACAAACTGTTTTTCCATAGTCCTCAATGCTAATGTTTTGTGAAATAAATCTATTTTCTATCATAATTCAGCATGCATGTCACACAATGTTAGATTGCCGATTTGACAAGAAAAAACAAAAATTAGTAATAATTTGCATGTAAGAGATATAACTCTGCTGGAACTAGACAAGGGTAAGAGTTATCTCGTCACAACAGACACATTTTCACCAATGTGTGCCACATTTTTACATAAAAAATCATAAGAGATATAAAATATGATCTATATATGAATTAACATAATCTCGCATGCTGCCAAGAGGCTTAACTTTTTTTTAAACCTAACAGAAAGTACAACTCTTACATAATACACCAACCACACCTAGTGTTGTTGTTTATTTCTGAATGAATTGTTCCCTACAAAGAAACTCCACCCACCTGGGGTTGTACAATTGCTACCGTTATACCTATAGCCAAACTCAATTTTTTTCAATAATCTGTGATATTGTTTAGGACTGTACAAGTAACAAGTGTGCTTTGTCTCGCTTGTCAAAACCAGTTTTATGAGGTACCATGCTGTGTGTTTTATATTAATGTGTATATAATGGTCATTGAGCTCTTGTGGCTGCTGCTTCTGCCGTAGCTGTAGCTGCTGCTTTCATATTTGTACTTTACTACCAAAGTACATTTCCGGAATAAAATGAATTGTTTTAAATATTGGCTGTGTTTTATTTATTTCAATATTTGTTTAATTTCACATGGGTGATATGGGTAAATCACGTTGTATTATATTATGTAATAACAAGGTCACATATCAATGTATCAAATAGTATATACCTCTCCTTCTTCAAAAAGTACAATTCTTTTCCCATAAACATCAATGCTAATGTTTTGTGAAATAAATATACTTCTTATCCTACTTCAGCATGCATGGCACATGGCAAACACTTTCATAGAGAACAATGTTAGTTTGTCAATTTAACAAGGACAAAACCAGGTACTCTGTTGGATTTAGGAAGAGATAACTCGGCTGGAACTAGACATGGGTAAGAGTTATCTAGTCATAACATACGCATTGTCACCCATCTATCCTGTTTGTCTGCCTTTGTCACATCGAGATCAAGTTTGAAAGCTGATACGTATTGTACATTTATATTTCATTTCATTGTAACTAATATTTACTCATCCATTGGCTCATTTTCATCAATGTTTGACCTTTGAACATTACTTCAAATTACGAGAAAACATATTTGATATATCTAGATTGTGACAATCCTCTCTTAAGATTTGATGCAACTATAGTTTCACGAACTCCATTACACTAAGTTGAATACTTAAGATAGGGAAGGATAAATATTCACCCTAAAGATGAAGACAAAAAAAATACACAAATAATATTACATTTATTGACATATAACACTAATCATGCACACACTCACACATTGCCACTAACACTACCTCTCGTGCTGATAAATGTTAAATGAAAATATAAACTGTTTTTTGACGGGTTTGTTTAACAACTAGAAGGCTTGACATAGTCAGATTTTTTACTCTAAGTCATTCAGCTTCAACTATACACGTGCATGTAATCTATATTAGAGCCTCAAAGTGAAATGAAAGACGAAGAGATCCAGAAGGAAGATTAACTTCAGTTATTGCCATTATTGCACACCAGTTGTTTCCCTTGAACCGCAATATAAACGAATAAGTCTTTTGGCATCAATTTTATGGCATACTACATTTGGCACTTCCGATATGGGAGAAGTACTGGATTTGTAGTCGACGATTTGTCGTCTAGTTCATTGATACAGTTCTATGTCAGCACCCGACACCAGAAAGAGATCTCCATTCGATATTTAGGGGCCCCGAGTGGCCGATTAGTCTAAAGCGCCATCCGTTACGGATCACTGCCGTCTCACCTGTCTCCGTGGGTTCGAGTCTCAGATTCGGCCAATGTAGCTTCTCGTGGGTCGGTTGTTGTTTGCGGGTATTTCCCCGTGTTCTTCCTCCACCATTAATATTGGCTGCGATGTATAGCCTATCGTGTGCTGA
Source organism: Unio pictorum (assembly GCA_030141615.1). Classification (NCBI taxonomy): domain Eukaryota; kingdom Metazoa; phylum Mollusca; class Bivalvia; order Unionida; family Unionidae; genus Unio; species Unio pictorum. The sequence continues at coordinate 6,412,885 of JARLTB010000141.1, read as the reverse complement.
AAACTGGCGTTAAACCCTACAACAACAACAACAACAACAACAACCATTCGAAATTTACTCTAATCTAATTTTCATGTTAAGTACAAAATTAATAACATTAAACTATAAAGATGGTTTTAAAGCCATTTAAAATTAAAATAAGTGAGTCAAGATATACCACTCAAGATATACCACTTAAACATAAAACGTTTTTATTATGAATTAATTTAATGTACTCATTCTTATATAATATTCTAAAACTTATGTCAGCCACCGTGACCCTAAATCTATATAGTATGTGTTAATAATTAAACAATACTACATTTTACGTGTAATACATGAACTAAATTATAACTGTAATATATGCACTATATTTGGATGGGTATCCGATCTTGATGAGTATTAAATATCTATAATTCTAGAACAGACTTTAAAACAAGACAGGAACACATTTTAAGTAAAATATTTTCGTATGCTTTGTACATTGTCGTAATATAATCTGAGACATGCATACTCTTCCTGGTCCAATTCATGAAGGCACTTTTAAATATCAGATCGCCTTAGAATAACTTGCCGAGACACAGGGAGAGGGAGAAGTTGAGCAAAGAAAAATGTCTTGATAACAGATTTTTTTATGCACATCACTGAAATTCTTGATAAATGCTTGCCTCGAAAGGCAATATATGACCTCTTATTTTGCACCTGTGATGTAGCTGCTAATTATCATGAAACCGATTATATATGGTTGATGGTGCTTCAGTCTTAACTCCATAAAGAATGATTATCAAAAACTGTTCAAAATTACCCCGTTTGTAAAATTTAAGTTATGTAAAATTTTAGTCCTCCAATAATACTGGATATTTCACACGTTAGCAGAGACTCTCTTTTCAAAAAGACACATCTATCCTGTCAAGAAGTAAAATTGCTTTATGATAGATAGATAGGGCATATTGTCTTACCAAGCCATGGTTCTTGATGGGCATGTTTGTGTGCTTTGTATAATCCATCACGAGTCCGCACTTTGGTGGACACTTTGCTGAGTTTACTAGAATCAGGCACTGAGGAAATATAATGTATGTGGTTGAAAGTGATAGCATTTTAAGCCTTTCTCGTTGTCCAAGACAACATATGATGCCTAGATGAGATGTTATATAAGAGAATTTATCGTATCAGACGGCATAAATTGTTTCAGATAGTTATACCCTAGAAATATAAGCCTAATGCACTGAAAATAGCGTTAACAACCAATGTTATCAGTCATTTGGGTTCAAGGACATAAACTAAACGATTGATAGCGGAATTGATTTGACATAGTGCAATTTTGTAGGTCGTATCATTGTTTTTGTTAAGAATGTAAATTCCAGAGAACAGGAAATTTGACAGGCTGGTTATTTACTGATGAATTTTAATTTTCTTGCCAAAAGAAGATTGTGTTCATATATACTTTATGTTTAAGATAACAAAATTATTTATCGCATAATATCTGACAGACGAACAATTATATATCATGAAATAACCACCGTTGTTAATTTTTACGCCTATTTATAGGTTGTTCTAATACACTATCATGTGAGCACATTTTCAACCGCAGCATTTTTGTGAATATCAAATATAAAACCTAAGAACTGTTGGTATGATACTGCTTTCAGCAGACCAAGTTTCAGGGAATGAAATGGTTAATAACAATTAAATGGTTATTAACAAAAGCGTTCTCGATTTTGCAAAAAGGTTTTCTCTGTGATATACGTACATTTGCAATGATTCATGAAGACTCATCTCCACAGCTGTAAACATTTCTTGGCAGCAGCTTCATGCATGGTATCTATGTTTGAATTATTTCATAACAAAATTCTTTTGGTGTTTCGTTTAGTTGATTCCGAATATCTATGTTTATACCAGCCCTGGAAGAGTTAAATTCGTATAATTTTTCGTTTGGTTGATTCCGATTATGAATGATCGTTCTAATTTTAGTTTACATTATTTGATGTTCGTTTGACTGAGTCCTAGTATATGTGATCCTCAATTTGATCAAGCTTTGTCTCAGTTAGGATTTTAAATCTTGCTTTGCACGTGGTTTTTTTATGGTTGGGGGCTACTTCTTCACCTCAGCAACAATTCCCAGTCCTGAAATGTCTTTTGTCAAAAATGCTGGTTTATCTTGGATGTAAAAGTAGTTCTTATGATATTAGTCACCTGATGCATATATGTTCATAGATAAGTAAAATGAGTCAACATTACGATCACATGATCATCTTAACCAATGAAATCGGAGGAAACCTCCAGAATATTGTAAATATTAAGACAAGAAGGTTTCGAAGGAGAGGGTGTCAAGTGTTCCATAGAGTCCACTATCCACCATATATACACCACTCAAGGACGTGGCTGTACATATCCACCAATTTGCGGCACAACACTTATATTATGGGCATGTTAAATAATGTCGCTAGATACCCAGAAGTTTTAGCATTGCAGAGAATCGATACTGAGCGATAGCCTGAGGTACTTGTGAATATGGTCAGTAGGTTTGATTACCAGAAAAAGGTATCTAAAATTATGAGTTGCAATTTACCTTCGTGGTAATGGTCACAGTATTCGTGCCGTTATCGATTTGACAGTTAGCCATGACAACGAAAACAAGTATACTTACATTTGTTATATCGCCTAACTAATTGTACAACAATTATTTGGATGGAATAACCTTACACACGTATGTGGACAAGATACCTTCACATTTATTAAATGTACCGGGAAACAGGAAAACCTCACATATTTTTGCTGGACATGATACTATGTTGCTATTGAATATCATTATTAAATAGATGTGTGGGTTTGTAGCGGTATTTTCAGATTGCATTTTCATATAATAGGAATAGGTTTTCGACTTATACAAATTATGGAACATGCCAAACATATTATAATGTTGCACAATAATAATGGCCTGAACGTATTTAGCTTTTAAACAAATTACCTGGAGGTATTTAATCTGCTTCTTAAGCACGTACATTCCTAACATAAATTCAATTTTAAAGCAGGATTTGATGCATATAAGGCTTTCTTATAAAATGAACATGTTTATTCATTTCAGAATATAGAGTTAACATTTTGGATCTGGTGTTCATGATAACAGTATAATTAGGATACTGTTCATGAGCTTGAGTTGTCATGTGAATGCCAAAATATTTGAGGAGAACCAATGACACTTTTTCAACAGAATTAAACCCTACCATTGCGAGGATAACAATACTATTATTACAGAAAAACTAGTAAAACATTCGGTAGAGATCGACATGAGGCTGTAGTGAATGTAAACATAGTGAGTAAATGCTACGAAGAAAAGAAAATTATAATAATCAATTTTCACATTAGCACTGCATCACGAGAGCAATTTCGTCCTCATTTGTCGCGACTATTGTTCCTTCGACCCACATTACGTTCACGATAATTCGTCCTGCGTACTTTCGCTGACACGATGCACATATCTACTTCGAGACCATACGTAACGTGATATTGAAACTAGCAATAGCCATTTGGTGTCTTTTTAATGATGATCGTATCATTAATAACCAAACAAGACCCAAAGCACATCTAGATGAATACACAAGGACACCAAATGAAGTCTACATATTCCTGCTTTATACTTATTCATTTCACACAGTTTCAAGAGTGTAGACAGGAACTAAACATTGCGATAATAAATGGAAATTGCATCCGGGTAACTTGTACAACTTTAAATGAAACTGAGCATACCACGTTCACGAGACACATGGTGGGTTTTATAATCTGTCACATCAATTAGCAGATATCTTTCCATCGATACTAAAACAGTTTCAGTAGTGAAAGGAATATTAATTACATGACTACAAACGAGAACATATACTTCATAGTATTTTTATCATTCCAATTCGGATTATCTCTGTCGGAATTGAATGCTAGTCTGATAACATCGAAACATATTACTGTCTAAAGAATTCAAAATGGACAGATTATACAATGCTTAAACAATAACTTGAAACATAAGATAACTTGAAACATAAGGCGTATTGTTGTTCAAATGTACATTAATCAGTGTTTGCAATTACTATTGTTAAATTAGCTGACATTGCAAATAAATGATATAGGAGACGCATACTATTATGTAACATCTCGAAGTTATCTCTCTTGAATAAATCGACTCTTTACTCTGTCTTTACATCATAATACTCTAAGACATTATATCAGTTTTTAAAATATTTTAACTGCCAACCATACAACTAGTTTTTGACCCGTGGAACAAGGTTAGTCTTGATATGGATCATATATGTTATGTGATGAATACAATTAAAGGAACGACGTCTAAGTCTTTATGTTACACACCTTCTTCATTACGATGCTAAGTCGGTTGGTTACGTTTTGTACAGATATGAAATACAAAGTCCTAAGTAATAGATGTTTACCGTGCATCTAAATAAAGCCTTTACTCACTGTCAGACGAATGTGTCACCTAAGAAATAAATATTGATAGAACTATTTAAATTTTCAGAAAATTTAAAGAATACAATAGGTGGTACATTTGAATAAATCTTCTTATCATTGTTCATAAATCACTAAAATCAATGTCAATGCCCAAACATAAATATTGCGCGACCGAATTGGCACAAATTTCCTTGCTGCTACAGGATTAGCACCCATATCCCTGCCTGCTCCTACCAGATGGGCGCCCATTTCCCTGCTCCTAGCGGATGGACACCCATTTCCCTTCTACTAGCGGATGGGAGCCCGTTTCCCAGCTCCTACGGGACGGACACCCATTTCCCTGCTACTAATCAACAATCTTTTCTTGTTCTTCAGACGAATTAGGTTTTCTATCTTCAAAGCCTTCAATCTTCTGGGTTTTTTATTCAGATGGTGTCAAGCACTATTTACTAAGGGCATACTTTATTCATTCATTTTTAAGAGTATTGTGAGCCTTGTAATTATTTATCTATTATTAGTCTATCTAGATTAATTATGAAGACCAACATACTAGCAGAAGAACAAGCAGTTCAGTCCAATATCTTATATATATATATATATATATATATATATATATATATATATATATATATATATATATATATATATATATATATATATATATATATATATACTCGAACTGCCAGTTAAATTAGAGGAATAGATATGATTCGACTGAAAAGTTACATATTGGTTTACTGTTCTTTATGATCGATATCGACACAATAAGTACGCACTCCAAATGTTCCCTTTTGATATGCAATCGATTAACCTTCCTATTGATGATTGCGTGTGATCTGAAAACTGCTTTAGAAACGTTCTGACGCAGAGTGCTTTTGGATGACACTTTGATATATAATCTTGTAGCGTATAACAGACCTTTCGTAGGATATTCTTCAGACTGAATTGATCTGTACCAGAAAAATAAATTCAATACAGCATCGATTGAATAAAGACAATAACCTTTTACGTAGATAAAGTAAAGAAAGGACAACGTTGATCGAACCCTTAGGTGACATAAAGAGAAACCAACATTAGCTAGATGAAATAAGGATAGAAAACTATAACCTACTAGTATATGAAATTATTCGTGATGAATCAGTTTAATACCTTCCATCTTAAGGTAATAGGGATTGAATTCGCGTGCCTGACATGGGGGTACAGGTTTGAATCCTTCTCAGACCGTTCCGTTTTATTCGATGGAATGGTCATTATAGACCAGTTGTTTTGGCATGATATAACTATTCATGTGGTTATATACTGTTTAGCTCTAATGGCTCCAGTCAATAATTATTTAAACAAACTTTATTGAAATATAAGACCTTGCTTACGATTATTCTTTTTTCACTGTCAAAAAATAATAATGATCAATAGCTGAAAGGAGCGCAAAGGTAGGGATCATATGATTTATGCCAGGATTAACATAATCAAAGAGATTATGACACAATGTAGTGATCAGATCAACCACAAGATACCCAAAGTTTTCTTGGGATTGCATGGAAGCGAACACAGGGCAACCAGACAATGCTAATGCTCTCGCCGATATTAGTGTCATCAATACGTTTTTGCGGTCAATGACAAGACAACGCATTTCTTTCACTACCATCACATTATTGAGGTCCTATTTCAGAAAAGGAAAGAGCCATGTAATGATTTCAGTACTATGGCACTATAGACGTGCGACATGAACACGGTTAGACAACGTATTTCTTTCACAACCGTGAAACTTTCAGTACCATGATACCATAGAAATACGACTTTAGACAAGAGAATGTATTGCTTTCACTACCATATTTTATACGTTCTAACTCGAACAAGACTAACCAAAGTATTACTTCAACTACTATATTGGTTTCAGTACCACGATCCTATAGAAGTGAGACTTCAAACATATCTAGACGATATATTGCTTACAGTAACGTGACCTAATAGAGGTGCAACCGGAGACAAGGCAATACAACGTATTGCTTTCAGTACCATAATGTAGAGATGCCGCTTAAGACAAGACAAATTATAAATTCACTACCACGATACTAGTGTGCTGTAACTGGAGATCACACTATGGATGGTTTTGCTAACTGCATTGCTGTACATGTGCGGATATATATATATATATATATATATATATATATATATATATATATATATATATATATATATATATATATATATATATATATATATATATATATCAGTGGATCAGCGGGCTAGCCAAATACTATAAAGGTGTTTCTGAAGATATGACACCAGTCAGTTTTCACTAGCGATTTGTGCTACATAATAATACGAGAGAATCAGAGTCGAGTTAAAAGATGATCATCACTATAGATATATTATGTAAAGTGTGACTGTAGACACACCAGCTGATGCATTTAACTATGGGTACTTTATATGTATGAATGTAGACAAAACGATGGATCATTGTCACTAAATGTGTTCAGTGGAGGTCCTACTAGGGATAAGGAAACAAAACCAATCGTTTTCACGACCGCAACAGTGCGACAGGAAGGAAACCTTTGACTACCAAGACACTGTATGGGAGGCACTAGTTAAAATACTATACACAGTTTTCACTACCTTGTCATTATAGACGTGTGACTGGATGCAAAACAATGGATAGTTTTCACTGAAACTATGCAATATTGTATTGGTGTGCCTGGAGACAAAATAACTACTTTTCACTACCATGATAAATCTACACCATATTCTTTGAAATATCTGACACGTCGCCCTGAAATATACAATATTGTTTTACAGTTAATACAGAGAAAGGGCTCGAATATTTAGAATGAATGTATCGACAAAATTATTCGAAAAAATCGAACGCAGGTTTCACTACCAAATCAGTTCCTTCGCTAATGCTTTCGGGTTTGATTTTCGTAGTCTGATCATTGCATCTTCCCATAGGTTTTAGCTAAGGACATATATATATATATATATATATATATATATATATATATATATATATATATATATATATATATATATATATATGGTGACGTAGTGGTTCATGCATTAAATACATATGCATTTTTAAGTTGTTATGACATATATAGCAATGTGCATTATTTCAACAGCCTTAAAAATCGCTTAATTGCCAATAATGAAATTTCGAAAAGTCCAAAAAGATACGAGTAGCATTCACACTCAATCTTAACGAAATCGGACATTTGGATTCTACATTGTTTCTAGTCTTCATATTTCAGTAATAATTTTACTTTGTTCTAGATATTGAATATTGGTAGGCGATTCGGTTTTCCTTTCAAATAATTTCAAGTTTTAAAATCATAATCGAAACTGTTATGATCATTTTATTAGTATTAAAGCCACTTGAACTAATGATCTTACAAGTGTTGCCATATCACTTAATATGTTAGATAAGTTAGTTATGACATAGCCCTTTGTACGGTTGATCAAGTTATTGTTGCCATAGTTCTTAGTACGGTTGATCAAGTTATTGTTGCCATATCCCTTTGTACGGTTGATCAAATTAGTGTTGCCATAGTCCTTAGTACGGTTGCTCAAGTTGTTTTGCCATAGTCCTTAGTACGGTTGATCAAGTTATTGTTGCCTTATCCCTTTGTACAGTTGATCAAGTTATTGTGTCATAGCAGTTTGTACGGTTGATCAAGTTAGTGTTGCCATAGTCCTTAGTACGGTTGATCAAATTATTGTTGCCATAGTCCTTATTACGGTTGATCAAATTAGTGTTACCATAGTCCTTAGTACGGTTGCTCAAGTTGTTTTGCCATAGTCCTTAGTACGGTTGATCAAGTTATTGTTGCCTTATCCCTTTGTACAGTTGATCAAGTTATTGTGTCATAGCAGTTTGTACGGTTAATCAAGTTATTGTTGTCATATCCCTTTATACGGTTGATCACGTTATTGTGGCCATAGGCTCATAAATTAGTAATACCGTACAATAACAGCTTTGCCAAAATAACTGCTTCTCTGATATTCTGTTCATCACAGGCTTCTCGCATAAACGGACTGTCTTTCGATCTTGACCAGTTGAACGACTCGACAAATCCATATATCGCTTTGGTAACGCGAACAAAAGATAGCAGTATACTATAATGTTGTGTGAAACATAAATTTGGGAGAAATCAAAAGATACCCGTAATTATGCTTTTGTTGTATAGTGCATATAACAAATAATAATAATAATAATAATAATAATAATAATAATAATAATAATAATAATACTAATAATAAAAATAATAATAATAACAATAATAATAATAATAATAATAATAATAATAATAATAATAATGATGATGATGATGATGATGATGATGATGATGATGATGATGATAGTGTGTGTCTGTGTGTGTGTGTTTGCAAAATAAAATTAATGTTCCTAACTTGTGTCAGTTTTAGTGGAATACATGTAATCAACGAACGTTTTGAAAGTTACGGTACATTAAAAATGCAAATACACACACACGCGCGCGCGCACGCACACATTAATCCATGCGAAAAAATGCTAACAAAAGTTAAAATGTGCTTTAAACTGACAAATTATTCTCATCCTTATTTGCCAGGTAATCACTCAAAGGCTTCAGAGAAGATTGCGGTCATATAAATGTTACATAATTATGACACATATCTGATATAATGTCAGCGTGCGACAAGACGATTTTAAACGTTCTGAACTTTGGTGAACATTATTTACTTTACTCCTTTAGATATATATCCAATATACATGCATTCGACAATCATTGGTATAATCACCTTTATACATTTTCTCAGGACCATGTTTACACTCGCTTTGTAAGCCGTGACATTGCTATACACACCTTTTCATGGTCATGCTAACTCGTCTTGCTGAAGTCATGAATATACGCCATTTCGTGGCCATAATTAACCGCTTTGGAAGGATCACCTTTACATACAGTCTCCAAACTTTGGTGGTCATATTTACACGCCTTTGCATGGCTATGTTTACACACAATCTGCAAAGTTTAGCATGGACATATTGCACACAACCGGCAAACTTTAGCACGGGAATCTTTGCACGTATTGGCATGGCCATATTTACGCGTAATCTGAAAATCTTAGCACGGTTATGTCAATAAGCAATTTGTTGTTATGGTCGTGCCTTACACGCATTCTGTCAGCCTTGGCATGGTAGTGTCTACACGCAATCTGGCATAGTGATCTATTATAAAAACATAAACATTGTGACTATCATCACATTATCGCACCTGATTAAGCTCGTCCAATAGTGCCCAATAATGAGAGTATACAATATATATACATCGATATGTTCCTTGATATCGTCTCATGTTTCACAATAGTACAAGCGTTTCAAATGTATATCGTATTTGTACCTCAGACTGGACGGGGGATAAAGAGGGTACTTATGGATATTTTGCAATAATACGAGTAAAATACTATTTTTGTTTAAATACTGTTTTGAGTAAAACGCAAAATTCGTTTTGTGGTAAAATCACTGTGAATCACCAACCCTTTGTCACTGTACCGTGAAATATCATTTATTTGTATTTTCATTGTTTAAGTCTGTGCGTTTTGTATTAACTGATCCAACATTTGGATAAAATACACGCACATATTAAACAAAGTTATTTTCTCATTCAAAGCATTTGCCACCGCTCCGGTGGTTAGAGCGTTTGCCGCGGAGGCGAGAGGCCGTGAGTTCGATCTCAGGTCGTGTCGTAACAAAGACATATTTAAAAAGGTACTAACAGCTGCCTCGCTTGGTGCTCAGGATTAAGAGGTTAGTGTTAGGACTGATTGGTCTTGTGTCAGGATAATGTGACTGGGTCTGCCACATGATGCCCCAGTGCTAGACATAAACTGCAATTTTATGTAAATAAAGTTTCTGAGACATTTAAATTCTCAGTATATTCTAATAATTATCAGATGTTATTTCATCAAATCAATCGCATTCCTGCAATAGATAAAGTCAACTGAACAACTCAGTTTCTTTTTAATATATGCATATTGTAGTTATATCTATGCACGGACATTGCACAAACAAAAGAAACACTGACAAGTATACTGACACGCAGAATCGTTGCAAGAAGTGAAAACTAAACTAAGTAATAATCTAAATATATTGCAAGAAGTGAAAACTAAACTAAGTAATAATCTAAATATATTGCAAGAAGTGAAAACTAAACTAAGTAATAATCTAAATATATTGCAAGAAGTGAAAACTAAACTAAGTAATAATTTAAATATATTGCAAGAAGTGAAAACTAAACTAAGTTATAATTTAAATATATTGCAAGAAGTGAAAACTAAACTAAGTATTAATCTAAATATATTGCAAGAAGTGAAAACTAAACTAAGTAATAATTTAAATATATTCTGATATGTTCCATATATTGGACTCCTTTCTCGTCTTCTTGAGTGCGGTATGTTTTAACCATTCACGGTCACCTTTCAGGGTGTGACAAAGAATGGGGTATATAATGATACCAATATAATCAAACAGGGTTAGCGAGAATTAATTACTTTTGATACTTAAACACTCATGACCATGCAATCGCTCCAAGGAAGGATTAATAAAGCTTGAAAGAAGTGACAAGAGATGCATAAGAACTCTCGTTATAGTCAAGTGTAATCTTAAATCTCTTCCTCTACCACCACCAGATAGATAGGACTAAGCCAATGAAATGACTATAAAAGTGAAGAACAAATATTCTTCATTCGCGTTAGAATGTCGCCCTTTATATCTATGTGACCCACCTTTTGATTATATCTCTTTTAGCTGAATCTTATGAAATCTGCTATAATCGTGATTAAATCTATGCGTGCAGAAAATAACAATACCACAGCAGGTAATCATCAACTCAATTCTTGGCGCCATTGTTAAGTAACTTTGACCTCATCTTCTCATCGGGGAACTGAGGTCAGAAAAATAGAAGTGAGTTGAAATTTTAAATATAATTGGATTTTATCTTTTGTTACCTGGAGTATGTACCCTTCTACTAGTCAGGCCCTACCAAAACATAACATTTCAACAAAATTAAATATGTTTAGACATTCTCTTTCAATGTTAACTTTTCTTGATTTTCATACAATTTCACGCATCTAGAATAAACTAAACCCAACATGTATATGATGGGATGGAGGGCTATAGTCTTTTGCTAAATAGGCTTAGAATGAATACCAATATTTCAAACCGAATGTATTCGGTGATACAATAAGACATAGGTAATTAGAGACATGCGAAGACCTGGCCTATCAACCTAACTCTTTCCTTCAATTACTGGTTATTATATCAACTTATTTTGCCTTTATTTTCAATAAAATGTACCACAGGCTACTTTGCTATGAAATACATCAAATATATATTTTTGGATAAACTCCCACATTCCTGAAAGTGAGATTATGATACTTATAATGTATTAATTTCATTCAATGTCAATCGCATGTTCATTCCCGTTAAAAGCATATTAAGATTCAGCGCGTTTTAGTTCTTTGTAGAACAAATTTGAGGTCAAAGTTCCTATTTGAACCCGGTGTCATTCAGACTGAAGGGAATACATTAATTCTCTCTCTCTCTCTCTCTCTCTCTCTCTCTCTCTCTCTCTCTCTCTCTCCATACACCTATATAGATAAAAGTTGTTACTATTATAATAATTAGTATTATTTGTATTATTGATATTATGTTACATGGCTATGAACTTAATTATTGAGTTAATATTGAATACATGATCACATATTTACTATGTATCGCATTTTCTCCACATAAGGCAAGACAAGAAATTAATATAAATCTATATTTTTTAAAATTTGTATTTTACCTGCTATTTTCCACGCATGCTCCGTAGATACTGGATAGTAGTTACCATACTGAAGGGACTCACCGTTATGATGATCTAAACTTTAATCTATCAGTGTGAATTTTAGCTACAATCATCATTCGTATAAATTAAACGAGCATTTTATTCTGGAGTTATGTTCTCTGTTTTCCCGTTTTTAGCTCATAATCTAAAACATTTTAATACATCAGAGATTTTGAATAAAGGCATATCAGGAAGACTTTGATTTTTAATTAAGTTTTAGTATCCTATATTCAACTGTAAAGGTTGTCAATAGCTTTTGTTAGAATAGCCTGTACAATAAGACCACCACTAGAAAAAGGGTATGTTGCAAAACAGAATGAAGGTATAAATCCAGCAATAATACATACTTTTGTCCTCAATAAAGTAAGAAAATCTGCATTGGCATGAAAAGAAATCCGCAGACCCCTTACGTAAAACCTGAATAAGCCGTATTTATTTAAATGATCATATCATGTCACGTTAATGAGAACAATTAATAATGCTGTATATATATATATATATATATGAATTCAAGAGAAAATCCTGTGTTCACGATTTACGTTTGATCTTTACTTAAAACAAAATACACTCTTCTCGATATGCGCATCCGTGACGAAAGAAACGTCAAATATGGATAAATCGGCACCAGTGGTCAGCTTTCGTAACTTTAACTAGTATTGTCTTTCTTTTTCTTTACCGTGCATATTTTGGATCCTTTTGGAATGATTTAATGCGATCGACCAAGTGATACTACCTGTTAAATAAATCTTTTTACAGCTAATGGACAGGATTGATAATTAATTAGCCAGTGAATAATTATTTAGTATAATTTTCAGAATGTTCGCTAGCTTTAACAATATATTTACAAGAGAGCGCATTCGTTTGTACTTGAAGCAACTTTCCCTCACTCCACCCCCAAAAAAGTGAATATGAAAGGCGACTCCTGAACGGGATAATATGTACGAATATGTGACTTGATTCACAAAATAGATTAATGAATTATCAAATATTTGTATTTTCCTTTCATGACGCCTTTCAGTATAAACTGAAAGAGGCTGTTATGTATTTTGCGATAAAACATTTTTTTAAATATACCAAATACATTATGAAATAAAATATTGTGATGTTATCACGTGTAAGGAATATCATATATGTGATATAATATCACAATATATGCAATATGGAACAAACTATCAATAATCAATATTACTTTCTCAATAACGCGGGGAGATTCATTGTGTGTAGAACATATTCAATACCGCAAACATACATATCAGGTCTGTTTCACTGATTAAACAAGGTCAAACTCAATTTAAGACCAATTGAATGGTTTTGCCTGTTTGATGTCATGCTTATATTCAAGTAGCCTCAACTCCCGATTGTTAATTGCTACCTTTTTTATTAACTTGATGTAAAGAAAGAACTCTTAAATCGGTTATCGTGTCATGTAAATGATTTATATTGACAGAAAATTTCCACTCCAGTTTAACTTCAACAATACGAATTAGAAACAAGCTTAGAGTTGTAAACCGATAACATTTTATCTCCATGAAAAGCGTGACCTCTTTGATTACAGTTTGTCAGTATCATTCACCTTAATAATCATTCATAGAATGCACAAAGTGACAGCATGGCGGGTTATATTTAGGATATGATTACGATGAAAGGGACATATAAAACTGATGAGTCATTTTGTCCACTAGGTATAGCCCACGAACAAATACAAAATTAACTCAAGAAGAAAGTCGGGCAAAACGATAATTTTAGCATTCATTATTAACTCGCATGATGGTAATAATCGCACAGTTTCTCCTAATGATATGAACCCTATTCTACTGCGTGATCAATTATTAAAGTAATTAAACAATTATTAATATAAGTACTACACGTTGATTGAATAACATCGCTTTTTAAATGATAAACGTTGTAACGATTGCAAATTATTGCATTATGTATATAAACATGACAATTATAGCTGATTATAGATATTATATATATATATATATATATATATATATATATATATATATATATATATATATATATATATATATATATATATATATATATAATACATGACAATTATAGCTGATTGAATATTATACCGATAATTGCGCTGGCAGATCCAACAATCTATCTTCTCCTCTATTCAATTCTGACATGCCCCATACATGGTATCTCAATGATCCAAATATCCAAATTATAACTTTGTTATGAAGATTAGCATACATATAAGGACTTACGAAACTTAAATACAAAAAATTGTGAGTTATGTCATATAATCTAAATTAATGTCAGGGTGTATAATTAAGTCAATTTTCAGTAACGGTGATGGGTAAGAGATAGCGCTTGAAAATTCTCCATCACTCGAGGACCTCTATTATCTACGTAATGAATTTAAAAAGCGTGGTCCTAAGAGGACTTTAAACAGTACATGACTTATTTGCCTAATTTATTTTGGTCAAGATTTATCTGTCAATATACCTTAATTTACCTTGGTTATTCAATACTAAACTCGTGTTTTGTTGCATGTTTTCTTCTCAGCAATATTTGTATAGTTCCTTTTCCTAAGTTTCTTATTCCTAAATCTAAATATAATTTGAAAGAAAAATATTACAGATAGCAGGAGGATTGTATCTAAACTCGAACAAAACTCAAATTACGAAATTTTTGGTAGCCTACGGATATACGACAAACAAAACCCATTCATTGTGAAATATGCGGAAACAGAATTCAAAACTCTACATTATCATTATCATTTGACGTTTTACGGACATCTTGAAACATAATTGTATGGTTATATGGGTCTACCTATATATTAGAGCCTTAGTTGTTCTCGTGCTACGAGGATATGGCAGAAAAGAGAGTGAATGTATGGGGGATGGGGTGGGTGTGAAATTAATTGCTCTTAAGCTAACTAGAATTGTTGCGGCAACCAGATTGTCACCCTTTTCTATGCTAGAAGCTGATTGGACCCCATTGCTTTGCTACGACTTGATTGGCTCCCATTTCTCTGCTGCAACAGACTTGACACCCATTTTCTTCATCGTACTACCGAATTGGCATATATTTTCCTGCTGCTAACCAGCTCTTGGTTCACTCTTAGGAAGGATAAAGGTTTGGAATAGTCAGATATCAGGGAGATTTGCAAAGTCTTCGATTTTTGTTTATTTTCGAAACATTCCAACAAGCAACCGTTTTTTCCTCCTCAGACGTTATATATATATATATATATATATATATATATATATATATATATATATATATATATATATATATATATATATATATATATATATATATATATATATATCGCTGTAATTATTGAATACCTACAAAATGTCCAAGACATTAACCTATAGATAACAAGGCGAGCTCAAGATCGGACATATACGTACAGACACAGTTACATGTGGATAAATAATTTCATCTAATTTAAGTAAGTATTTTTTACTTAGGCTTTGTTACAAACAAAATCTTTTCAAAACTTAGTCCAATTTGAACGAACGTAATGTATTCAGTTAGAAAATTCGTATGAATGCACCGTTCTTTATTAGTAATATCGACCAAAGAAGTACACTCTCCATTTGTATGCATTGTCATGTAATCAACTAATCCACCTTTCACGAATACGTGCGACTTGAATACTGCTTTTCAAACGATTGACGTATAGCTATAATGGATGAGATTATCTTATATAATCTTAAAGCGGACAACCTGCCTTGATGGGAATACTTTCTCGAAGGAGTTGATCTTTAGCATAAAAATAAAGAGAACTCAATATTATCTTGATGAAATAGAGGGAAATATTATCTATGTGAAATAACGGGAGGGCAAGATTACATTACATGAGATAACGAGAGAACAATAATACCTTAGATGAAACAGTCGAGGGTAATACTACCCCGTAAATGAAAGAGAGGTCAATATTACCTAGAAGACATATAACGTGGAAATTATACCAGATGAAATAAAAACAGGACACTATTACTTATATAAAACAAAGAGAGGACACATTATCTGGAAACAATAAGGAGAAACCAATATTTTCGTAATACAATTACACAATAAGAACAATGATAATGCATTCCATCCTAACCTAACATGAATTAAATTCGTATAATAGACTCGCTTCCAGAATAGTACAGGTTCGACTACCTCGCAGAGATCAATACTTCGTCGCCAGGTAGTTAACTTTATCACATTTGCCGTAATATAATTTAGCCTTTCGTGTGGTTATGTGCTCCTAAATGTCAACACATATAAATTCATGTCTTACTTTTCTTATCCATGAAGCTCATATTATACCAGTATGAAGACGAGACTTATCTCGAAAACTTTCTTAATTGATGGATTTCCGCATAGGCAATAAAATCTTAATTACGACTTTCAACCGCCACGCACGCAACGCGGGTATATTAATGATCTTACTGGTATATATGTATGTATGTATATGTATGTATATATATATATATATATATATATATATATATATATATATATATATATATATATATATATATATATATATATATATATATATATATATATATATATATATATATATATATATATATATATAGAGAGAGAGAGAGAGAGAGAGAGAGAGAGAGAGAGAGAGAGAGATATGTCACAGAAAAACATTCAAGATGTTACGGAGTCATCGCAAGTTGCACAAAAGATCAACAGTTAAGCTTTCACCTTTATGCTTCTAAAGTTGAAACATAAATAAAATTTATGTGTATTTTAATGAGTGCAATTTGTACGAAAACGATGCAATGAAAGATTTTGGCTGTGATTTCCTTTGTGTACTGACTGATTGTTTTTTATTTTTAAGGTATCATATTACAAATGTCAGCTATCACTGTAGATTCATTTGCCCTAATATGCTTACTGTAGTTCCCTAATAAGCTTTCTATAGTTCCGAACAATTGGCAGTCCAACTAAGAAGCAAACATCACACGTAAGCTGTGTTTTCCAACTATGGAAATATATTGTTGTAATAATTAACAAACACATAGCTTCCTCAATTCTTTTTGTAGGAAAATTAAGGGTCCGACTCGTGATTCAATGTGCATATTTCAAAGGAAATAAGTTACCACAGATTAAAATCTATTACCGATACATTCACCGTATTCAGTAATCTGATACAGATGTTTACACATTTCCACATTCAGCGATAACGATAAAAACCATGTGCACTCGAATTTGATATTTTGGAAGACATTTGAATGAAACAAGAAAACAAATAAGTTATAGAATTGAAGTGTGTATATTAGTATCTCCATCTATACAGATCATGACAAAAGCATACTATGTTTTGTATAAGGTAATACGTGCATGTTTTAAATTTATCAAACCTTTATTTATATCAGCATGTTTAAAATCTATCAAATCTTTATCTATATGTGCATGTTTTAAATATATAAAATCTTTTTTGCGATAATTTGTCTTATTTGTCAAAGTTTGAATGAATCATTCGGGTTTAAAATCAATATTCTATTCAAATATTTAAACATCATTGTATAGAGCTTTAAAGGAATATGCAATATGCAATTGCATTATTAAGCTTGATTTAAAAAAATATATCCAGCTAGCATCTATTCAGTAAGTATATATATGAGTCGAATAAATTCAAATCGCTTTACAAGTACACTATCAATAACATGTTATTATCGTATAGCATTTTCATTCATCATGTATGTATGTATGTATGTATGTATGTATGTATGTATGTATGTATGTATGTATGTATGTATGTATGTATGTATGTATGTATGTATGTATGTATGTATGTATGTATGTACGTATGTACGTACGTACGTACGTACGTACGTACGTACGTACGTATGTATGTATGTATGTATGTATGTATGTATGTATGTATGTATGTATGTATGTATGTATGTATGTATGTATGTATTTGTTACGTGATTAGGCTCGAATAAGCAGCAACACAGAAAGAGTGAAAAGTAACAAGCTTGTAAAACTTTTACAATGAATTTATTAAGTACATTTTTTTTCATAAAATAAATAAACTTACGGTTTTAGAGAATCAAATCCAACATTAATCCAATATAGAATTCACAAAAATAATCCACTAATGGAATTGCAAAAGTCCTGATAAATAAATGTTCTAATAGTTCCAGGTTCGAATCTTGACAATGTAATCCAAAACGGCTGACGATGTCACTTGATGCAGTTTTTGTTTTTTATGAAATCTATGAGCACACGTTCTTCCCCAAATAAATAAAATATCTCCTTGAGTGGTCATCCATATGTTTGTTGGGAAGGAAGTACAAATTCGCAGAGGGTCCTGGTTTCCAGTACTGGGGTAGGTTTATCCAGGAGTGCCGAAGATTGGCCAATGACTCTGAGTCGATCCTCTCTCTTCGTCTTCGAACGATACATAATGTTACGCTCCTTGACCGCCTTCCATGCACTTTCTACATCATTGTCATCATCTTCATCTTATTGTCCCACAATAGCGATAAGAGTGTCTTTTAAATCCTGCTCTTCGAGTCGATTTGGTGGATAAAGCTGTTCCTTTGGCCCGAATGACTTGTAATACAGGGGTTGGCATTACAGTATGGGCTCGTTTGTTATGGTTACTTTAATTTTAATCCCTGATGTGCTATGTCAGATAGAATCATCGTGGCTATTAGGTTCAGTGAACTCAAATCTTCATATAATAAAAGCAACGAAGGAAAGGAAAACATCCCTAGTTTTCGGTACGTGAACGTAAAGAAAAACGTCACGAATTAACAGATCTACTAAGAAAATTTGAAAGAGCACGGTGACAAACTTCTTATGAAAATAATAAACCAATTCAAGATCATTGTTTATAAATGAACAATATTAATAATTAGAGGGAGAAAATGCATAAACATAATGCTCACAAAATTATCTCTCTATTGTATCATTCTTTCTCATCCATGCGAAAGAGAAATCTGGCTGTTTTTCTAACCTTACTTTTCTCATCTCAGTCTCGTCATCTCAGACCAGTCGTCTCAGTCAAGGTGCAACTCGCTCCGAACTACTTTTAAAAAAGGAAACCCTTGTTGTCTTCTGCTGTGTTTGACTTAGTTGTTCTAAAATATTTTTTTTTAAAAAACAACAACAAAAAAATAAAGATATAACAAACACATAATAAGTTAAAGTCAATCCATCTTTTGAGAACACATCATACAAAAATATTTCGAGAGAGACAAAGACACATATGCATACATTTCGAGCATTTTTGGCATTATACTAGTTCATTCCATACAGAATGGTCAGTTTTATCCTATATGCAGGCCTAGCTCAATACATATTCAGGCCAGCGTCACTAAATGTAGTTAAAGCAACCTAACAATTTTAAATACAAAACAAATTATATACTGTTAGCTACATTTAATGACGCTGACCTGAAAATTGACTTGGCTACCCCTAGGATAAAATTCTTATTGCTGGGTGAAATGACCCAAGACAGAACAGGCTGGTTCATGCACATAGACTATTAATCAGTACATTTCATAACCTCTCGACTCTTAACAACTACGGAAAACTTAGTAACAGCCAAAAATGTGTTATGTCAAATATGAGTTATTCTACTTTTATAAAAACATCGCCACTGTGCCCCATTTGAATAAAAAATATATCTTCAATATTTAATGACAGATAATGCACTTACCAGCCAGAAAGAATAATTTATCTGGCAACATTAATCTATAAGCAAATTTCACTGTTGCACTTGACATATTTCCAAGACAGAAAGATAGTTTCAATGAATCCGTGAACTTGAAAGCTTACTTAGTACAAAGTAATCCGTTAGGGACCGTATTTGGAGTTTTTATACACGGTTGTTGTTGTTGTTGTTGTTGTAGGGTTTAACGCCATTTTTCAGCAAAATATAGGCTATACATGGCGGTCATTATTAATGGTGGAGGAAGAAACCGAGAAAAAAAGACCGACTAACGAGAAGACACTGGCAGGTTTTCTCACATACCCCACATTGGCCGAATCCGAGACTCGAATCCACGCAGACAGAGGTGAGATGGCAGTGATCCACTCGGCCACTCGGGTCACCTTATACACGGGGTAATTTTACAGTCAATAATAATGGCAACACATGTATGTCACAGTTTCACCGCCTCCAAAGAAAATGGTAGTTTTATACAATAGTGACACAGATCAATAATTACCCATGAATAACCCAAGCACGGACACTCATGATACATGTAATGTTTCGTATTAATACTATTAATAGCCTATACACCACAACATAGGTGTGAGCCCAATGTAATTTCATTGTTTACAATATAATTTTCTAAATTGGAACTGATGAAAATGAAACATTTTCTAGAAATAAATATTAACAATTTGTTTCTTTCATATAATATCAATATATTAAATGTGATAATACCTCAGTAGTATGAAACGTTTAATATTGTTATTTTTGGCTCACGCATAAAACTACTTCGGATGACATGGTCACACTACATGCCTCATTAATATATCTGTATTAATGCACTGCATGTAAACATATGAATGTATACTATATTATACAAGTGAGAAGTTCTTTTTTACTTTAAAGAAAAATACTGAATGAGAAAAAAAAATCACCGTTGGGGTTTTGGACCTAGACAAGGAAATCCAAGTCATGCGGGTTAAAATTAAATGTCTCTCCATTCGGATAAACCTCGTGGGAGACAAATAATGTTACCCCCCTTGACTGAGATTTCCTTGTCTCGGTCCAAACCCCAGCATAGATTCTATATGTCTGAGTACTCGCTATTAGCATAAGTCACAAATGTTTTAAATGTGCTACTTGAAATAAAATACTGCACTGGTGAAGAAAATATATACTTTATTGTCCGTACACAATGTAAAAGAACCCCTGTAATCTCACAATATTGAATTGGGTAGATGCGCCAGTTATTATCGTAAATAGATGATGTTGTCCTCAAAATATTCTAGGATTGTTGGGAACATTGATAACAACCCATTGTATTAGTGGACGATACTTGTAGTCTCCGTTGATGATTTTGGTTTGAATGTCTTCAGTTCTAGACCTTAAAGCTCTTCTTTATCAAACCACCAAGACATTGTATGCCAACTGTGAGTTAGAAGGTGATAAAAGTCTCAAGTATCCATTCATTTTATTCACGGATAATGATGCATTATCAGTTTACATCTGACATTGGCCTGGAAAGTATCTATTAAAAAAACCGATGACGGGTCAGCCTCACTACTCAGTAGCAGGGACGTTTCAGTGCGTTTAGTCTCAAGAGAAGTCAGTGGAGATAGGGAATGGTCATACAAGTCATTATACCAATTTTCCCAGATGACCACTGTGTGTCTCCCAAATATACTTCCAACGTGTCTTCTCTCTCTCTCTCTCTCTCTCTCTCTCTCTCTCTCTCTCTCTCTCTCTCTCTCTCTCTCTCTCTCTCTCTCTCTCTCTCTCTCTCTCCGTGGATTTGTAATGTAAATTTAAAAAACATTCAGTCCTAAAGCTACGATGTCTGCAGTGTGTCAGTTTATTGTGATGAATAACTGCTGTTTACACTATGACAATATTCTTACCTAACACTTGTAGTGGTTTAGGGATAACACGAGTTCTAAAGCAAAGTCTATCTTCAATGAGAATGAAATAATAACATTCGAGTCCTAATTCTATTACATGAATGAAAAAACAATCCAAACACAACCTAAATAGCAATAAACAATACGTTCACAAATCCATAGCTGTATTCCGTTAAAAAATTTCACTTTAATCTGTAAAAGCGTTTCTCAGCTCATGGTGGTAAACATCTAATCCTATCCTTGCCTAAATTATCTGACATACAGATCATAGTTGAACTGACCAAAAGAAAAGTAATTATAGCGTGGTGGTCTCTAAAATTGATCTCGTTTGTGGCAAACAATCTGAAATACTTTCGCCATAGGTTGATGCTTTTGCAAATGCACATTGTTGTGTGGATCCAATATTTTCACGTGAAATATTGTTTTTCACAGCTTCTGTGAATCGTCAAAATCCAAAATCTGACTCGAAGGATAAATTAGTGATATCCCTGTTCCTTTGCTTTTGGGTATAAGGTTCTCCTTCTTGGTTCCTGTATAGGTAACATTAATTATTTTGGATCTACCACGAATAAAATAGTATCTTCTGGATGTTCATAGGTACATGCTCCTAAGATGTCGATTTCAATGTATAGGTGATAGCTTACAGTTAGATCGATGTACATGCAACGATCGGTGTCAAAGTTCTCGATCTCCTCGATCTCATAATGGATCCAAGATGGAATACAATTTAAATGGGTAGTTGTTGTCAATGATATTGTTTCCAAACTCGTGAGGTTGTGGCCAGAATCGAATCTTCAAGTAAGACTTCCATGTGTTTAATCATGTTTCCTTATCAATTATATGGAACAAAAGAGGATGGTACATTTTCGTTGGTGCTAACACTGTGTATTTGATTCAATGTACGTAGTAGTGAATTTATTCTTCGCCGATGAGTTCTCTCAACATTTCAGGGTGACCTGTGTGAGGCGAGCATATTTACTCACCCAAAGGTATAATACGCACATACTGATGTATTTGTTTTGATTCTGTTGAGATTCATTCACGTAAAACAGCAAACGCGTGTCACATGGATTCAAAGGCATTGCAACCAAATTCTGGATTATAGAAACATCGATCGGAATCGTGTTCCCTCTGGTGACCTTGATATATATTGTTCAAACGGTGAACTCGGAGAAAACATTTCTTAGATCCTGTTAAAAATAACAAGGAAGACAGCCAGGAAATAAATATCGCTGAACTTATGCACATTTAAAATACAGAACCTACCGAATACCAGGTTAATGTTCTTTTCCGCACCACACAATGTCCTTGCTAGTTCACCCGGAATTGAGTTACTATGTCGACAGTAAAAACTAAATGTTTTGGACATAGTTGTCACATGAACGACGAGCTACGTAAGTTATTCAATATCTTTAAATGTAGCATCGATTTTTAAGTCCTCGTCTTGGTCGGGGAAACGGCATCTTTTCTTTCTTAGACAACGTGTGTCGTTTCGGGTATAAATTGAAACAAGAGGTACACTGGTGATATTCACTGTACCTGCTGATGGTTTATTGTGTACAATGTTCTCTGTAACAGGTGGGATTGACAAAGGCTGTCTATAAAATAGTGCAATGATTGTTTTCTTTTCTTTCAGTAATGCATGGCTACATTCATGCTCATATTGGTCGTAAGAGTAACTGCATTCAAGAAAGTATGTAATAGTTATAACGCCATCGTAATGATCTTGATGTTGATAAGCGTGAATGCATTTTGCATCTTTAAATTCTGGTGTGCCAAACAGAAGATCTCTACGAACGAAGTGAATGTATACTTTAAACGTATAACGAGGTGGCAGCACGCCTTGAACTGTTTGCGCTTCAGGAATTCCACTCACATTCTCTTTGGAAATTCCATCTAGAGGAAAGAGAATGTATGCTTCTCTTTGTTACTGAGATTTTGAAGATCGTCTAATGTTATTCCATGCATGTTTCCATTGCCCTGTATAATTCTTTTCGGCAGAGACACGAGCTAAGCACATCTGGTCTTCATAATGTTTAATCTGGACAATATTTTAAGTTTTGTACTGCGAAGTTTACCCACTGATAAAACTTTGCCCCGTTTGTTTACTCTTGGAGGTAAAACATACGTATTGTATAGAGTCGCTTTGACCGGCGATGTTAACGTACTATTTCGATATTTGTACGTGTTGAATTGTATCGATACATTTGGATGACGTTAACTCTGACAGTGCACTAAAACTGATCCATCCTGGAGACTTGAAACGTATTTTATTGCAGGAAACCCTCGTCATCTTAAGCCTGGCATGGTCAATGAAATGTCTCGAACATTGATTCCTATTAATGTGTTGCACTGCTTTCTCTTGTTGAACTGAATACCTAAATTTTTTACATTTCGTGTGTGTTCATGCGATGCTTCTAAATTTTTCGAAAGACCTTATTATGGTATCTTGAACGTGTAAGTACTTTTTAGGAGCTGGCGAACCACCGTCATTCTTTGCCGATCTTGACACGCTCGGTCTTGATGTGGAGGTGGATAGGTTTTTATCAGGCTCATTCGTGTCATATTCAAAATTGCCAGGATGTATTTTTATTAATTCTTTGTTTATCTGTTTCTTGTCAAAATGGTCCAATCTTTTCATTTTGATAAAAAAAAATTGCTTTGGCAAAGGTACATCCTGTATTTTTATATTTAGAGAAAGCAACCCTTACCCTAAGACAATATCCTGATTATTTTTTGAAGATGGAAGAGTCGCAACAGATCGCAAGTCAGATAGTTGCATTTTCAATCCGAAGTACACTTCCAAATTAATACGACTTCGGACTCCTCATACGCGATACATGTTATGTCTGTCAAAAGAAATGACAATAATATTCCGAATGTCCAAAATGTCAAATAAAGGAACCACTAATACAGGAGAGTAAAGAGAGACGAATGAAAAGGTACATGTCGACAACGTCAAGAAAATGAGCATTGGTATTCAGAGCGTCCAAATAGAAAAGAGGGCAATGAGAAACTGCCTTCTTAAGAAGTAGAAGAGCAATGCTGAAGAAGAACCCATACCTGTCAAACATTTCAAGAAGGATAGGCACGTAGAGGAAAATGAAGTTGAATAATCCATGCCAGTGAAGACATTTAAAAGATATCAATGATGGTTAATTGGTTTTTCAGGGGATATGTAGGGTTTTGGGGTGTATGGGTGTGTCAGCTCATGATACTCTATATATGGTAGTCAGGATATTTGATGGAGCAAGATGGAGACAACCGAGAAAACCACCGGCGCAAGGCAAGCTATTGCCAAGCTTTCTAACATATCTGATTAGATCGATCATATCATTTGAATCAACGCGGACAGAGGTGAGATGGCAGTGATCTGGAATAGGCGAGAGCTTTGAACTACTCGGCCACTCGGGGGTTCTCTCAAAAGACAAAGGCAGTACAATAATGTACTAAAGACGAGATCGGACTTTGGTGTTTTGTTATACATGTATCATTTACATTGTGATTCTTATTCAAAGATAATAGAGCAAACAAGACGTACCTTGTTTTTTATAGCACCGAATCGACCTTAAAAAGCACACACACACACACACACACACACACACATATTCAATCATGGATGACTTTTTTTAAATTGTCAATTACTAAATAATATCTCTTTTTTAGTTAAAAGTGAAAAAGATGTTCGGTTTTTAAATGAAATGTTGGAAAATGGCAATGTTCGGACTTGACATCTTAGAGGTAACTGTCAATCCACGACCAAGTCGTATCCCTGTTGATGATGTGGTGGTTTTAGTAGTGACTGTTGCTGCTGTTGCCATCTTTAATAGTCGTCACTGATAAAAGGTTTGGAAGCATTGGTTAGTGCAGGTTTCTCTTTGATTGGGCTGAAAAAGTCGGGTACATTTCACTCAGATATCTTAATTCTGCCTAATGTGCTAATCGTTATATATTAAATTGTTTCCTTCTGTGTAGTGTTCAATGTTTTACACGTTTATCCTTCTTCTGGTGTTCATTTTGGCGTTCCTTTTTGTTGTTGAGCAAATACGTGTTCGTCTTGAGGTTACGAAAAAGAAACTATGCAACAACTCTTCTTTCTGTTTCTTTCAGAAATTATCATGTAAAGGCATCTGTGGAGAATGAATTGAAGGTGGTCATTTCCAAGAGAATGCAAAATCGGTTAAAGACAGATTGATTTTGTATCCTCTTCTGGACGACAAAATACTTGCTAACACAGCGATAGTAATCCTATTAAAACTATTACATCTCTGTCAAGCACATCTAGGGCCGTAAATAGCGATCACGGGATCCTTGGATATGAAACACAGTTTCCTCTCCTACTTATTGTTCAAGAAAAAAAACGTTCTTTCATAAAATGAAAAACTTATTTGGCCTGGGTCCCACTACGGTCTCGAGCTAAGGTGATTTATCCTTGGCTGCCCATTCCCCCCCCCCCCCCCAGTCGGACCTGGGCACACACAATACACCATCTTCGTTCTATCAACGGTAGGTATTTAACCCAGACATATTGATGTCAACCACTTTTAACAATGTAAAGACCATTGCGATCAACCAATTCCATGGAGTTTTAACATTTTTTTTTTATATTAAATTCCCTCTGAATATTCGAAGTTTCAGTGCAATACACTTTCCACAGTAAATTTTCCCTTATTAAATTTCAGTTTAAGTCTTTAAGCATTAAACTCATTTTAAAATGTGGGTCTCGTGTGCTCCTAAAGTGCCATATTTAACTACAATTATAGCCGCCCGTTCCCATCTTATAGCCACACAGCCAAAGTTATTTCTGCACCCATCCTCGCCACTTTACTTGAACCAAATTCTGTACGATTCACAGTGGTAGCCAACATGACAAAAATTCTTTCGAAATGACGGTATTCGTGAAAGTATTATTGCTGAGCCATAACAATATCAGATATATTTCCGCATGATTACTGCATTTATAGTTGCGTGACAAATGAAGCGTTTCTCACTTCCCCAACATTATTGTCACGGAATTGTGTATGACTGGTATCAATATGTATGTGCGGTCAAATATGTACTCGGATTTCGCTGCTACAGCGTTACCGAGGGTAGGTTTATTCATTTTCGGCTCTAGTTATTTCGGAAATAGGTGAGCTCAGCTCAGTTCATGCTGCATGTGCGAATTGCCTGCAGTTTAAAAGTCTTAAGTACCTAGCTGCGCATATCGGTCGCAGCTAGGTTATACATATAGACAAATTCTAAGTAAATATCACATTACGATCCAGTCTTGTCAGACAAGCTTCCAGCTTTAAAGAAGCAAACTTTCAGATAAAGAGGTAAAATAGATTTAAGATTATATTCTTATCGCTATTTGGTTTGTACGACATAATTGTTTCACATATCAGATGTTTTAGTATTTATTCTAAATTCTACAGAGTAAATACCTAGGTTATGCAGCGCCATTATATTAGTAATACTAAAGTCTGTTTCACGATAGTTTTTTGCTGTAACTGAACATACAAATTGAGTTTAATTATACGCTGCATGCCTTGAACGTTTAATGTACGTGGATAACTAATTCATGTGCGCGCATGCGCAACATATATGGATGTAAAAGTACTTTACCGTGTCATCTGTATTACACGGTTTGGTTGTTTTAATTTTAGCTGACTGTGATCTGTGTCTGACCGTGGGGTCCGGTGGTGCCCGTGTGTGGTGCCATGTGGTGGTGACAGTGGGTGACCTTGGGGTGCGTGGGTGACCGTGGGGCGTATCTATGCTGCCTGTGGTATAGTGCCGTGTTGTAGTGAACGTGTGCCGACCGTGTGCGGGGCTTGTCTATGCTGCCCGTGTGGCGTGCCGTGTATGGTACCTTGTGTATGCTGCCTTTGCGTATGCTGCCTTTGTGTATGCTGCGTTATATATAGGTATTATATATATAATTAGGTGATGTGAGGTCACAGAACTGTGGGTTCTTGTGACGTATATGGTGTGTTTTGGTGACGATGGTTCGGAAGAGTGTACTGGTGTTCTCAAATCGAGGGACCAAGGCTTCGCGACAATCGTC